>CM035842.1:131505571-132012278 GCA_020510985.1 Pholidichthys leucotaenia | reverse complement strand
ACAGATTATTCACGACCAGAACCCTGCCCCTATATGACAGCTGTGGTAGCAACCATTTCCTTTAGAAATGCGAGCACACACCTTGTCCTTAACAACCTCCCAGTTCTTTCGTTCAAAGAGAGAGAGAGAGAGAGAGAGAGACTTGACTTTGACTTTGATAAAAGCTTTTATTGCACACTTCAAAAAATGTAAGCACACAAACATCATTCCTCCAAGTGTGTCACACTGGAAAAAAGTGCAAACTGAAATGTTCCCCCCCAGACACAACACAGAGCAGTCCCTGCAGTCCACCTATTCAAAGATCCAGTTCTGTGACAGTCAATTACAGTCAATTAAATGTCATATACCAGTGTGTTCAAACAATATCCCAGAAATGGGTAAAACAGGCAGAAAATGAGAGAGAGAGAGAGAGAGAGAGACGTTTGACGTTTAAAAAATCCCTTTATTGTACAATTCAAAATGTAAGATCACTCAATACCTTCATTCCAACCAAGTGTCTCACATTTCAAAAATTCAAACATAACTCATCCCCCTCCCCCACAGAACACAAAACACTCCCAACAGTCCATTTATTGGAGAACTCCTCCAAATTGTCCACCATTTTATAATAAGAAAACTCCACCCGGAGTCTGACTTTTAACAGGGCCTTAAAAACAGACACGGGGTCCACATTGCCAGTGTTAATAGTCCGGTTTTTCCTCGTCAGCCAAATGGCAAGTTTAGCGGTACCAGACAAGAAGTTTATCAAAATATGCACAGACTTCTTTGCCACTTTGTACTTCGGACCATAAATAAACAAACCAAAAGAAAAACATTCACCAAAATCATGAAACCAAACTTTCAAAAGATCAAAAAGCCCAGACAAACGAAAACATCCAACAAACAAGTGCTCCAGGGTCTCGACTTGTGAACAAAACAAACAACCCTCCCCAACACTAGGATCCAGGTGTGCTCTGTATTTGTTTGTAGCTATTGCCCCATGCACAATCCTCCACTGGAGATCTGCTGTCCGTTTCTCTATAGGGGGCTTGTACATGGAGCGCCAGCTGGCCTTTGGGGAGAATCCCGGCCCCAAAAACCCCGCCCACTTCGACTCTTTTACCCCCGTCAGAGAGCGCAGATTTAGAACTTTCACACAAATGTGATACGCCGCCTTCTTCCCTACAGCCTGGAACTTGCCCAGACGGGGAGTGCCGAAAGACAGCAGGTGGTCTTCTTCCTCCTGCCACTCTCCCACTGCTGGACTTACGGAAAGGGCAGGAAAGCTGAACACAGTGTCCTCATCCCATTGATCAGAAAGAGTGTGGTTTTCCACAAAGGCTCTCAGTGGTCGTGGCAGGGCAGCACACACTTCCGTCACCACCCTATGCACCAGTCTGACGGATGTAATATTGGCTTTCCGCCTCAGCGTTTCTATGGACGTGGTTGACATCTTCATCAGATGGCCAAGCTTGGTGCAGCCCGCCTCTCTTAAACAGGTTCGCAGACTGACAGACTGCAGCAACTGAGTGTCCATGAATCCATTGAAAAACAACGGTTCCTCAAACAGCCACATACCTGGTGTCTCCTCAGGAATACGAGCTACAGCGAAGACTTGCCATGCATGCAAAACAGAGGCATAAAAGGCAGTAAGTCCAGTAAAGTCCACCTCCCCGGATTTCACGAGGAAAAGCTGCTTGTCGTAGCCCAAGCGGCCAACTCTCCTCAGGAGCAGTTTTGCAGTGTCCATCCAGCAGGGGCCACATCCATAGAGGAACCGTTGCGCAGTCTGAAGCCTAAAACAGGTGATCTTGGACTGTATGTCAACCAGGCCCTGTCCTCCCTCGGCAACAGGCAGGTAGAGAGCAGCCGCACGCACCCAGTGTCGACCAGACCAAAAGAAACCCACGATCATCTTCTGGACCTCCTCCACCAGGCTCCTGGGCGGTGTCAAAGCGATAAGTCTATGCCAAAGAGCCGAAGCGACCAGATTATTGGCGACCAGAACTCTTCCCCTATAAGACAGCTGTGGTAGCAACCAATTCCATTTAGAAAAACGGGCACACACCTTCTCCTTACATCCCTCCCAGTTCTTGCTTTCAAAGTCCTCAGAACCCAAAAACACCCCCAACACTTTAAGACCGGCTTTCCCCCACAGAAGACCTCCAGGTAGATGAGGAATGTCTTGATGTGTCCACTGCCCCACCAATAAACCCTCACTTTTGCCCCAGTTTACCCGTGCAGAAGATGCTTTTTCATAAATAGACAGAGTGTCCACCAAACACTGTACATCCCTGTGGGATGTGATGAAAATGTTAACGTCGTCTGCATAAGCAGACAAGACGAGTGGACGACAACTACTGGAGGGCCCCGGCAGGGTCAAACCACCCAGCTGAGTGCGCAACCTGCACAGCAAAGGCTCAATAGCCAAGCTATACAGTTGACCCGAGATCGGACAACCCTGCCTTATTCCCCGACGTACAGGGATTGGCCGACTCAGCCCTGCCCTCATCTTTACCAAACACTCAGCTCCAGTATATAACATATTAACCCATGTCAAAAAAATATTGCCAAAACCAAACCCCTTAAGTGTGGAAAACAAATAGGAGTGGTCAACCCTATCAAAAGCTTTTTCCTGGTCCAAAGACACAATACCAAACTTTAAATCATAACATTTACTAAGATTAAGAACATCACGTATGAGAAAAATATTGTCCATAATGGTTCGATCAGGAATACAATACGTTTGATCTCTATCTATGATGACATCCAAAACATTTTTAAGTCTATTTGATAGGGCTTTAGAAAGCACCTTATAGTCTGTGCAAAGAAGAGCAACGGGCCTCCAGTTTTTAAGCAAGGCCAAGTCCCCTTTCTTAGGCAGCAGGGATAGTACTGCACGCCGACAGGAAACAGGCAAAGATCCAGTTCTATAACAGTCAATTAGAACGTCATAAAAATCTGATCCTATAATGTCCCAAAAGTGCTTAAAAAAGTCAGAAGAGAGACCGTCAAGTCCAGGTGCACGTCCAAGAGTCCATTTGGATTAACTGCTACAGTCAACTCATCCAAAGTCCGTTCACAGTCCAGAGCAGCCCAGTCCTCTGGGCTGAGCTTGGGAAGACTTCAAAGATTGGTTTGAGATTCTATGCAACATGGTTTCTGCACCAAACAGGGCCCCGTAAAAAGTCCACTGCAGGGCACCTCATCTCAGATGGATTGTAGTCATTTGACCATGTGGGAGTTTTAAGCAAGTCATCAACTTCTTTTTTGCAGCAGACTTCTCCAGATTGAAGAAAAAAGATGTTGGGGCATCCATGTCCTGCAGGCAAGTAAACCGTGACCTAACAAGTGCCCGCTTCACTCTTTCCTGCAGGAAAGAGCTCAGGGCTGATCTCTTCTCCTGCAACAAAGGACCTGCGGCAGAATCCTGATCCTAACCAAACTCTCCTCCAGCCTCTTGACAGTGTCCTCAAGTTCACTCGACTTTGGTTTTGATGATGGCAGTCGAGTTTGCAGTATACTGTTGACAAAAAAATGCGAATTTGCACCGTGCCAACCTCCCACCACTGTTCCAGGGAACTAAAACGAGGCTTTGTAGTCTCCAGTGTTCCCAGAAACTCACAAAATATTGACAAAAAGGTGGTGTCCCTGAAGGAGCTTGTTATTGAAGTGCCAATAAGATTTTAGTTCTTTCCCCTGGTGAGCTAATTAACACCACAGAGGCCAATGATGATCTGTAAAACCGACGGGACTTATGTTACTGTGGAGGATTCCCGGGGCAAAAGTTTGAGAAACATATATTCTGTCTAATCTAGCAGCACTGACCATATCATCTGTGACTCTGACCCAGGTATACTGTCTAGTGTTTTGCATGTTTAACTCTCCATGTATCCAAGAGGTCGAACTGTACAGTGATATTTTTTAAACTTGAGAAGACTGCAGATGAGGTTCTGCATTAGTGCGATCCAGAGTGAAATCCAAGGTACAGTTGAAATCACCAGCAACAATAAGTTTGGTCTTGGTGATAATTCTGCAATTCATTTTTCAGTTTATTGAAAAAGGCAGTTCTTTCAGAACCCTGATTTGGAGCATAGATGTTGATCAGACAAAACACCGAATTCTCTATTTCTGCCCTAACAAAGAGCAGCCTGCCCTTCACTACCTCCACTACAGAAAGAACTGTTGCATTCACAGATTCCCCAAACAAAATAGCTACTCCTGCACTAAAATTTGTACCATGACTGAGTGAAAAAGGGCCCTTCCACCACAAGCCCCAGTCCACTTCATCTGCTGAAGTGGTATGAGTTTCTTGCAAAAACAAAATGTTAAGATTCTTTTGTCTAAACAATTCACCAACTAATCCCCTCTTATGATTGCCCCTCCCACCATTGATATTTAAGGTTCCTAATTTTATGTTTTGCATAGGGAGATAGAGAAGATAGAAGACAGGGAGAGACAGCAAAGAGCAGTAGATATATAGGAACACCGTGCTGTGCATACCCATGTACGTTATTTCATCTGTCGGGTGCGTGTGACCTTTTTTCCTCCTGCTGATTTACGCAGGGCCGTTAGGTGTTTTTTAAGGCGAAAACGTTTTCTCTCATCCAGGAGGTCAAGGCCAACCCGCCTTTCCAGCACTTTAACAGATGTAATAAATTTATTGGCGTCACTGAAGTAATCAGTGACTTTAACTGCTCGTTTGTAGGTTTCGTCCAGGAAAACATTTATTTCATCCAATGAGTACAAGCTTTTGCTTTTACTGCAAGTTTCTCCAATAGACACAGTATCAGAATCAGAATCCATTTCCTCATCACAACTTAATTTACTGTTTGATACAGCTGTCCCAGCTGATTGATCGTGATCTACAGTTTCCTGAACGCCACTTACAGCAGCTGACTGGTGTTGTTCCGTCAGCTGTTCAGAAACGTTAGCATCCACCGGAACCACAGCTGCTGATTTTACAGGCCTTTTCTCACAGCTAGATTCTGATGCACCATCAGTGACTGTTTGGGCGTCATCACCAGCCACGCTCCCAACCGTAAGCTGGGCTGCGGGCGCCACAGCTGGGCTGTCCACACACACAGCAGGCTCCGGAGCAGGACCGGCGGAAGGCCCCGCAACGTCATTTGTAGTAGCGGCATGAGCGGAGGCTGCACCGCTGGTTTCAGCTGCGGCTTCATCAGAGCTCCCGCCCGTTGCTTATGCGGACAAGCGAACCGTTTATGGCCCACGTCTCCACATTCAAAGCACTTCATTTGCCCTGAGCTCGCATACACCATGTAGGAGCCGTCCCCATGTTTAACCCGGAAGGACACTTCTAACGTTTGAGTGGGCGAGTCCAAAAACATGAATACCTGGCGCCTAAGTGATTTGACATGTTTTAATTTACTATCCTTACATCCCAAACTCACAGTTCTAAACGGGCCCGCAAACTTCCCAAATCTGCGAAGCTCCGTCTCCAACTGCTCATTAGTGATGAAGGGAGGAACACCTGAAACGGTGATGCGCGTTGATGGAACAGATAACGGGGACACCTGTACATACGTGTCCCCAATTACAACACCGCTCCCAATCAGACTATGGACATATTCCTCACCAGTCAAAAACACAACGACAGCTTTATTCATTCTTGAGGCAAAGCAGATCATATCATGTCCCACCTTCTCACCCACAGCAAGAAGAACCTCCTCCACAGCAACGCTGCTATCCGGCGGGACTATCCTCACTCCCTGCCGGATAGACGGAGGTGGCGTCTCAAAGGACGCCATCCTCCAGCAAAACGCCAAAAAAACAAACAAAAACACAAACGCACTCAAAAGACTGAAATAAACTTACCTGAATATGCAGCCAATAACAAAGGATAAAGGAAAAGTCCAAACGTTGTGAAAAAGTATAATCCAAAACTCCTCACTCACACACCCAACACCTCCTCACTCACGTTCTCACTCGCACCCACCGGAAGCGGAAAGGGGAGAGAGAGAGAGAGAGAGAGAGAGAGAGAGAGATTTTTGATTTTTAAAAGATCTTTAATAAACACACTTGTCCATCAGTCAATACAATTTCTATATCATGCTATGTTACACAGAAAATTAATCCCCCAAAAAACGCCCCAAAAAAGCTGTCCATCATGAACTGAACAGAGGACATTCTCCAGGGACCAGAGGGTCCTGAAACCTTCCACATCCCCATTCCCCATAAAAAACTGAAAGTCCAGCCTGATTCTGGCTTTAAGTAGCCTCACAAATAAAATTTTGACATCAACATCATTCTCAACATTTTCAAGTTTTCTTCTCCGGCTTACATAGATAGCCAACTTTGCCTCTCCTAAAACAAAGTTCAGTAGTTGACACTTCTGCTTAAAACGACGATTGTACATAAAACCACAAATGAAAACCTGCTTAGAGAAAACTTCCTTAAAAATATGAAAAAGTTTTGTGAGAAGTTCAAAGAGGCCACAGGCGCTGACATTCAATAAAACAATGAAAAACAGTCTCCCTAGAGGAACAAAAAACACACTGATCACTGACACTGCTGTTAATCACAGAAACAAAAGCATTGACAGCTATAATACCATGCAGGACCCTCCACTGTAAGTCTCCATGTCTCTTAGGGAGAGGGGCTTTGTAAAGAGCCCTCCAGGCAGGCCGATGCCCTTTTCCTAGTTTAAAATAGGCTCTCCAAGGAGTGTCCACACAGGTGTTCAATCGGTCCTTGTTGAGTGCCATCACCACCAGTCTGTAGAGTGCCTTACCACTGGCTCCTCCAAAGTCCACACCAGTGGGAGCACAGAATGCCAGTAAGGAGCAAGGAGCGACGTCAAAGTCCATATAGAGCGTGTGAGAGGGAAAGGGGTCAGTGCTTTCTGGCTGCAGCGTGCCATTGCTAAAGTCCAAGAGTAGGGAGTGCTCAAGTCCATGAAGCTCCTGTTTCCAGTGTGCAAGAAGACCATCGATGAAACGATTTGACCTGACACCAAGATGAGCTGCTAAAGCTGAGGCGTTGTTGAGGCCAGGACCAGCCAGTTCCACCACTTGCTTCAGAGTGAGAATGTTCCTGGAACACAGCCTATCAAGGAAGGTCCTTCCAACTCCCGGCAGGACACCAAGGCGACCACCAAAAACCAGCGGCTCCCTCAACAACCAGTAGAGGGAATCGCATGGCCCTCTTTGTTTTTAAAAAGAGTCCACACTGAAAAGAGACTGCGGTAAAAACTGGGTAAAGACAGTGCATTAGAGTTCTTAAAATCCATTAAAAACACAGGGAGGTCTAGCCCAAGCCCAAGGACTCTCTGTAAAATAACACAGGCCAAAGGCCTCCATACCAGGTCCTGGGGGCCCGTCAGCAGTCTCTGTATGAAAGTCAGTCTAAAAGCAGCACCTCTACTAGCTAAATGAATCACTCCTTGCCCCCCCTCCTCTTTGGGAAGAAATAACAGGGCTTGAGGAACCCAGTGGAGTCCACCCCCCCAAAAAAAGTCCACCAAAACAGACTGAATTTTGGACAACAAACCAGCAGGGGGGTCCATGCACATGAGGCGGTGCCACAGGGATGAGGAAACAAGATTATTTAAAATGAGCACTCTTCCTCTAAAAGATATTCTTGGCATTAGCCACTTCCACTTGTTTAGTCTCCCGTTAATCTTCTCTATGACCCCATCCCAATTTTTTTGCTCAAACTGCTGATTTCCAATAAAGACGCCAAGATACTTAAAACCTCCTTTTTTCCAAATCAACCCACCCGGCAGCGTAAGCTGATTTTCTAGTTTCTCCCCCACCATCAGAGCCTCGCTTTTTCCCCAGTTTATCTTTGCAGAGGAAAGTTGGCCAAAAAGATTGACACTCCTAACCAGAACGTCAATGTCACTCTGCTTGTTTAGCAGAATGACTACATCATCTGCATAGGCCGACAGCTTGAACGTGGTGTCACAGCCAGGAAAAGTAACTCCTGATAGATCCCTTCTCAGGCAGTGAAGCAAAGGCTCTATGGCGAGGGAGTACAGCATCCCTGAGAGAGGGCAGCCCTGCCGAACCCCCCTCTGGACTTTTAAAGGGGCAGACAGGCCCCCATTTATCTTCAGCACACTCTCAATGTCACTGTACAAGACCCGTATCCTGGCTATGAAGCCTGGGCTGAACCCAAAAGCTGTTAAAACTGTCCATAAATATTGGTGTTCAACCCGATCAAACGCCTTTTCCTGGTCAATTGAAATCAAACCAGTTTCTACCGCCAATGAACCAGAGACCTCCAAAATATCCCGAATTAAAGTGACGTTGTCACTAATCAGCCTGCCAGGCACACAGTAAGTCTGGTCTACATGAATGAGCTCGCTCATCACCTTTCTCAGTCTTCGGGCCAGAGCTTTTGAGAGAATCTTGTAGTCTGTGCAGAGCAGAGAGACTGGCCTCCAGTTCTTTAGGCTCTGGAGGTCCCCCTTTTTCGGCAACAGTGTGATGATGGCCCTCCTGCAGGTCGTGGGTAGGGTCCCCCTTTCCAAGCTATCTTGGAGAACCTCCAGCAGGTCTGGACCAAGCAGGGGCCAGAATTCCTTAAAAAAGTCCACAGAGAGACCATCTATGCCTGGTGATTTTCCATTCTGGAGGCTCATTAGCGCCGTATGCAGCTCAGACAGAGACAGTGGAGCATCCAAGCCGGCAACAAGGTCCTCTGAGAGCACTGGAAGACCATCAAGGAAAACCTGGCCCAGTGCCGTGTCCTCCCTCCACTCTGCTCTAAACAATTACTGTAAAAGCTAGCAGCGTGTTTCCTGATCTCTGCTGCTGTGGAGATTGTTCTCCCGTCATCGCCCAACAAGGAGTGAATGAGCTTTCTCTGTCCATTTTTCCCCTCCAGTCCAAAAAAGTACTGGGAGGGCGAGTCCATCAGAGCTACATCCATGTAGCGTGAGCGGACCAGAGCACCCTGTGCGGTGACCCCTAGCAAGCTAGCCAAGGCTGACCTTTTTGACTTGAGAGCCTCTAAGTGCTCCTGTTTTCCTGTAGAACTGAGCAACTCCTCTAGTTCTACCACCTCAGTCTCCAGAACTTTCAAGGATTGGGTCAAGCTACGAGTGACATTTTGAGTGTACTGTTGGCAGAGTTGTTTTATCTGGGCCTTACCAAAATCCCACCACAATTGGAGAGAACTAAAAGAGGGTTTTTGTTCCCTGTGTGACTTCCAAACATCATGAAAAACCTCTTTAAAAAACACATCATTTAAAAGTGTATTGTTAAAATGCCAAAAAGCACTCTTACACTTTACATTTTCAATAAACACAGAACAAAACAGCAGGCAGTGATCAGTGAAACCAACAGGACAGATACAACTATTTTTAAAAACACTCATTTGATGTTTAAAACCATAAAAACGGTCTAACCTAGCCATAGATAAAAGGTTATCTTTGACATGGCTCCAGGTGTACTGCCTCTGGTCCCCATGATGTGATCTCCACACATCGGCCATTTCATGTGTTTTCACCAGTTCTCTCAGCCTATTGGCAGAAGCAGGGTGAGGCTCCTGATGGTTCCTGTCTAGTCTGTGGTTTAATGTACAGTTAAAATCACCCCCCAGAAATAAAAAACTATTTGGATCACAGGACTTAACCGTATCCGAAAGCACGTCAAAGACCCTGATCCTCTCTGCTCTCTGTGTTGGCACATACACGTTTATAAAAACGAAGTTCACGTTTTCAAACTGTACCTTTAATAAGAGGAAATACCTCTCACCACCTCTTCTACCTCATAAGAGACAGGCACACAACCCCTAGAGAAAAGTACAGCCACCCCCCCACTGCTACTGGATTTGTGGCTAAAAAAAATGCAGCCATCCCACTCTTTTCTCCAATGGCTCTCAATGTCCACAGTGCTGTGAGTCTCCTGGACCATCAGCACGTCAAGTTTCTTTAAATTAAAAAGCTTGTATAAAGAGGCCCTTTTTACATCATCCCTGGCCCCATTAATATTAAGAGTGCCAATTCTAAGGTGGGGCATTAAAAAGGATAAAAATAGGGTACAGTAAAAAAACACACACATAGCATAAAAGGGAAGAAACAAACTAAGAGTCAACATGACTGTTAGTAATTTGTGATTTCAGTTTGACAACCAGTTTCTTTAAACGAAAAATTTCCTGATCAGTAAAAGTCTCATTCCCATCATTCAGTTTCATCAGCTTGCGAGCTGATGCCACAAATAACTCCAGATCTGGAAAGTAATTTTCCACTTTCACAGCTCTGCTCCCCTTGGTCACCTGGAGAAATTGCCTAATTTTGGAAAAACAATAGGAGCTTTGCTCCTCCTGCGTCTGCGTCTGCATCATTTCAGACTCAGCTCCACTTTCGTCAGAGACGCTCTCATCTAGTAAATCTAACTTCCCAACCCTACTAGATTTAGCAGAGCTCTGTAAGTTTTCAGCACTTTTTCTTTTTTGTGCAGCTTTAAAAGGATCCTCTTCAGCAAAACTACATTCCTGCATTTCTTCATGAACTGCAACGTTTGTCATGCAGTGTTTGCTGTGTGTGTCCCCTACAGCCTCAAACCGCTCCTCCCCCGCCTGCAAAGTCTGTTCATTTACGTTCCTTCGTTTAACTGCACTTTTACTTACACCCTCCACCTGTTTACCCCGGGCGACAGGCTCGTCACAATGATCAGAGCTGCCGCCAGACAGAAATTCCCCACCATCACTGTTTGGGGGGGCAACTACCGCGCCCGCCGTGGCCACCCCAGCAGAGGCGGCCGCGGCCGCCCCAGCACAAGCGGACGCGGACGCGGACGCCCCCGCAGAAGTAGAAGCGGACGCGGACGCGGACGCGGCCGCAGTCGCGGCCGCGACCGCCCCAGAAGAGGCGGGCGCCGCAGCGGCATCCGCCGCACCACATGTAGCGCTACCCTCCGGACCACCAGAAACAGCGGCGTCACCTTTCTTACCGCCAGTGCTCTTTGTGTTCGCCTTTTCAGGACATGACCTAATAGATGCCTTCTGCGCCACACGCAAAACACTTCATGGTTTCAGATGTTGCAAACACCAAGTAGCTAAAGAGCCGTCAATCCTGAATTAAAAGACCGTTCATGTTCAGCAGAGCTGTCTTCAACACCATGAAACACTGCCTCCTATGACTACCACATGCTTCAGCAGGGGTGATTTACTACCCAAGAGGACCATTCTGATAGGGGACACAACCTGGCCAAAACGGGACCAACTCTCTAATCAGCTGATCATTTTTACGAAAGAGGAGCGTTTGAGATGGTGATCCTCCTAGACGGATTCGCCAGCGGTAAAACGGGAGTAAAAGTGTCACCTATGACCACTCCCTGTGCCACACCACCGATCAGCTTTCTCAGTCGAATCCAGAAAGATCAACAATTGCGATGTTCATCCTCGATGCTGATTTTATGCTGCCATGCCCCAACCACCTGTCCTACAGCGAGGCTGGCCTCCTCCACAAGAACAGGGAACTGTCGGGAGGATTCTCACACCATGACGCCGGGTTAAGCGCTCAAACTCCACACCACCATCAATCACCGGCATGATGCCGGCCGGGAAAAACCGGCAGCAGAAGCTACCGTTCCCCAACACACTCACTCCAACACTCACACCCCAGCACACACACACTCAACCCACTATATTAAACACACACACCTAAAACACACAAGATAGAGAAAAAGTTAGAAAATACAAAGTTTAAAGTACTCACTCGACACCACTCCACACCCCTGCTCCCACAAACGCCCACGCATGCGCACAGAGAGAGAGAGAGAGAGAGAGAGAGAGAGAGAGAGAGAGAGAGAGAGAGAGAGAAGAGAGAGAGAGAGAGAGAGAGATTTTTTGATTTTTCAACACACCTTTATTGTCACAAGTTCAACAGAAAAACACAACAACTAAAACAACTAAAAGAAGCAATGGAAAAGTAAAATGACTCACTGACAAGAAATCAAAGACACAAGTAACCAAACCAGGAAAACTAAAACAAAAAACTTGCTTCTTACATCAGGACCATACCATAGGTAAATTTCCCCTCCTTAACACAACACAGGATGTGCTTAAAGCACCACATAGCCTCAAAAGTTTCAACACTTTGCATCAGATGATAGTAATTGTAATCAATCATTATTCAAGCTTAATCATGTCAATCAGCATGTCTTTTACGTTACAATCCAGCATTTATTCAATTTTTCTTTTCCTACTAACAAATAGCCATTTTAGCCTGACCCAGGATGAAATTTAAAAGTTCACTCTTTTTCTTAGTTCTCTGCCTATATGGAAAGCCCAAGATAAAAATCTGCAGGGAAAAGACTTCTCCAAACAGATAAAACAGCTTCCCAAAAAACCAAACAACAAATGCAGTCTGTTACAGTCCAGAAAACAATGAAACACAGTCTCTTTCTGAGGACAAAATGGACAAAACTCAAATACATTTGGGTTTAAAATAGAGATAAAAGCATTTACAGCCACAGCACCATGTAAAACTCGCCATTGTAGGTCTCCAACCTTCTTAGTTAATGGTGGTTTATAGAGTGCTCTCCAGGCAGGCCTCACCTCTGAACCCAAACCCAAGTGTTTCCTCCATGGTGTATCAGCTCGACCTTTTAACTTATTTACATTTAAAACTTTCACCAAAATTCCATACATTTTTTTACCAGGAGAGTCACAAATGTTAATGTGTTCAGAGTTTAAAAACACACCAGTGCCATCTTTAAAATCAGGAGATAAAACACTAAAAGGAAAAGGCTCATCAGCAGTTTGCACAGAGTTTTTGCAGTGTAAAACAATAGCAGAGTGTTCTTCTGCAGACAGGCAGTCTCTCCAATCTTTCAGCAAGTTCATTATAGTTCTGACTGAAGAAACGCCAAGAGCCGAGCACAGGGCAACAGCATTGCCCAAGCTAGGACCACATAAATCCACCAAGTGTCCCAGTGTTGTGACCTTTGCAGAAATGAACTTTTTTAAAACAGAAGGTCCTAAAGCATTGCCCAGATCAAAACGGGTCCCGAACACAAGTGGTTCCTTTAAAAGCCAGAAAGGTGACAAGGAAGCCTGGGGAGAGTTCTTTTTAAAAAGTCCCCAGATCTTAAAAGCACTTTGGTAAAACTGGGGAAGTTCTGGGAGTTTTTGGCTCCTTAAGTCCATTAAAAACAGCGACTCCTCTAATCCAAGCCCTCCACAGCGAGCCAGGACAGCCCTGGCAATAGGTCTCCACACAAGGTCGGGGGGCCACTCAGCAGTCGCTGAATGAACTGCAGGCGGAAGACAGCCCCCCTGCTGGCCAGATGGATGAGCCCTTGACCACCTTCTTCCCTCGGTAAAAAAAGGATGCTCTGTGGAACCCAGTGAAGACGTCCCAGAAAAAGTCCACGACTATAGATTGCACTCTGGCCAGCAAATTGGGTGGAGGGTCCAGACAAGACAGTCGATGCCACAGCATCGAAGCAATCAAGTTGTTAATGATTAAAACACGACCTCTGAAGGACAAGTTTGGTAGAATCCATTTCCATTTTTTTCCTTCAACTTTTTCTAAAAAACACTCCCAATTTTTCCCAGTAAAAGTCTGATTTCCTAAGAACACACCAAGATATTTAAAACCACCTTGTGTCCACGAGAGGCCACCAGGTAGGGCAATTTTTTGTGGTCTCCCCCCCCACCACAACAGCTTCACTCTTACCCCAATTCACTCTCGCTGAGGAGCACTCACCAAAAAGATTGACAGTTCTTAAAAGGTAGTCTACATCATTTTGATTTCTTGTAAAAACAACAACGTCATCAGCATAGGCAGACACTTTAAAAATAGAGTCAGAGTTGGGGACTTTAAAACCAGTGAGGCCTTGCCTTAGTTTACAAAGGAGGGGCTCAATGGCAAGAGAGTACAGCATACCTGAGAGGGGGCAGCCCTGTCGGACACCCCTCTCAACTTTGAAAGGAGCACTCAAACCACCATTAATCTTAAGAATACTCTCAATGTCTCTATACAAAGCCTGGATCATGGCGATGAACCCTGAGCTGAAACCAAAGGCCTCTAATGTCTGCCAAAGGAATGAATGTTCAACTCGGTCAAACGCCTTTTCTTGGTCTATTGAAATAAGACCAAGTTCTTTGACCAATGAGCTGGAGAGGTCCAAAACATCACGAATTAAAAAAAAAATGTTGTCTGTAACCAACCTACCAGGTACACAGTAGGTCTGGTCTACATGTATGACCTGCTCCATCGCCTTCCTCAGTCTGGTAGCCAACACTTTGGAGAGAATTTTGTAGTCAGTACAGAGGAGGGTCCACCGGACGCCAGTTTTTAATGTCTTGCAAGTTGCCTTTCTTTGGAAGGAGGGTGAAGACTGCTCTCCTACAACTTAGGGGCAGGTGACCCTTCCGCAGACTGTCAGACAGTACTTCCAGTAAGTCCTCACAGATCTCAGACCAGAACACCTTGTAGAACTCTGCTGGTAGACCATCTATCCCTGGGGCTTTTCCACACTGAAGAGACTGGACAGCCACTGCTAGTTCTTGCAGAGTGATCCCACTCTCCAGCGCCGCATTCATGCTAGCCATCACCTTTGGCAAGTCCGTCAAAAAATGACTCAGTGCGTGTGGATTCTCAACAAATTCTTTCTTAAAGAGATTCTTGTAGAAAGCAACTGCAAAGCGACGGATCTCCGCAGACTCATGGATCGGCCGCCCGTCCTCGTAGATAAGAGAGTGGATCATCCTCCTCTGACCATTCTTCCTCTCCAGACCAAAGAAAAAATGAGATGGAGCGTCCATTAGTGCGATGTTCTGGAACCTACTGCGTACCACAGCGCCCCTGGCAGCCACACCTAGTAGGTCAGTTAAAACAGACTTTTTGCCATTGAGGGCCTCAAAATGTCCTCTTTCTCCTGTGGAGCCTGCCAAAGACTGCAGCTCCACTACTTCTCTCTCCAGGTCCCTGACAGACCTGGCCAAGTCTCCAGAGACATTGCGAGTATACTGTAGGCACATATTCTTTATTTGGCTCTTCCCTACATCCCACCACTGCTGCAAAGAACTAAAATTTGATTTTGTTAATTTAAAATTACTCCAAAAAAACATAAAAGCAGTTTTAAAACTGTTATCCGATAAAAGTGACGTGTTAAAATGCCAGTATGCACTACTGCACTTTATATTCTTGATAAAAACACAACACTGAACCAGGGTATGATCTGTGAAGCCAACAGGGACTATAAAAGCACTTTTAAAAATGCTAAAATGGTGCTTAAAACTGTAAACCCTATCCAGTCTAGCTAAGGACAGAATATTGTCCTTTCTATGGCTCCATGTGTAAGATAAGATAAGATAAGATAAGATAAGCCTTTATTAGTCCCACAACGGGGAAATTCCAGGATTGCAACAGCACAGGGATAGCAACACTCAGAGCAACAATCAGAAGGCAAGAAAAAAAAAAAAAAAAAAAAAAAACAAGCAAGCAAGAGCAGCTAATATACATATGTACATATTACTATAAAATATTATATACACACACACACACACAGACACACAGTGCAGAGCATTGTAGCTGGATGGAATAAATATATGAATATATGAACACACAGTGCAGAGCATTGTAGCTAGATGGAATAAATATGTAAATATATAAACACCCACAGTACGGAGCATTGCAGCTAGGTGGAATAAATATGCAAGTATATAAACACACACAGTGCGGAGCAATGTAGCTAGATGGAATAATATGTAGATATATAAAAACACAGTGCGGAGCATTGTAGCTAGATGGAATAAATATATAGATATATAAATATAAACACACCCAGTGCAGAGCATTGTAGCTAGATGGAATAAATATGTAAATATATAAACACACACAGTGCAGAGCATTGTTGCTAGGTGGGATGAAACAGCATAACCGTCTATTTAGTTATCCTACATGGTATGATTATGTGCCCATACATATTCTCACCCTCCATAGCGACCGGTATGTTCCTAGTTGTATGCCGGAGAGGACCATTGTGTAAGTCTATTGCATCTTTTGCATTCAAAAAAAACTATTAGTTTGTTACGTCTTTTTTGCTATCTCTGCGAGCAGCCCTGCTTAGGTTGTACAGTCTGACAGCCGTTGGTAGGAAGGACCTACGAAACCTCTCGGTTGTGCACCTGGGATGATGTAGTCTGCTGCTAAATGAGCTCCTCAGTGCATCCAGTATGTCCTGCATAGGGTGGAACTCGGACTCCAGCAGAGATGACAGTTTAGCCACCGTCCTTCTCTCCCTATCTCCTCCATCGGATCAAGGCGTTGCCCCAGGACAGAGCTAGCTTTCTTAATCAGTTTGTTCAGTCTCTTCCTATCGGCTGCAGTAATGCCACTGCCCCAGCAGACCACTCCAAAAGTGATGGCTGATGCCACCACCGTGTCATAGAATGACTTCAGCAGCGCCCCTTGTACACCAAAAGACCTGAGTCTCCTCAGCAGGAACAGCCTGCGCTGTCCCTTCTTGTAGAGTGCGTCAGTATTGTGTGACCAGTCTAGTTTATTGTTCAGATGAATACCCAGGTACTTGTAGGATGTCACCATCTCGATGTCTGTTCCCTGTATATTTACTGGTGCTGTGAGGGGCTGCCCATGCCTGCGGCAGTCCACCACCAGCTCCTTAGTTTTCCTCGCGTTGATCTGGAGGCAGTTCCGATGGCACCAGTCCACAAAGTCCTGGATAAGCCCTCTGTACTCAGCTTCATCTCCGCTGGAGATGAGACCAACGATCGCAGAGTCATCAGAGAACTTCTGTAGATGGCAATGTGTTGTGTTGTGTGAGAAGTCCGCAGTATAAAGAGTGAACAGGAAGGGAGCCAGCACCGTTCCCTGGGGGGCCCCCGTGCTACTGATGATCGTGTCGGAAACACAGTCCCGATGTACTGTCTAGCCTTGCCATGAAAATTTCTCCACACATCACACAGATCATGAGCTTCTATGAGACCTTTTAAAACTCTCTTGGATGCAACATGTGGCTCTGGGTGATTCCTATCCATAAGAGGATTTTCTGTACAATTAAAATCACCTCCCACAAATAAAAAGTCATCATTACTGCAATTTTTAATTGTGTCATCTAAAATATTTAAAAAGGCCAATCTTTCTGTGCCTACGGTTGGAGCATACACATTTATAAAAACAACTTTCACATTCTCAAAAACAGCTCGAACTTTTAAAATGTGGCCTGCAATTATCTCATCAATGTCATAAGAAAGTGGAATAAAATCTCGAGAAATAAAATACCCACTCCACCACTGCTGCTGCTTTTATGACTAAGAAAAATTTCCCCTCGAAATTCCCTCCTCCAGTCAGCAGCATTGTCCTCAGAACTATGAGTCTCCTGAACAAACAGAACATTAATTTTCTTGCATTCTGCAAGAGTAAAAACACACGCTCGCTTGGACATTTCTCTTGCCCCATTGATGTTGAGTGTGCCAAAATTAAAACTACACATGTGTATAAGAGGGCAAAGCCAATACAAAAACAGAAAAGAAAGAATGAGCGATAAAAGACTAGTCATCCTGGGCAATTTGGTTCTTAACTTTTAGCACAAGCTTTTTTAGTTTGTAGATCTCCTGATCAGTGAAACTTTCCTGCTCAAGCTCTCCCCTATTTTTCAGGTAGACCCGAGCGGAGTCAACAAAACGTTTTAGATCGGGGAAGAAATTTTCAACTTTAACCATTCTGGATCCCTTAGTGTCCTGCAAAAACTTCTGTATTTTTGTGAAGGGGTAACCGCCTCCACTGGCCACATCATCACTGCTTTCACCATCACTCTCTATCTCAGACCCAGCATAAGAATCTGGCTGAGATAGAGAAACCTCAGAACTGTCTTTGACAACCCTTTTTACTTTGCTCCTCTGCTGTTTGGTTTCCAAATTCTTTCGCTTGATTGAGATTTTACATAACTCTTCATCTATTTCAATGTCATCCTCATCCTCCAACACTGACTCAGCCACCCTGGTAGCTGTCTCTTCCTGTTTTTCACTCACCCTGTGCTGTGCTTTTATACTCATTTTTCTAGTCCCACCATCTACCTGGGCCTCATTTGGCTCATCTGTCTGACCCTCAGCGTGATCCCTCTCGGTAATCTCACCCTTGTCCGCAATGTTGGTCTGTGCAGCAGCCCTGCGATGTACTTAAACTTTTGCTGCTGTTTCATTTATGATCGACAGGCCGGCTGCGGAGGGAGACGAAGCCGCCCCGCCGCCAGACGGCCCCGCGGCCTCGGCCGAAGCGCCCGATGGCGCGTCATAAACGGGCCCTCAAACTTCCCAAATCTGCGGAGCTCCGTCACCAGCTGCTCGTCAGTGATGAAAGGTGGAACACCTGAGACGGTGATTCTCGTTGATGGGACAGATAAGGGGGACACCTGTACATACATTTCCCCGATAACCACACCGCTTACAATCAGGGTGTGAACATCGTCTTCAGCCGCCAGAAACACAACCACAGCTCTATTCATTCGGGAAGCAAAGCAGACCGTGTCAGGGCCCACCTGCCCGGCCACAGCCTCCAGGACATCCTCCAAAGGCGAAAATACAATAAGAGCAAATAATAAACTGAAGGATAAATACAGATAATACCAATTACATAAATAACAAAACTGTGATAAATGTAAACAGGGGAATGAGGAGAAATAAGAAATAATATAAACCAACCAAGGATAAAATAAAAGGAACTAGACCTTAAAAATACAACAACTATAAAAATATGGAAAAGGCAATGAGACTGTGACAGATTGTGACAGAGCCCCCTCCCCCCAAAAAAACAAGGGTGGATTCCAGACACCCAGGGTAACATTGAAAAGAAAAAAGGACCCACCCACATAGAAAACCCACAGTACAAAAAATAAGAAAACAATCCCACTCCGGGCGGGAGGAGGGGGACCCAGGCACGGAGGGACCAAAACAAAGCAGAGAAAATAAGAAAATCCCTCATGACTCAAACCCCAGCAATACCCAGGCTAGGAGGGAACAAAAAAGAAACAAAGAAACCCGCTCAGGACCCACACCAGGAAAAAAACAATTCGCCTAAACCCCCTGGACTGGAAAGCTGGACAGTTCAAGCGGGCAGCCTGAGTCCAAGGCCTGGCGGATGGCAAGCCAGAAGGAATCAGGCAGCCTCCCAGAGAACTCGGACCACCTGCCTCAGTGGCGCCGAGTGTCGGGTGGTCTTTCAGAGTCCTTTAACCACCCGAACAGAAGGGGTAGTCCAGGGGGCAGTTGCCAATGGGAAGAGTCAGTGGTATGGATGATGGAGGGGAATGGGGACACCCGATGACATCTGGTAGAGGAGGGGGAACCACGACAACATCAGGCGAAGGAGAGGGAACCCCGACAACATCAAGCAGAGGAGAGGGGATGACAACGACGTCAGGAAACGGAGAGGGGACCACGACGACGTCAGTCAGAGGAAAAGGGACCACGATAACGTCAGGAAGAGGAGAGGGAACCACAATGGCATCAGGAAGAGGATAGGAAACCATGACAACATCAGGCAGAGGAGAGGGAACCATGACGGCATCAGGCAGAGGAGAGGGAACTACGACGGTGTCAGGAAGAGGAGAGGGGACAACAATGGCATCAGGCAGAGGAGAGGGAACCACAACACCTTAGGACTTGCCTGTAGTACCCACGGTGGCACTGGGCTGGAGCAAAGCTTCACCAATGGTGGCACCAGACGGGAGTGTGGGTGCATCCGCAGTGGCTGTAGACGGGAGTGCAGCTGCACCCGTGGTGGCCCCGGACTGGGACAGAGTTGCACCCATGGTTGTCCTGGACTGGAAAGAGCTGCACCCATGGTGGACCCTGGACTGGAGCGTGACACCCATGGTGGACCCAAGCTGGGAAACAACACCCACTGAGACCCGGACTGAGAAGGAGCTGCACCCACGGAGATCCTAGACTTGGACAGAGCACCCGCAAAGACCTCAGGTGGAGGAGAAACAACACCTGTGGAGGTCTCGGGCTGGGACGGAGCACCCGCGAAGACCTCAGCCGATGGGGGAGCTGCACCCATGGAGGTCCCGGGCTGGA
Source organism: Pholidichthys leucotaenia (assembly GCA_020510985.1). NCBI lineage: Eukaryota > Metazoa > Chordata > Actinopteri > Cichliformes > Pholidichthyidae > Pholidichthys > Pholidichthys leucotaenia. The sequence goes on along the minus strand of CM035842.1, from coordinate 131,992,280 downwards.
ACGGAGCACCTGCGATGACCTCAGCTGTAGGAGCTAAACCCATGGAGATCTCAGGTGGTGAGGCCGGACCCACGGAGACCTCTGGTGAAGTTGGACAATCCTCAGTGACCCTGGGGAAAGACTCCGATAGGAGGGACAAAGAGACAGGATCATTGCCATTAGCGGCAGTGGAACCCAGCAAGGTGAGCTCAGGTGCAGCTGATGGCTGCATTGGCCCTCCCCACCAAGAGCCAGACAAGATCGTTCCAAAATAGAGATCGTGAAAACAAGGGAGAGTACTTGCCTGAGCTCAAGCTTCACTGCCATCCAGGACTCCGTCGATTCATGTGGCGATGTCTCGAGCCCGGCCCTATGGAGGTCCAACTTCGGCTCTGCTGCGGAGGCCACTGCAGCAGGCATGGTGGTAGATGCAGTACCGGGACCCACCAGCAAAGTGGCCCATGCAGGTGGCTCACCTGGTGTGGACAAAAGAGGTTGGCTCCCTGCTGGTGTTGGATCCTGCACTGCTGTTGCCAGGGGATGCTCCATCATCGGCGCAGGCTTCAGCTCAGAAACGGCACTCTCCCTCTGTCGGGGCCATGGCTACGGGGCTGGAAACAGGTCTTCCAGAGCCGTAGGCTCCTCCATCGTCTGGTGGCTCAATTCTGCAGCCGGCAGACACTCAAGGGCCAAAGGTGGAGACATGGAGAGAGCAGGGGAAAAGTTTATAGCTTCAGCAGGCGGTGAGAGCTCAAAGGACTGCATAAGCTGAGCCTCACCACTGAGAATCAGGTAGGATAATTCATGTTTTGATGAATGAGAATTAAAAAACACTTACCTGAGTTCCTGGGGCATGATGTTCTCTGCTGCAGCTGGTGTAGAATCAGCCCTCTTCGACTTCAGTGGTTGAGGCCCCTCCAGAGGAACATAGAGGAGCCGCCCCTGTAGACACGGCGATGGGCGGAGCCAGAGAGGAAGCAACCGGGCCCTCAGCAGCGGGAGGAAATGCCGAGGAGACGAGAGTCACAGCAGCAAAGGAGGAGGAGGAGGCTGACAGGACAGCGAAAGAAAACCAGAAGAAAGGACTGCTGTGGGGATTGTCGGCCTTGGCGAAGGAGGGGCTTCTGACAGGGAGGTGGAGGAATTCCTCCAGCGGTCGGAAGCTGGATGGCAGCATATAGGAGCCAGCAGAGTGGGCGAGCAGGGGAAGGAGAAAGACATCTGCCGTAGAGAGTACCTCCACGTCAGTTTTGGTCCCACTAGAGGCGGCCCCCACGTCAGCCCGAGAAATGACTGTTGAAGTGAGGAAACCATAGACAACAACTCCGCGAATTGGGGAAGCTTCCTCAACCCAGGGTGTGCCTCCAGAATCCCAACCGCTGCATCCACACTCTCCCAGATCTTCTTGGGGCTACAGGAAGTGAGAGCTTCGTCCACGAAGCCCTGAATGAATTCAGCAGCCCACTGCTCCTCCACGCTCCGGGACCCAGCTGCTGATCTCCCTTTATTGACTGAAGACCAGCGTGCTGGAGACATGATGGAAAGCTCCCGAAAAAAAAAACAAAACGGGTAAGTGAAACAAAAAATAACACAAGCTACAGCAGCTGGGTCTTAAACTGGTGGTAGCCTACTGTCATGATTCACCCCTTCGGGGCAGACAGGAAAGACCAGTCACTGAACTGCAGCTTGTGGTATTTTTTAAAGAAACACAAAATTCACACAGAGTACAAAAACTTACAAATAATAGCGAGTCAGAAGAAGGTCGTTAGAACGGAGAATGGGTTCTAACGGAAAAGGATTCAATGATGAGGCTACAACAATGAGTTGATAGACAGCCAGACTATAAATAGGGAAAGCAATAAATCATGACACATGACATCAGGTGTGGATCACATGAACGGGCAGGAGGAGAGAGTGATTTTACAATACAGCTCAGCTGTGAGCCATGAGAGGGGAGGAAACGGGACTGACAGCTTGACTGGAGCACCGCCCACTACCAGAGCATAACCCAGAAGTGCCCCTGACAGCTGCAGAGTCATGAGGCTGAGCACAGTGCGTCACTGGGCTCAGGCTATTAATTTAAATCTAAGTTTGGGGTTTTTTTTGTATTTTTCTAGTGTTGTATTATTTTCCTTTGTGTTAATTTTAGGATGATTCTGTCAGTATTTTTAGATTCCTGTTTTATTTTGCTCTCAGTGTTTATATTTTGTTTATATTTTGTTTCCTCATGGCATGAGCTCCGTACCTGTTCCAGCCACTTTCACCTTGCCATTATCTTGTCCGTGTGCTCTGTGTTTAGTAATTGGGTCACCTGCCCACTCTTGTGAATCTGCACCTGCCATCAATTGTCACCACGGGTTGAGATGCCGTCTCGGCACTCAGCCCATGTTTTCCCTCATCCCTGCTTCCCATTGAGCAGCGTCTCAGCAGGCTCCCAGCTGGCAGCATTATGGACAGCTGGGGCCAATTAGTCCTCATCAGCTGGGGCGCTGCCAATGAGGATAAATAGGAGCAGCCTCGATGACTCGGGGCTGCGACATAAACACATTGCTAAGCTGAAGGCCCTTCGTCTGGTGTCAGCTTTTACTCCTCTTGCAGCATTCCTGTGTTTGTATCCCGCTGTGAGTATGTACGTCTTGTTACCCCCATGTCCGGTACGAGCTGCTTACCTCTGCGCTGTGCAACCTGTGAGTGTACGTCTGCATGAGTATCTGTGCTCTCCTCATCCCTTACCCTTTACCCTAAATAAAACATCACGACTCACTGGCTTGTCCCCGGCTCTGATTGCCCGGCTCCCTAGAGCCGGATATGACAGTATGTCACAGCCAGAAGAGTTACCGGCGGTCGTGAGTCGCCGTGGAAATGTACCTTTCTGTCCAGGTGTCAGCGCTGCTCGCATGCCGTTTCCCAGGAGTCACTTCCGGCGCCAGGGCGACAAGCTGAGGTCCATCTCGGAGGCTGTCGACGGGACGCTCTTCACCCTGCACGACGCCTCCAACGCGAGACGCTGGCATCCGGGCCGTGCTGAGGAACTCCTGGACTGTCACCCTCACTCTCTGTACCATCTGGAGGACAGCGCCAGGATAGACGCTGCAGGTACACAGCGAGAGAAGCTCCACGGGGTGGATGGAAATCCCGGCAGGGAGTCGAAGTGGGGAACGTCTTTCCCCGCTTCGGACTCCCGTTCCTGCCGTCATTCCAGTCCGGGAGTTCGCGCCAACCAGAGGACTTCCCCCGACCTGTGCCACGTCACTCGGGATTCCCTTCAAGGAGCCGCAGCTGACAGCAGTTATGTCTGGGGTCGAGTGGCTGTCGCGAGCTCCACTGTGTTTCCTGTCACCACCTTCAGGCATGTGGCGGCGGCAATGAGGTTGATGGTGAGGACTTCAGGGCTACGAAGCTTTCCCGTGCTCGACGCCTTCCTCGTCTCGATCTCCGATCTGGAGCGGCGAATCCTGGGTTTCCCCCTCGCTTCGTCCCCTGGGAGTAGCCGTCATCACATTGCCGAATCACCTCTGCACGAACCTCGTCCGGATCCAGTTCTGGGCCATCGTCAGGACAGTTCCTCCCACGCAGCTGTCATCTCTTCGCCTCGTCTGTGTGGAGATTCTACAGCCCCGTTTCCTGAGCCTCATTCCCCCGCTGTCATTCCTGGACATTCGGGCTGGCTCACCCTGGCTGTTTTCCCCTCCTCCTCGACGCGCTTCCTGACTGCTGTGTATGCCTGGAATTCCGGCCTGGTGCGCTCTCTGCTGGAGACAACGCGAGCGATCCTCAGACGAACTCCCGGGGGGTCCTCCGTTATCGCCGGGCGGGGAGAGGAAGAAGCAGAATCCACTACAGCAGGCGATACTCAACCTCCAGGGGGCAGGCAAGTCATTGTTTTTTCACACCTGCTTAATGATTTGCTCTGTCACATCCCTGGAGGAGAAGTTCAGGGTTCGCAGCTCCCTGAACTCCCTCCACCTGCTGTAACCTGTATTCCTAATCCCGCATCCTCTGTGTCTCTCTCCGCCGAGCGGTCCCCGGCTCCGGGTCAACGTGGTGGGATATGGAGAGGGCCTGTGGTTCCGCAGCTACATTGCGGACGGAGGAGGGGGACTGACTGCTGCGTGGAGTCTACGCCGACGATTGAGCGTCCCCGGGTCTCCACGGAGGAGCAGTTCGGTCCAGCGGGACGAGATTCTTCTGGCTTCACGCCGAGTGGATCGTCGGCGGGGTCACCGGAGCTGGAGGAATCTCAAGCTGCGCTGACCATCGTGCTGACTACGGGGCCCGACGCGGCTAGATGGGAGCCTGACAACGACCTCCTGACGACGGATCCTGGATCTTCGCAGTCCTGGACGGCGTCAGAACCCGAGATCAGGCGAGTGCTCTCCTTTCTTTTCTCTCTTTTTATCTTTGAGCACTTCAGCCTATCTCTAGGGGAGACGAGCAGGGTGCAGCCGCTCGCTGCGTCTGAGCTCGTCTCGCCGGGTTCTGGCGCTGCCGGTGATCCTGATCCTGGTTCTGTTTTCTCTTCTGAGCCTTCTTCCAGGGTCACTGGCGAGGAGTTGCTGTTCCTCGTGGTGCTGGCGGGTCCGGGTTCAACGTTGGAGGTCGGTTCTGGTGCAGTGTCCAACGTGGGTTCGCCCGAGACCCAATCGGCGTCCAACGTGGGTTTGCCTGAGGCCCGATCGGGGTCCGACGTGGGTGCTGCCCCAGTATTGTCCAGGTCCGGTGAGGAGGTGGCCGTTTTCCTGCGGCCTGACGCCCGCCGCCCTCGTCATCGGCTCTCCCCTGAGCCTCTTCCACCGGGATCCGCTCTGATCCTTCGCCCGTCTCAACGGTCCTGGTGGTTGAGTGATGCGGGTCGACGACCCGACCCACAGAACTTTCGGTTCGGTGATCTGGTTCCCCCCACTGGTCTGTGTTTCCTTCTGGGCGGCCTGGTTCGGCTGCCGGTGGACTGGATTCCTGGGATCTGGGTCCGGAGTTCGCCGTCCGAACACTTCTCTTCCCCTGATTCGCCAGCTGGACAATGGGCGGGGAGATCTCCGGAGCCATCTCGGCTATTTTTGGACTCTGCCTGCCGTACACCTCGGGTGTCACTTTTTCTTTTATCGTTATCAAGGTCACTCGGGTGTAATGTTTTGTCCTGTTGGTGGATATGTTTTTATAGTGCTGTGTGTTTTCCATCTCACATACTCAGCATTTTATTTTTTGTACCATGTTTTTAGTCCCGTTTTTGCATTGTAGAGTTATGTTTTGTTTCCTTTCAGACCATGCTCTGCAGTTATCCATTTATTCCAGTCACTTTCATTTCTTTAGGTGACTGTGGGTATTTATATATTCGTGTGTGTGGGTTTTTCTTTGCCTGCACTCAGTATTTCTTTTTTATGCCCTGTTGGTTCTTTATAGAGTCATGTGCCTTGTTTTCCGTAACACCATGCTCTGTAGTTGTCCATTTGTTCCAGTCACCTTCTCTTTTCTTGGTGACTGTGTATGTACTTAAATTGGCGCTGTGTATTGTGTTCCCCTTTATTTAACCATACTCAGCATTTTTGCCCTGTACCTTTTTGGTGGTTTTTTGTTTCCTTGCTCTGGGTCACGCATTGTTGGTACTCTCTGAGTAGTGTGTAACCGGCGTGCTGACCCAGTTCTTCTCCCCATTCGAACCTGGGTTGATTATTCCCTGTTTTGTTCAGTATTGTATTTGGTTTTTTTCCCTGCCACCCTACATTGCCCCATTGGTGTTGTCCTTCCCTTGGCTTCTTCCCCTCCAGTCCTGCCTCCCTTCCTCCCACCCTGGGGGGGGGGGGGGGGGGGCTGGGATGTTCCTGGTCGTTCAGGAGCCCGACCTTGAGGGGGGGCTCTGTCACCACGGGTTGAGATGCCGTCTCGGCACTCAGCCCATGTTTTCCCTCATCCCTGCTTCCCATTGAGCAGCGTCTCAGCAGGCTCCCAGCTGGCAGCATTATGGACAGCTGGGGCCAATTAGTCCTCATCAGCTGGGGCGCTGCCAATGAGGATAAATAGGAGCAGCCTTGATGACTCGGGGCTGCGACATAAACACATTGCTAAGCTGAAGCCCCTTCGTCTGGTGTCAGCTTTTACTCCTCTTGCAGCATTCCTGTGTTTGTATCCCGCTGTGAGTATGTACGTCTTGTTACCCCCATGTCCGGTACGAGCTGCTTACCTCTGCGCTGTGCAACCTGTGAGTGTACGTCTGCATGAGTATCTGTGCTCTCCTCATCCCTTACCCTTTACCCTAAATAAAACATCACGACTCACTGGCTTGTCCCCGGCTCTGATTGCCCGGCTCCCTAGAGCCGGATATGACAAATACGGTAGTATCAGATCTTTTAAATAAAAAGGAGCCTGATTGTTTAGAGCTTTGTAAGTAAGAAGAAGGATTTTAAACTGAATTCTAAACTCTATGGGAAGCCAATGAAGGGAGGCCAGAACCGGAGAGATATGATCTCTCTTTCTAGTACCTGTTAAAACTCTTGCTGCAGCATTTTGGATCAGCTGAAGACTTTTTAAAGATGTTTTAGGACAGCCTGATAATAAAGAATTACAATAATCTAATCTCGAGCTAACAAAAGCGTGGATCAGTTTCTCAGCATCACTCTGAGACAAGATGGTCCTAATCTTGGCAATATTACGCAAATGATAGAAGGCAGTCTTAGAAACAAATTTAATATGTGAATTGAAGAACAAATCCTGATCAAAAATAACTCCAAGGTTCCTCACAGAGCTATTAAGAGAAAGAGTAACCGCATCCAAACTGAAAGTTTGATTTGGAAAGGAATTTCTAAGGTTTTTTGGACCAACAAGAATGACTTCAGTCTTATCTGAATTTAATAGCAGGAAATTACAAGTCATCCAAGCTTTGATTTCCTTAAGACAGGCTTCTAACTTGGCTAATTGATTACAATCATCTGGCTTCACTGACAGGTATAATTGTGTGTCATCAGCATAACAATGAAAATGTATACAGTGCTTTCTAATAATGTTGCCTAACGGAAGCATATATAAACTAAAAAGAGTCGGGCCTAACACAGATCCCTGTGGAACTCCATGACTGAGCTTTGAGTTGAAAGAAAACTCATTATTTACATGAACAAACTGGAACCTATCAGATAAATAAGATCTAAACCACTGCAACGAAGTTCCATTAAGTCCAACATAGTGTTCTAATCTATCAAGTAGAATATTATGATCAATAGTATCAAAAGCTGCACTAAGGTCTAAAAGGACAAGTACAGAAACTAGTCCATTATCAGATGCAATGAGGAGGTTGTTAGTGACCTTCGCTAAGGCTGTTTCAGTACTATGATGGATTCTAAACCCAGACTGAAACTCTTCAAGTAAACCATTTCCCTGCAGGTGGTCAAATAATTGCGTAGCAACAACTCTTTCTAAGATTTTTGAAATGAAAGGGAGATTAGAGATTGGTCTATAGTTAGCTAAAGCTCCTGGATCTAGCGTTGGCTTTTTGAGTAAGGGTTTAATTACAGCCGTTTTAAAAGCCTGGGGTACATGGCCTAAAGTTAATGAAGAATTGATTATATGAAGAATAAGGCTACCAATAAGTGGGAAGACTTCTTTAAATAACCTGGTAGGAATAGGGTCTAAAAGACAAGTTGAAGGTTTGGATGAGGAAACTATTTTGTCTAACTCACAAAGGTCGATTGGAGTAAACTCATCAAGACAGACATCAATAGAAGGAGTTGTAGTAGTTACAGTATTTAAGTTAACTGTGAGAAGAATCTGATTGATTTTATCTCTGATGGATGAAATTTCATTATTGAAAAAGTTCATAAAGTCCTGACTAGTAAGCTCTAAGGGAATGCTAGGATTGACAGAGTCCTGACTCTTTGTCAACCTGGCTACAGTACTGAAAAGAAACCTGGGATTATTCTTGTTCTCTTCTATTAATGCAGAGTAATAACTCGTTCTAGCTTTTCTAAGAGATTTTTTATAAATTAAAAGATGATTTCTCCAAGCTAAATAGATTTCATCTAAATTAGTGGAGCGCCATTTTCTTTCTAATTGACGAGTCTTCTGTTTTAAGCTACGAGTTTCTGTGTTGAACCAAGGAGTTAGAAATCTCTGATTAGACTTTTTCTTTTTTAAGGGGGCCACCAAGTCTAGAGTCTGATGCAGAGAAGCTGAAACACTATCCACCATGTTATCAATTACAGAAGGAGCAAGCTGTCTATAGCTTATTTCCGTTGTGTTGACACATGGCATAGAGGAAACAATCTGCATAAATTTGGTAACAGCATCATCTGAGAGGCATCTACTGTAATAATATTTTTCTTTAGGAGCCAAATAGTCAGAAATAGTAAAATCAAAGGTTAACAGACAATGGTCTGACAGTACAGGGTTATGAGGAGACACTACAAGATTTTCTATTTCTATGCCATATGTCAGAACAAGGTCCAATGTATGGCGGAGGTAATGAGTAGAATTTCCTACTTTCTGAGAAAACCCAATTGAGTCTAATATTGAATTAAATGCCACATTAAGGCAGTCACTATCTACATCCACTCAGATTTCAGCACTAAATCAGCTAAGAAATCAGCAAATTCGGATAAAAATTCTGAGTAGGTTGATGGGGGACGATAAACTATGGCAAATAAAATTGGGTTTAACCTAAAATTGCTAAAGTGCCCAATACTGAGGACCAGGCCCTCAAAGGAATTATAACATGTTTTTTGCTTTACATTAACTAGTAATTTGGAATGGTAAATTGTTGCTACTCCTCCTCCACGACCAGAACTTCTGGGATTTTGACAGTTTAAATAACCAGAGGGAGTTGATTCATTTAAACCAACATAATCCTCTTGCCCTAACCAAGTCTCTGTAAGGGAAATTAAATCAGTCTGATGATCAATTAACAGATCATGGACTAACAGAGACTTGGGAGTTTGAGACCTAATATTTAATAAACCACATTTAATTTTTAAATTATGAGGAGGAACACAGGCCAATTCGTTCAATTTAGAGGCTTTATGTTTAATTTGAGTTTTACCAATATTTTGCTTAATCACTCTGGGATGCTTATGCATTATATTTTTATTTACTTTGGAGGGAGCAGACAACGATTCTCTGATGGGGAAGACAGGGGCTAAGCTGAGGGGTGGCGGATGAAGAGGAGCTGCAGAGAGGCGTGTAAGACTGCGACTCTGCTTCCTGGTCGCAACTCTGAGTAGTCAGGGTTTTGGAAATTTGAATAAAAAAGATGCCAGATTGTTAGATAAATGAGAAGCACCATCCAAAGTGGGATGAATGCTGTCTCGTCTCATAAGACCAGGTTTTCCCCAAAAAGAGCTCCAATTGTCAATGTAGCCCACGTTATTTGCAGGACACCACACAGACAGCCAGCGGTTCAAGGATGACGAGCGGCTAAACATGTCATCACTGGTCAGATTGGGGAGGGGCCCAGAGAATACTACAGTGGCAGACATCGTTTTTGCAAAGTCACACACCGATTCTATATTAAGTTTCGTGACTTCCGACTGCCGGAGACGGATCAGAATCAGAATCAGAATCAGAATCAGGTTTATTGCCATTGTTCATGTAGTACACAAACTAGGAATTTGTCTCGGTACAATGCTGCAACATTAAACATGATAAGATAAGAGAAATAAACTATACATGTAATAAAGTGTAGGATAAGATTAAGTGATACTGGTCAACAGTTAAAATATATATTAGCCAGCAGCAGATACTGTGGAGAACTATATAGTGCAGTCGGTAATGCAGGAAGAAAACAGTGATGATTGACATGAGTCTGGTTGAGCTGCTGTACATGGTGCACGAGAGTCACTTAGTGTTCAGCAGTCTAATGGCAGAGGGGAAGAAGCTGTTCATGTGACGGGAGGTTTTAGTCTGGATGGACCGAAGTCTTCTACCAGAGGGGAGGGGGGCAAACAGTACGTGACCAGGGTGTGAGGGATCGGCTATGATCCGGCCAGCACGCCTCCGGGTCCTGGAGATGTACAGATCCTGGAGAGATGGGAGCTTGCAGCCGATCACCTTCTCAGCAGTGCGCACGACGCGCTGCAGCCTTAGTCTGTCCCTGGCAGTGGCTCCTGCGTACCACACGGTTATGGAGGTGGTGAGGATGGACTCGATGATGGCTGTGTAGAACTGCACTAACATCTTGGTGGGTAGCTTGAGCTTCCTCAGCTGCCGCAGGAAGAACATCCTCTGCTGGGCTTTTTTGATGAGTGAGCTGATGGTCAGCTCCCATTTGAGGTCCCTGGTGATGGTAGTGCCTAGGAAGCGGAAGGAATCAGCAGTGGTGATGGGAGAGCCTGAGAGGGTGAGGGGGGGCAGAGGAGTAGTGACTTTCCTGAAGTCTACAATCATCTCCACTGTCTTCAGAGCGTTCAGCTGCAGGTTGTTATTGCTGCACCAGGACGCCAGCTGGGCCACCTCTCTCCTGTAGGCGGACTCGTCACCGTTGGAGATGAGCCCGATGAGGGTGGTGTCGTCCGCAAACTTGATCAACTTGACAGACTGGTGGCTGGAGGTGCAGGAGTTGGTGTAAAGGGAGAAGAGTAGGGGGGAAAGTACACAGCCCTGGGGTGATCCGGTGCTGATGCTAGTATAGTCTGAGACAGTCTTTCCCAGCCGCACATGCTGCCTCCGGTCCGTCAGGAAGTCGATGATCCACCTGCAGAGGGAGTCAGGCACGTTGAGCAGGGACAGCTTGTCCCGGAGCAGAGCGGGGCGGATGGTGTTGAATGCGGAGCTGAAGTCCACAAACAGGATCCTGGCGTAGGTTCCCGGGGAGTCCAGGTGCTGCAGGATGGAGTGGAGGGCCAGGTTGACTGCATCGTCTACAGATCTGTTGGCTCGGTAGGCAAACTGCAGCGGGTCCAGGAGAGGGGTGGTGATGGACTTGAGGTGGGACAGGACCAGGCGCTCAAAGGACTTCATGACTACAGAGGTGAGCGCTACAGGTCTGTAGTCATTAAGTCCAGTGATCCGTGGCTTCTTGGGGACAGGGATGATGGTGGAGGATTTGAGGCAGGATGGCACATGGCATAACTTAAGGGAGGTGTTAAAAATGTCTGTGAATACAGGAGCCAGCTGTTTCGCACAGAGTCTCAGGGTGGAGGGAGACACGCCGTCTGGGCCGGGGGCCTTGCGCGGGTTCAGTCTGGAGAACTGTTTGAGCACATCCTGCTCACTGATGATAAGGGGAGGGGGGGGGAGGGGGGGGTGCCTTAAATGAAGTAGGGAATGTGGAGGCTGTGGAGCTGGAGGGAGGGGGGGAGTTGGACACAGATGACGAGGTGTCAAAACGGGCATAGTGTTGGGACAGTCTCTGACAAAGGGCTTTGTCATCCTGACCTTTAGGAGCCTTAGGTCGATAGTTGGTGATTTGCCTCAGTCCTCTCCACACGGAAGCCGAATCATTAGCAGTGAACTGCTGCTGGAGTCTCTCTGAGTACACAGATTTAGCCCTCTTCAGCTCTCTGTTAAACCGGTATTTAACCTCCCTGTAGCAGTCCCTGTCTCCACTTTTCAGCGCTGCTTCCTTCTCCTTCCTGATCTGTCTGAGCTTAGCTGTGAACCAGGGTTTGTCATTAGAGTAACTCACCCTGGTGCGTGATGGAAGAATGTTCTCTTCACAAAAGTGGATATATGAGTTCACAGTGTCCGTGTACTCATCCAGATCATGCGTGGCTCCTTTAAGCATGCCCCAGTCAGATATTTCCATGCACGTTTCCAGCTTCTCCTCAGCATCACTGGTCCGTATCTTCGTAGTGCTCACAACAGGTTTAGTGAGCTTCAATCTCTGTCTGTATGTGGGAATGAGGTGAACCATCACGTGATCAGATAATCCCAGCGCAGCTCGAGGGACAGCGCGATATGCGTCTTTCACTGTGGTGTAACAGTGATCCAGTGTGTTTAATCCTCTGGTGGGGCATTTAATAAACTGTTTGTAGCGGGGGAGATCGTGGCTCAGATTGCACTGATTAAAGTCACCAGCCACAATAATCAGCGAGTCTGGAAAACTCCGCTCTGTGTGTTGAATGTGAACCGCGAGCACGCGCTGAGCTTCGCGCGTGTCCGCGTCGGGAGGGGCGTACACAGCGATCATTATGAAAGAAGCAAACTCCCGCAGGGAATAGAAGGGCTTGCAATTGATAACAAGAAATTCCAAGGCAGGAGAACAGTGTTTGGAAATTACCGTTACATCAGAGCACCAGATGCAGTTGATGTAGAAGCAGACACCGCCTCCTGTGGTCTTGCCGGAAAGCTCTGTGTCACGATCAGCACGGAAGAGCTGGAAGCCGTCGAGGCGCAGCGCGCTGTCCGGTATATTTTCCCGGAGCCAGGTCTCAGTAAAGCAGAGGACAGCTGAGGAGGCGAGGTCCTTAAAACGCATCAGCAGTCTCAGTTCATCCACCTTGTTAGAGAGAGAGTTGGTATTGGACAGAAATATGCCAGGCAGCGCCGTTCGCGAGCCTCTCCTGCGAAGTCGCACGAGAGCGCCCGCTCGTCTTCCTCTCTTCCGCCGTCTCACTTTCCGAGCCAAACAATAAACCAGATCGGCGGCAGGGGCTAGAAAAACTGGGAAGAGGTCCGTGGGGGTGAAAGTCCTGATATTTAAAAGTTCTTCACGGGTATAAGTGCAAGCAGACACACAATTGACAAACAAAAACAAACAAAGAGCGCAGCGAAGCACCATGTCGACCGCTGTGGGCGCCATCTTGGTCCTGCGGTGTCACCGGCCCTCAAGGCTGCGTCCCGAGCCCTCAGGAGCCTGTGGACCTCTGCTGTGGATGTCATTAATGCCGGCCTGAATAACAATTGTGGAATGTTTACAGTTACTTTTAGCCAGCATTTTCAAATTTGACTCGATGTCGCCTGCTCTGGCCCCAGGAATGCATTGGACTATGGCCGCTGGAGTCTCTAGGTTCACGTTTCTGACTACAGAGTCGCCAATGATCAGAGTTTTTTCCTCAGCGGGTGTGTCGCTGAGCGGGGAAAAACGATTAGAAACGTGAACAGGTTGGTGGTGTACCGGGGCTTTGCGACTAGGCTTCCTTCTCACCGTCACCCACCCAGTCTCCTCGCTGCTGAGGAGAGCCGGGGAACCGCTGACAGGGAGGCCTAAGCTAGCTAGCTCCGCTGCAGCTAAGGGGCGTCCGTCGAGATTAACTGGTGCAGACGGTGTTTCAATGCAGCGGAGCCGGGATTCCAAATCAGACAACCTCGCCTCGAGCGCCTCAAAAAGACAACATTTATTACATTTACCGTTATCACTAAAAGAGGCAGAGGTGTAGCTAAACATCTGACAGAGAGATCACACCAGACGAGGAGAGGAAAGAGAGCTAGTAGCCATAGCTAGTGGCTAGCTAGTGGCTGGAGAGCAAACCACACAGGCAGACAGCAAAACAGGAAGTGACGATCCCAGATCGCCTCATAGTGAAGACCAGGCCCTCAAAGGAATTGAAACAGGTTTTTTGTTTTATATTAACTAGTAATTTAGAATGGTAAATTGCCGCTACTTCACTTCCACGACCAGAACTTCTAGGATTATGATAGTTTAGATAACCAGAGGGAGTTGATTCATTTAAACCAACATAATCATCTTGCCCTAACCAAGTCTCTGTAAGGGATATTAAATCAATCTGATGATCAATTAATAGATCATGAACTAGTAGAGTCTTAGGACCTAATATTTAACAAACCGCATTTAATTTTTAAATTATGAGGAAGAAGAGAGGCCGAATCATTAAACTTAGAGACGTGATGTTTAATTTGAGTTTTACCAACTTTTTGTTAAATCACTTTAGGATGTTTATACACCACCGTTCAAAAGTTTGGGGTCACTTAGAAATTTCCTTATTTTTGAAAGAAAAGCACTGTTTTTTTTCAATGAAGATAACTTTAAACTAATCAGAAATATACTCTAATATCTAATATACATTACTAATGTTGTAAATGACTATTCTAGCTGCAAATGTCTGGTTTTTGATGCAATATCTACATAGGTGTATAGAGGCCCATTTCCAGCAACTATCACTCCAGTGTTCTAATGGTACAATGTGTTTGCTCATTGCGTCAGAAGGCTAATGGATGATTAGAAAACCCTTGTGCAATCATGTTAGCACAGCTGAAAACAGTTTAGCTGGTTAGAGAAGCTATAAAACTGACCTTCCTTTGAGCAGGTTGAGTATCTGGAAAAAATTACTATTTCAAATACAAATCATTATTTCTAACCTTGTCAATGTCTTGACTATATTTTCTATTCATTTTACAACTCATGGTGGTAAATAAGTGTGACTTTTCATGGAAAACACAAAATAATTGTCTGGGTGACCCCAAACTTTTGAACGGTAGTGTACATTATATTTTTATTAACTGTGGGGGGAGTAGACAAAGGTTCTCTGAGGGGGAAGACAGGGCTAAGTTGAGGGGTGGCGGAAGAGGAGGAGCTGCAGAAAAGCATGAATTTATCAAGTTATGTTGTCCTTAGGTATGAATGTGAGAGTGAATGGTTGTCTGTCTCTCTGTGTTGGCCCTGCGATGGACTGGCGATCTGTCCATGGTGTACCCTGCTTCTCGCCCAAAGATGCTGGGATAGGCTCCAGCCCCAGCTCACCCCCCCACCCCCCGCGACCCGAAAAGGATTAAGTGGAAGAAGATGAATGAATGAAAATGTTGAAGTTGTCTTTGGTTATAATATTTTGGGTAACGGGAGACAGACACAATCTCAATGGGGTTATAAACTGAAGGCTGATCTAAACAGTGAGGATTATTTGGATCAATAGGATTAATATGAGAAGTGGAAACAAAGATGGGCTGGTTGGTAGAGCCAGGAACTTCGGGGTGAGTTAACGCACCAAAATTCACTCACTGTACTAAAAAACGCTGAATGAAATAGAACAGATTGTCCCTTAAAACACGTGCACCAAGTCTATTTGGATGGATGCCATCTGGCCTTATAAACGATGGGCGGTTCCAAAACAGGTTGAAATTGTCTACAAAACCAATGTTAAAAGTAGGACATGTAGAACACAACCAGGTATTAAGACTGAGAGTGCTGCTAAAATAATTGCAACCACGTATAAAAGGGGCCAGGGGCCCAGAAATAAATACACATCTGCCTCAGTTCATAAGAGTGGACAGAAGGCTCTTGAAGTCATGCTTTAAAATTTCCAATGCTTCATCTGGGATGTTGTTGCATCCAACATGCACAATGACAGTTTTGGCGTGGGGGTATTCATTTAACAGGTCAGGGATAAGAGCCCCGATATTTGACAGTTTAGCCCCAGGAAAAAATTTTGTGACACAGTACCTGCTTCTGACGTTCCTCATAATCGAGTCACCAATTACCAACGTCATCTGGGGGGGCCTTGCCGGTGCTTTCTGAAATGGGGGATAATTTTGCCGATGATGTTGTGATGGCGGGGTGATGCGCTCTCTTCTTTTTGGAGCTGGTGTATAGTTTGGAACACCTAAAATGGTTTTAATTCGGGGCTTGTGGGTTTGGGCCGCTGCTGAAGGAGGAGGAGGAAGAGGAGGAGGGGTGGCCATGGGAGGATGATTGACTTCCAGGTGGGGAAAATCTTCCAGGGAAAGGATGTCGAATCTGTTTTCCAGTAGCAAGGGGAGAGAGGAAGCACGACCGTGTCTAGTCAATCGCCGATGCTTGCTAGTTGGTTCAACCAAGGTCCAGGGTTTATTGCTGGGGTCCTGGACAGCTGAAGAGACCGGAGCAGGGGTGGAAGTGGATGGTGATGTGTTGAATTCACCCAGGTAAGTAGCTGTCTCTGCTAGCTGAAAGTCAGTTGCTGGGGCCGATGTTTTCCCGACAATTATAGTGTCCAGGTGGTCTTCAGCCTCCCGAATCTTATAGAGGTGGAGAGTCTCACTTCCAATTCAGAAACCTTCTTAAGGAGGGACAAACAGCTGACACACATCGGGGATGGAGTCATGACGTCCGACGAGAAGTGGATAGCTAACTAGCTAAAAACAGCTAAAAACAGGTTAGCCTAACCTGGTGAAAGCAGCCCTGCCCAGGGTCTGATTCACCTGTGTGCCAATCGGGCTTTCTGCTAGGCCAACACTAAGCTAACACAAGGAAAAAAGCTAATATTAGTAAAAAGAGATGAATTAAAAACTAAGTTAATGAAAACAAACAAAAGCGGACAGGATAATGCTTTGACACGATGCGACGTGATATTTACAGACGCCGAAGACCGGAAGCCAACATGTCATGAGAGAGTTTTTGAAGTTAAAGGTACAGAAACAACAATTCTAATAGGTCATGACACACTAACACAGTAACTCAATCCTAGTAGTGATGGATGCTAAGACACATACACCAACACACAGTAAGGCAGTAGAGGAATGAAAATGAAGTCACCGGATGACTAAAGTGATAGTGGTATATTGATATCAGAGATGATGTGAACCTGAGATGGCATGAACCTATGTACAGTGTGCAAATGAGCAGTGTGCAACCTGATGTGAACCTGAGATGGTATAGACTTATGTACAGTGTGCAAATGAACAGTGTGCAACCTGATGTGAACCTGAGATGGCATAGACTTATGCACACTGTGCAAATGAGCATTGTGCAACAAGCAGTGTATAATTACAAATTGGTAAGTAGTAGCAGAGATGCTATGGACATCAGACGGGTGAGACTATATCTACTGTACAGATGAGCAGTGTGCAAATTTAGCAGCCGGTGTGTGAGTTCCTATATGCAAAGCTGTGTTAGAGTTTTGGGAGTTGTTGTCTGTTCATGAGTCTGATGGCAATGGGAAAGAAGGAGTTTTTCAGTCTGGTTGTCCAGCATTTCACACTTCTGTACCTCCGACCTGAGGGTAGAAGTGTGAACAGTCTGTGTTGGGGGTGGGTGGGGTCTCGGAGGATGACGTCAGCTCTCTTTTGGACTCTGCGGTGGTAGGTGCTCTGCAGAGAGGGGAGTGGAGTCCTGATGATCTTCTCCGCTGTCTTCACCACTCTCTGGAGGCGTTTGCGCTCCAGGGCAGTGGTGTTTCCATACCACACAGTGATGCCGTTGGTCAGGATGCTCTCAATGATGCAGCTGTAGAAACTGTTGAGGATCCTGGAAGACATGTCGGACTTCTTCAGCCTCCTCAGAAAGTACAGTCGCTGTTGAGCTCTCTTGACCAGCTCTGTGGTGTTGTGTGTCCACTTAAGGTCCTCCCTGATGTGGATGCCCAGGTATTTAAAGCTGCTCACTCTCTCCACCTGAAGCTTCTGGATGAACAGTGGCTGATGGGGTCTCCTCCTCCCTTTCCTCATGTCCACTATCAATTCCTTTTTCTTGTCTGTGTTGATGGTGAGATTGTTGTCCTCACACCATGACACCAGGTTGGCCACCTCCCTCCTGTAGGATGCTTTGTCATCACCAGTGATGCATCCTATCACTGCTGTGTCATCTGCAAACTTTAGGATGATGTTGTCTTTGTGGGAGGCAACACAGTCATGGGTGAAGAGGCTGTAGAGGATGGGGCTGAGAACACAACCCTGGGGGACACCTGTGTTTGTGATGATGCTGGCTGAGGTCCTGTTACCCATCCTGACAGACTGGGGCCTGCCAGTTAGAAAGCCCAGTAGCCAGTCACAGAGGGTGGGGTGCAAGCCAAGTAAAGACAGTTTGTCAGTGAATTTGTGGGGGATGATCGTGTTGAAGGCGGAGCTGTAGTCGGCAAAGAGCATCCTAATGTAGGAGCTTTTATCTTCCAGGTGGGAAAGAGAATAATGGAGTGCTGCAGCGATGGCATCTGAGGTGGATCTGTTGAGCCGGTAGGCGTACTGCAGGGGGTCCAGGGTGCCTGGTATGCTGTCCTGAATGAGGGGCAGCACCACTCTCTCAAAGCACTTCATGATGATTGGAGTGAGTGCTACTGGTCTGTAATCATTCAGGCAGGTTGGCAGGCTCCTTTTGGGGACGGGGATGATAGTTGCTGTTTTGAAGCACAAGGGGACTATGTTCTGGTTGAGGGAGAGGTTGAAGATTGCTGTGAGAACATCAGTCAGCTCTGCAGCACATGCTCTGAGGGCCCGCCCAGGGATGTTGTCTGGTCCTGCTGCCTTGCTGGGGTTGATATTTCTCAGTGCTTTGTTTACCTGGTCTGGTGAGACTCTTAGTGGATGGGGGTGTGCGTGAGTGTGTGTCTCTTTTCTGTGCTGTGGCTGATGGTCTCAAAGCGGGTGTAAAAGATATTGAGATCGTCCGGCAGGCTGTCTGTAGGGCTAGCGGTGCTGCTGTTGGTCTTCTTGTAGTCTGTGATGTGTTGCAGGCCTTGTCACATGCGCCCCGGATCAGGAGTGGAGTAGAGGCTGTCCAGCCTTTCTCTGTATTTCCTCTTGGTTGTTGTTATAGCCTTCCTCAGTCCATACTTTGCAGCTTTGTACTCGTCCTCACAGCCTGATTTAAATGCATGAGAGCGAGCATGCAGCATCTGACGTACCTGACTGCTGATCCAGGGCTTCTGGTTGGGGAACTTCCTGACCTGTATGGTGGGTAACTGTATGGTGCTTCAACTGGCTCCTTTGTGGAGGAGCAGTGGTTCTACTCTGAGACTCTCCCGAATGACTGAGCTCCTCACCCTATCTCTAAGGGTGAATCCAGCAATTCTACAGAGAAAGCTCATTTTAGCCGCTTGTATCCGCAATCTCATTCTCATTCTCGTCCCAGCTGCTTCACAGTCAGTAGCAAACCGTCCCAGCAAGACCTGTAGGTCATTGGTTGATGAAGCCAACAGGACAACATCATCTGCAAACAGCAGAGATGAGATGCTGTGGTCACAGAACAAGACACCCTCCATTCCTTGGCTGCGCCTAGATATCCTGTCTGTAAAAATTATGAACAGGATCAGTGACAAAGGGCAGCCCTGGCAGAGTCCACTCTCACTGGAAACGAGTTTGACCGGGTGTTGGCAATATGAACCAAACTCTTACAACGGTTGTAAAGGGACAGGATAGCTCGTAACAATAAGTCTGATACCCCATACTCCTGCAGCACCCCCCACAAGAGACCATAAGGGACGCTGTCGAATGCTTTCTCCAAGTCCACAAAACACATGTGGACTGGTTGGGCAAACTCCCATTGAACCCTCAAGGATTCTCAACAGGGTAAAGGTTTGTCCAATGTGCCACGGCCAGGACGAAAATCACATTGCTCCTCCTGAATCTGAGGTTTGACAAATGGCCAGACTCTTCTCTCCAGTACTCTGTCATAGACCTTCCCAGGGAGGCTGTGGAGTATGAGTCTTCTGAAGTTGAAACACACCCTTCAGTCTCCCTTCTTGAAGAGAGGAACCACTACCACAGTTTGCCATGCCAAAGGTACTGTCCCCGACCTCCAAGCAATGTTGCAGAGGTGTGTCAGCCATGATAGCCCTACAACATCTAGGACCTTGAAGTACTCAGGGCAAATCTCGTCCACTCCTGGGGCCCGGCCACCGAAGAGTTTTTTTAACCACTTCAGCGACCTCAGCTCCTGTGATGTGAAAGTCGTCTCTCTTGTCATCAAGCTCTGCTTCCTCTGTGGAAGGCATGTCAGTGGGATTGAGGAGCTCCTTGAAGTATTCCTTCCACCACAAGATGATATCCCCAGTCGAAGTCAGCAGCGCCCCATCCGCACCATACACAGTGTGGACAGAGAGCTGCTTCCCCCTCCTCATTCCCCAGACAGTTTGCCAGAATCTCTTCGAGACTGACTGAAAGTCTTGTTCCATGGCCTCACCGAACTCCTCCCACACACAAGTTTTTGCTTCAGCAACCACCCAAGCTGCTCTCCACTTGGCCTGCCGGTACACCTCAGTTGCTTCGGGAGTCCTACAAGCCAACCGAGCTCGATAGGACTCCTTCTTCAGCTTGATGACCCCCTTTACCACAGGTGTCCACCACTTGGTTCGGGGGTTGCCAACACAAGATGCACAGACGACCTTGTGGCCACAGCTCTGGGCAGCCGCTTCAACAATGGAGGTAGAGAACATGGCCCATTCAGACTCCATGTCTTCAGACTCCCTCCGAATGTGATCAAAGTTCTTCCAGAGGTGGGAGTTGAAGATCTCCCGGAAAGGGGCCTTATCCAGACATTCCCTTCGCACCTTCACTATGCATTTGGGTCTACCAGGTCTGAATGGCATCCTCCCCTGCTATCGGATCCAATTCACCACCAGGTGGTGATAAGTTGACAGCTCTACTCCTCTCTTTAACCGAGGGTCCAAGCCATATGGTCACAGGTCTGATGACACAATAACAAAATCGACCATCAACCTGTGACCTAGGGTGTCCTGGTGCAAGGTGCACATACGGACACCCTTAGGAGAGGATAAATACATAAATTAATGCTTAATGTATGTACTTGTCTGTAATTTTACAATTCATTCATTCAGTCAGTCATTCATCCTCTTAATGGTCCTTTTCGGGTTGGTTGAGGCTGGAGCCTGTCCCAGCATCTTTGGGCAAGAGATGGGGCACACCCTGAACAGATCGACAATGATTGAATTAATGAATGAACGTAAGATCAGGTAAGGGATTATGACAGATTTTTACAAAATCCATCCATCCATCCATCTTCTTCCACTTAATCCTTTTTGGGTCGCGGGTGGGGGGCGGCTGGAGCCTATCCCAGCATCTTTGGGTGAGAGGCAGGGTACACCCTGGACAGATCCCCAGTCCATTGCAGGGCCAACACAGAGAGACAGACAACCATTCACTCTCACAGTCATACCTAAGGACAATTTAGAATCCCCAGTTTGATGGCAATTAACCACTTGCATGTTTTTGGCATGTGGGAGGAAACTGGAGAAATCCCAGAGTAAACCCGGGCAATTTTCCTAAAAATGCCAAAAAATAATGTGCCCAAAGTAAATCGAAAGCTGTTATTCAACCCTTTGCAGCATCTTCATGGGGTTGGTCTCATTTAAAAGAAAACACTTTGAATTTTTTGGCAAAAAAAACATAATCTCTCTACGTGCTCCAGTCACTGAGTTACAGTCATCTAAACATACTGAACTTGAAGAAAATAAATTTGGACACAGTGTTTTTTTGGATACAAATGCTTGCAAATAACACACAGCTGTCTGATCCGGCTGGAAAATGCAACAGAAATATAGAACCAAGTATTATCAAGCTGAGATCCAAATTTGGTAACAATACCACAAAAAATGAATATTTTACACAGCTTTGTTCTCAGGCTGTTCCCAGGCGTTTTGGAACTGTGCCAAATTGTGCCAAATGGCACAGTTTGGAAAAACATCTGTAACTTTTGAATAATTCAATGTAGAATCTTCATTTTAGGCTCTAATGAAAGGTCACACTCAGGGCTGTGTCTGTGTGTGTGTGTGGAGGGGGGTCGTCCCCCCGCCCCCGCTACCAAGGACGGAGTTCAGCCCTCGCTACATGACGGATTACACTCGTTGCATGTTTCCACAGCAACGCTGTCACAGCGGCTTCCCCCCCTCGCTACTGTGTGTGGGGGGGGGGGGCGGGGGGTTGTCCCCCCCCCCCGCGCTACAGAGGACAGCCATCGCTACATGAAGGAACAGACTCATATGTCTATGTGACGACCGCTGCACAGTCAGAGCGGCTTCCCCCCGCGGACCGGGGGCGTTCGGACCGTGAACGCCCCCCCCCCCCCCCGCTCCTCTTCTGCAGCGGGGGGGGCGGGGGGAAGTTCACGGTCCGAACACGGCAAATGAACCGTTTATCGCGGCGCACGAAGTACGAAGTGCGTGCGCCGTACAGTTGTAATTTACCGATCAGTCAAAAGTCATTTTTGGATTACAGTTTTCAGGGAGAAATAATAATTTAGCTTATAACACCTTACCTCTTCACAGCAGCAGAGTCCTGGCGAACTTCTCTTCCCCATTGTCAGACGAGCGCGACGCTGCTCCGCTCGTGGATCCCGATCAAAACATAATTCCAATATTGCGGTTTTGGTGAATGATTTACGACCTTTGTCGTCGGCCTCCGTCAGTCTATGATGACGGAAGAGAATCCTAAACGTCTATTCTGCTGGAATGAGTGCAGGTCCCACTTGTGGGTGTTCTCCATGCTGTGGGGTCTGTAGCAGATTCGTCCAGCGTCCTTTGTTTTCATCTGCTGCAGCAGTAAATCTCTCTTCACCCAGCCTGAACTTCTGTGCTTCAATTGGCTCCTGCATTCACAGTAGGCGGGTCCTCCTTCCTAGGTTTTCATTCATTGGCTCTTCAAGGTTTCAGAAACCCAATTCAAGGCTCTTATTAGTCGAATGAGAGGTCAATCAGATGAACTAATCTGTTCGCGGCTGTGGCTGCAGCTTTTTTTTTTCAGTGGCGTGTGGACGCCAACACCACCTACATCACCACAATCTGGACAATGCGTCCGAGTGCGCACGAGGGCGCAGGAGTCCTAGGACGCAGAGACTTGCCCGCCTGCGGAACAACGGAGCGCAAGAGGTTAACTGTCATTAACTGGGGATTCTAAATTGTCCTTAGGTACTGCATGAATGTGAGAGTGAATGGTTGTCTGCCTCTCTGTGTTGGCCCTGTGATGGACTGGCGATCTGTCCAGGGTGTACCCTGCCTCTCGCCCAATGATGCTGGGATAGGCTCCAGCCCCATCCCCCACCCCCGGCAACCCAAAAAGGATTAAGGGGTTGAAGGTGAATGAATAAATGATAAATTCTAGCCCCGGTATAGGAACAGACATACGTGCATGACCATGCCTTTTAAATGCACTGCTGAAATAACCGTTGGTAATGCACTGCTTACTTCAGGCCTGCTTTCTTCAGATCAAAAGTGCATTAGAATAAAATGCACCTTAATATGAATGCATCAAACTTGCCGCAGAGCATTGTCCACTTTAAATCAGTCCCCTATAGGAGCGTGAGGTGTGCACAGTCAGTTCCTATTCAGGTGGTGAGAGTGCACAGTGGAAAACCAGACAATGCACTGACAAAAATTAAGGAAAGCACCAGCGCAAGGGGCAAAGTGAGACATAGCTTGCTGCACTGTCAAAATTGACATGATTCTGAGTAACAGACCCAAAAGCAGATGACAGGGAGAACAAAGTAGTGGTTGATAATAATCTTTATTTGAATGAATAGTGATAAGCTGCGGCCGAGAGTCTGGCAACCCTGCGGTAGAGAGAGAAGACAAGGGATAAGCATGGTAAAATTTGGAGATGTATAAATGATAGTGATTTGCTTGTTTTGCTCACAGGTGCTTAAGAGAGGTTGGGTGGTGAGCAGGATGGCTGGAGACTTTGACGCCGTAGGAATGGACCAGAGTTGGGTAAGGCTTCTGGGGTTTAGGTGAGGTGCATGGGGGGAGAAGGGAGGACAGGTTACAGAAATGTTGGTAAGTGCACTTACGAGGGCAGAAGGTAGAAGAAGGTCCAGGTTGAGGCTCCACAGGGTGAGGCTCCAATCTGCCTAATGGGAGGTCCACAGTCTACCTGTGAGTCCTGGAGGGAAAAGAGGAGACAATATTGCAGAAGTAATGTGTTACTTTCCTGTTCAGGTCCATTGGAGGAGAGGACTGGCTGCACATGCGTCAGAAGATGGGCATGGAGGTAGTCTGATGAGCTCCCGATGAGAGGAGGACACTCAAGCTATTTAAGGGGTGTGGTGATTACCAGCAGGTGGCAAGTACAGCTGTAGGGAATAAGATGATTAGTGGAGAGAGAGCAGTGTGCAGCCAGACCACTACAAAAATAGAGCCCTATAACTACATTGGAAAAACACTGCATATGCAGGGCTAAAATATTGTGAAAACATGGGGGAAAGGGTAAAACAATATTAAAACGTAGTTAAGACTAGGTGTGGTGGGAAAAAAATCGATGTATTGTAATATCACAATATTTTGTGGTTATGATGTTGTATCTGTCATGTGTGAGGGAAGGACTGGACCCACTCGCTGGACATAAGTTTCACAGATTTATTGAGCGCTGTGTTGTATATTAAAATGGCATATTATTGTGAAGTGCGGTGTGGTGACGTGCACTTCCCATCACGTCACCGCACCACCCTATATAAGGCAGAGGGCATCCATATTGCGACCCCTTTGACTGGTGCCCTCTGCCAGGTGCCTGCTGTGTTACCGCTTCATTGGTTCCATCAATAAAGCTGTGTTCGCCCAGTCATCTTGCCTCATCCTTCACCCAGGTATTTTACCATACATAACATTTGGCGATCGAGGATTAACTAATGGAGGCGTGTATCACAACACTTCACCCCTTTCTCGAGCTCCCAGGGGAACTGCCAGTGCCTTGGCCCAAGTGGTTCGAGGCCTTCCAGACCTACATCACCGTGCTGGACCTTGGTAAGCTCAACAAGTTGAGAGCACGTGCGCTTCTTGTTCATAGCCTGGGTATTGAGGGCCAGCGAGTCCTGCGCACACTCGGAGCTTCGGACTCTTTTGAAGATGTTGTGGAGCTGCTAGCAAACCATTTTCACACCCCGGATAGCGTGACTGTCCGGAGGATTTGTTTTCGGCAGCGATATCAGCAGGTAGGTGAGCCTATTCATCAGTTTGTCGTCGACTTGAGGCAGCAAGCTAGCAAGTGTCGCTTTGGGCCATTGGAAGATGAAATGGTACGTGGCCAGCTTGTGGAGCACATGTGCAGTGCTGAATTGCGGGCTAGGCTAATCACGGCGCCCAATGACTTAACATTAGCCAGAGCTGTCAAACTAGCTCTCCAGCTGGAGGCCACAGATAAACTAGCTTCAGAGCTAACCTGGCAGCAGTCACAGCAGCTGCCAAAGCCACCCACCGCGGCAAATGTGGACTCAGATAGCGAGGATAGCTTGGACAACAATACTACGGAAGCCAATGCTACCAGCCAAAGGTCTGCCCCGGGAAAACTCCTGTGCAAGGGTTGTGGGTCTGCAACACACTGCAATAAGGCTAAGGACTGCCCGGTTAGGGGAAAATGTTGTAGCAGATGTGGACACTTGAACCATTATGCTAGAGTGTGCCGTGTATCTGAACCAGAGAGCCCACGGAAGAAATCACTCCTCCCTCCCCGGACAACAATCCATACGGTGTCCCCCAGCACAAACGGGTACATGTACTGCACAGTGGAACTGGATGGCGTGGAGATACCGCGTGGTGGCGGAGGGGTCATTGCTGAATTGGACCACAGTGAGAAAGTTTTTTTCCCCCACTACAGGAGTAGAGGTAACCCGGTGCCGTTGTATGGTTATGGAAGTGGCAGGCTGTGCATGGTTGGGACTTTGGAGTTAACAGTCCGGTACAAGTCTGCAAAGATGGTTGACTTCATGTTCCATGTGACAGTGTGAGGCGATAACATCATGGGCTGTGATTTGTTTTACGGACTGGGTTTCGCCATAAAAGACAACGTCGGGAATGAACGGTCGGGTTGTGGCCAATGGAACCCTCTGGTTCCGATGGTCGATGAGGACGCTGTGTGGGACGAAGAGCTAACGGATGCCACAGCAGTCAAGCAGGACCAGCTTCACTCAGGTTCAGCGCAGGAGGGTCTCAGTGCTGGCGCTCTGGATACGGTAGAGGGGGGTACCAAGTGTGGCGGCGAGGCGCCTGTGCCGGTGAACGACACCAATGTGCTAGCCCCAGATGCCTCCAGAGCTTGGCCGCAGGGGAATGGAGGGTCTGCAACTACGATGGTGACCACTACAACAGTTTTAGAAGCAGTTGGGGCCAGACTGACGAGCACTGAGGAACCGCATGGTCAGCAACACCACTTCAGGCCGAGTTGGTCCCTGCTGAGGGTTTTGGACTTGGTTTGGGTTTGGAGTGAAGAACACCCACGGTGAAGATGGGCCAAACAACAGCCAGCAAAACATCGAGGGTGTCTGCGCATAGTGGCTTTGCTTGGCACAGCATACTTCAGGTTGTCCGACGGCTCGTCGAGGCACACCCATCAGCTTTGACGTGTCCAGGAAGAGGCTCCGGGTGACAAGGCTGGACGGGAGTCAGTGTTGGTGGTGAAGGAGCGGGGCTTCATCGTCCAGAAGATCAGCCATCGTCCCAGAGGTCTGCTACTTCCAGGGGAGCACTTGCTGAGGGGCTGCCCTGGCCCCCCCATGCCAGTTCTACCTCTACCACCCAAGGGACTGTGCTGAAAATATTGAACATTTATAGTTCTGATGTTTTGATATATATGTTATGATATGGGATTATTTTATGTTTTTCTTTAGTTTAGGAGCACAGTGTGTGATTTTAGTTTTATAAATGGACTTTTCTTTAGGTAAGGGTGGCAGAATAATCCACCCTGCCATATGGGCTGCACGGTAGTCCACCCGTCAGCCCTGTTTTAGATTGTTTTGTGTGAATGTGTTAAGCCATTTTAGTACATTGTTTTTCCTTATTTTAGTGCGTGAGTCGGGTCCTAAATTTGGGGGGGGGCAGGCAACTGTGTGTATGGTTTTGGACTTTTCTAAAGGGGGGTAGAATGTTGTATATTAAAATAGCACATTATTGTGAAGTACGGTGTGGTGACGTGCACTTCCCGTCACCGCACCGCCCTATATAAGGCAGAGGGCATCCATATTGTGGCTTCTTTGACCGGTGCCCTCTGCCAGGTGCGTGCCGAGTTATCACTTCATTGGTTTCATCCATAAAGCTGTGTTTGCCCAGTTATCTTGCCTCATCCTTCACCCATGTATTTTACCTTACATAACACGCTGGCCACACTGGCACAACATGAGGGCTTAAACAGAAATTAAAGGTACTGTTCGGAAGCACAACTAAAAGGCAAAACTGACAGACAAGATATAGACAGAACTCACAGATCAGAAGCGTGTAGTTCACCCAGCATGACTAAACAGACTTGGACAGAACAGAAGCGTGTAATCACACCAAAATGACTCAGAGAACCCGAACAGAACCAAAGTTAAATAATCCTTAAATACCTACAACTCAATCAAGGAAACACGAGACATGTGGAGACACTGATCACTGACAGCTGAGACATCTGTCAGTGAAAGAGGGGCGGGGCTGTGTACAAACAACTAACTACTAACTAACTAACCTGCACTTATATAGCGCTTTTCTAGTCACAAAGACCACTCAAAGCGCTTTCACTAGTACTAACCCCCTATTCTAAGGGCCTATAGGAAACAGATATCTAGGGACAATTTAGAACAGCCAATTAACCTAACATGCATGTCTTTGGATTGTGGAAGGAAACCGGAGCCCCCGGAGTAAACCCACGCAGCACAGGGAGAACATGCAAACTCCACACAGAAAGGTTCCAACCCCTGCCAGCCAAACAAAGGGAGACATAGACACAAGCAGGGAATGGGGGAAACATGACTGACATCTGACAGGACGGGGAGGCGGGGCTCACCACACACACAGAGGGAGAAAGACATAACAGAGGATCAGGGGAAAAAACACCCAGACCATGACAGAGACCAAGATAATAATGACAATAACATACAGAGCACAAGACTAGGCATAGCCCTTACATAAATACAAATACCAAAGTCAAATCTGAGCACAGGCAGGAAAAACACAGAACCAACACTAATGATAATAATAATGACAAGAAGAACCAAAACACAGAAAATACAAAAGTAAGTTAAAGCAAGGACGAGGGTCAAACCCTCGTCCTGACAGTATTGATTCAGAGACACTAGTATTGTGATACTTTATAAAGAACTAGAAAAGCACTCGGAGAGCGCAGACCTCCGCCAAGCGCCACAGTTCCCCCCATACAGTGTTTGTGTGTACGTTTTCAGATTCCTTGACCATGAAAACATATGACTAGCAATTGGATTCACAATGATAGGATTAGTGATTCAGTAGTAAAAGCATTACCTCCTTGGCGGAGGTAATAAACTCAAGTGTTGCTGTTGTGTCCATCTCCTCCATCTCCAAACTCCCAGGCTGCGGGCGTTGCAATTCATCGCACAACCGCGTACAACCCACAGGCCAATGGGTTATGCGAGCGTTTTCATAGATCACTGAAAGCAGCATTCAGGGGTTTACTGACGGATGCAAATTAAGATAAGATAAGATAAGATAAGATAAGCCTTTATTAGTCCCACAACGGGGAAATTCCAGGATTGCAACAGCACAGGGATAGCAACACTCAGAGCAACAATCAGAAGGCAAGAAAAAAAAAAGCAAGCAAGCAAGAGCAGCTAATATACATATGTACATATTACTATAAATATACAGTATATATATATACACACAGACACACAGTGTAGAGCATTGTAGCTGGATGGGATAAATATATGAGTATATAAACACACAGTACGGAGCATTGCAACTAGATGGAATAAATATGTAAATATATAAACACAGTGCGGAGCAATGTAGCTTGATGGAATAATATGTAGATATATAAACACACAGTACGGAGCATTGCAGCTAGGTGGAAAAAAATATGTAAATATATAAACACACAGTGCGGAGCAATGTAGCTAGATGGAATAATATGTAGATATATAAACACACAGTGCGGAGCATTGTAGCTAGATGGAATGAATATATAGATATATAAATATAAACATAAACATAAACACACCCAGTGCGGAGCATTGTAGCTAGATGGAATAAATATGTAAATGTATAAACACACAGTGCAGAGCATTGTTGCTAGATGGGATGAAACAGCACAACCGTCTACTTAGTTATCCTACATGGTATGATTATGTGCCCATACATATTCTCACCCTCCGTAGCTACCGGTATTTTCCTAATTGTATGCCAGAGGGGACCATTGTGTAAGTCTATTGCATCTTTTGCATTCAAAAAACTATTAGGTTGTTACGTCTTTTTGCTATCTCTGCGAGCAGCCCTGCTTAGGTTGTACAGTCTGACAGCCGTTGGTAGGAAGGACCTGCGAAACCTCTCGGTTGTGCACTTGGGATGATGTAGTCTGCTGCTAAATGAGCTCCTCAGTGCATTCAGTATGTCCTGCATAGGGTGGAACTCGGACTCCAGCAGAGATGACAGTTTAGCCACCATCCTTCTCTCTCCTATCTCCTCCACTGGGTCAAGGCGCTGCCCCGGGACGGAGCTAGCTTTCTTGATCAGTTTGTTCAGTCTCTTCCTATCGGCTGCAGTAATGCCACTGCCCCAGCAGACCACTCCAACAGTGATGGCTGATGCCACCACCGTGTCATAGAATGTCTTCAGCAGCGCCCCTTGTACACCAAAAGACCTGAGTCTCCTCAGTAGGAACAGCCTGCGCTGTCCCTTCTTGTAGAGTGCATCAGTATTGTGTGACCAGTCTAGTTTATTGTTCAAATGAACACCCAGGTACTTGTAGGATGTCACCATCTCAATGTCTGTTCCCTGTATATTTACTGGTGCTGTGAGGGGTTGTCCTTGCCTGCGGCAGTCCACCACCAGCTCCTTAGTTTTCCTTGCGTTGATCTGGAGGCAGTTCCGATGGCACCAGTCCACGAAGTCCTGGATAAGCCCTCTGTACTCAGCTTCATCTCCATTGGAGATGAGGCCAACGATCGCAGAGTCATCAGAGAACTTCTGTAGATGGCAGTGTGTTGTGTTGTGTGAGAAGTCCGCAGTATAAAGAGTGAACAGGAAGGGAGCCAACACCATTCCCTGGGGGGCCCCCGTGCTACTGATGATCGTGTCGGACACACAGTCCCGGGTTCTCACAAACTGAGGCCGGTTCGTGAGGTAGTCCAGGATCCATGATGAGAGGTGCTGGTCCACCCCTGCGCGCAGCAGCTTGTCCTTCAGGATCATCGGTTGGATGGTGTTGAAAGCACTGGAGAAGTCAAAGAACATGATCCTCACCACATTCCCGGGCTTCTCCAGGTGGGACAGAGAACGGTGAAGGAGGAAGATCACCGCATCCTCCACCCCAATGCCATGCTGGTAGGCGAACTGGAGTGGATCCATCGCTGGTTCCACCAGGGGGCGGAGGTGAGCAAGGAGCAGTCTCTCCAGGGTCTTCATCAAGTGGGACGTCAAGGCCACCGGTATGTAGCTGTTCAGGTCTTTGGGGTGGGAAGTTTTTGGTACAGGTACCACACAAGATGTTTTCCACAGCTGTGGTACCCTTCCCAGCTTCAGGCTCAGGTTGAAGATGTACGTCACAATCCCACACAGCTGATTTGGAAGCTTCCCTGGCAGAGAGCTTGTTTTTGCGCAGCCACTATGGCTGCCCGGGGAATTTCTGCCAAATAATCTCGTGCCGGACAGCTGCCCGTCTCAGCTTTTGCAGCGTAGCGCAAACACAGGCACGCTGCGGGGCCCGGCCCACCACAGTTTTCCGCGTGTTTTTGTGCCTTAACCTTTGAAGAATGCGGAGTTCGTGTTCGTCAGACACGACGACCAGCGCCCTCCATTGCGCCTGCACACATGTTGAAAATGGCCCTATCTCACAATGTTAATTAAAGAATCCTTTAAAAAATTCCTGGATCCAGACGGTGATCCGGATCATCCCCAAAATATAATCAGTTCTTCCTTGTACCATTTCCAACAACGCCTGAAAGTTTCATGGAAATCCGTCCAAAACTTTTTGAGTTATCTTGCTAACCAACAGACAAACAGACAAACAGACAGACAAACCCCGGCAAAAACATAACCTCCTGGCCTGGCCTGCGGCCTGGCAGAGGTAATAATTAATAAATGTTGCAAACACAAACTTACCTATATAGGTACCAGAGTAATAAAAAATAGTTTTTCAGTCCACTAGATGGTGCTAAATGCTTACTGTCTGGTTAGGTCAGCACAGCAAACAAGAGGCTCCTGAGATCTAGTCAGTAGTTGCACAAGACAAAGATTGGGATGGGAAATCCTTTACATGATATCTCAGTACTTGTGACTGTGATAATATCACATCATGGCCCAATCGTGACAGTATCGTATCATGTGATCTCTGGTGATTCCCACCCCCAGCTAAAAATATGTTGCCCATGTTTTTTTTTTCTCCCGTTTTCTCTGTACTTACCTTGTAATTGTGTGCTGTATTACAGTATAAGGTGCTACCAAATTCTAGTCAAGGCTTGAAGGGTGAGTATATGTTCACCACTCAAAGCCCATCCAGCATTTTTGTGCTTAAGTTTTGATGGGTGGAACTCAAGTATTATATGTGTGTGCTACTTAGAGTGTTGGGAGTAACGCGTTACAAAGTAACGTTGCAAAGTAATGCTACAAAGTAATGCTACAAAGTAACGCGTTACTGTAACACCACTACTTTTGCAGTAACGTGTTATGTAACGAAATTACTGTTTTACAATTCAGTAATGCATTACAGTTACTGAAATTTGATCAGATGCATTACTCATTACTTTTATTAATATGGATAGATATTTTTAGTACAAATAAATGAATATACAAACAGACCTTACCGTAGCTGAGACATAGCCATCACTCGATGTGACCTGTTGCAAAAAGCCTGACTCTTCATCACTTTGGGCGAAGGAAGAGATGAAGCTACCTTGTTTTTGTGGAAATAAACAGATTATTTTTCCTTTGTCATGGTTAAGGACAAAAGCATATTGGTGGGTTGTAAGCTAAGTGCCATTTGAGACCTATGTGGGAATGTGCAATTGATGAGGCAGGTTTGTCTCAAGGCAGCTTTATTACACATTCACCATCATCTCAAAGTAGAAAGAGAACAACTCAGAAAAACTCGCTCCATATATACCCCAGTCCCCCACAGTTCACAAGTCACATTCATTTACATCACAAGTAACAGTGCATTTCCTCTTAAATCCTTTCGCATCCTCCCTCGCAGACTTTGGCCCCCAAAGGCTCTTCCAAGCAGTCTCTCAGCACACAAAGGATTACGCTTTCACAGCTTCCTGTTATCTCCAAGGGAACTCTGCACTCTGTTCAATCTAAGATGTGGAGTACACTGTAAGGCATTAAGTAAGACACATGTGTGGCTAGTGTGGCTACACGACCCCCCCCCCCAAACATTTTAGAATGAACAAGAGAATAACAGTATGCATGCCGTGATAGAATCAATACACATCAGTCCACATGCTGTTTAGGCTTCAGTCTCCTGCCGTATCTGCTGTAACCAGGCTTCAACGTCTCCGCGGCGCTGTCATGCTGGGGGGCTGCCGTCTGGGGGTGAAAACCTTTTGTCAGTCCCTGCGGGTGTTCTGGGGAAATATTACTCTGTGAAGCTCCCCGTGGGGGTCTTCCTCGCCACGGGGCCCTTGCCAACAGCACTTGCTCATCCGCCACCACAAAAGTGGGTTTGAGTCTGTTTATGCCAACTTTTTCTTTCCTACCCCCCAAATCTAGCAAAAACTGCTTGTCCCCTGTTTCTAACACTCTGAATGGTCCATCATAAGGTGGTCACAGTGGGGGTCAATGTGCATCGTGTCTGACAAAAACAAACTCTGCGTTTTTCAAAGTTTTAGGCACAAAAACGCGCGGAAAACTGTGGTGAACGGGGCCGGGCAGCGTGCTTGATTCTATGCTACTCTGCAACAGCTGAGACAGGGAGCCGTCCGGCGCAGGGTTATCTGGGAGAAACTCCCCGGGCAGCCGAAGTGGTTGCGCAAAAACAAGTTCAGCCGGGGAGGCTTCTAAGTCCTCTTTAGGTGCAGAACATAACCCCAATAAAATCCAGAGTAGCTTGTCTACCCAATTTGCATCCGTCAGTGACGCCCTGAGGGCCGCTTTCAATGACCTATGAAAACGTTCGCATAACCCATTAGCCTGCGGATTGTACGCGGTTGTGCGGTGAATTGTGATACCCAGGTTGCGGGCCATTGTCGACCAAAGTTCGGACACAAATTGAGACCCCCTGTCGGACGTAATGTCCGACGGGACTCCAAAACGTGCCACCCATGCTGTTAAAAACGCGCGCGCCACCTCCTCGGCCGTGGTTGACGCCAGCGGAACCACTTCCGGCCAGCGCGTGGTGCGGTCCACCATTGTCAGAAGGTGTGTGCACCCCTGCGATGGCGGAAGGGGGCCCACGAGGTCCACATGAACGTGCTCAAACCTCTTGGCCGGGATGTGAAACGGCTCCAAGGGAGCTCTCGTGTGCCTGTGTACTTTGGCTCGTTGACACGCCATGCAGGCTGCTGCCCACTCTTTAACTTGTTTGCGGAGGTTCGGCCACACAAATTTCTCTCCCACCATTTTGACCGACGCGCACACTCCCGGGTGCGCCAAAGAATGAATCGAGTCAAAAACGCGGCAGCGCCACGCGGCCGGTACTACCGGTCACGGTCGTCCAGTGGAGACATCGCAGATTAGAGGGGGCATACCGTCTTGCAGCACCCTGTTCTCCAGTCTTAACCCTGTTGGTCCAGACTGGAGCGCGCGCACATCCGCGTCACTAACCTGCTCCGCGGCCATGGCTGCGTAATCTATTCCTACGCTGACTGGGGCCGCCACGGCGCGCGAGAGGCAATCTGCCACTACATTCAAGTTGCCCGCCACATGCTGAATATCAGTGGTAAACTCTGAGATCGCGGCCAGCTGTCTCTGCTGCTGGCCTGACCACAGTTCGGAAACCTTGGCCATCGCGAATGTTAGTGGCTTGTGGTCAACGAACGCGGTGAAACAGCGTCCTTCCAGCCAGAACTGAAAGTGGCGGATGGCCAAATGGAGAGCCAGCAGCTCCCTGTCGAACTCGCTGTATTTACATTCACTATCGTGCAAGGTCCTGCTGAAAAAGGCGAGGGGCTGCCAAACCCCGGCTACATGCTGCTCCACGACCGCCCCTATGGCCACATCTGACGCGTCAGTAGTGAGCGCTATGCGGGCCGTTGGGTCTGGGTGTGCCAACAACGCAGCATTTGCCAAGGCTGCTTTTACCTCAGAGAACGCTCGCTCCCGCTCCGGGGACCACTCGACCTTATTCGCGGGTTTCTGTTTTTTGAGCGCGGCATAAAGCGGTTGCGCTGCGCGGGGGAGGAAACGGTTATAAAAATTCACCATTCCCAAAAACTCCTGTAACGCCCTGACCGTCTGCGGCCGAGAGAAATTTGCTACCGCGCGCACTTTGTCAGGAAGCGGAACCGCTCCTTCGGGGGAGACGCGGTGTCCTAAAAAATCGATCTGCGCCACCCCGAACTGACACTTCGCTGGGTTGATTATTAACCCGTGATCTCCCAACCTCCGGAAAACTGTCGCTAGGTGGTTTTCATGTTCGTCTTCAGACGCGCTGGCTACCAAAATATCATCCAAGTAGACGAACACGAAAGGGAGATCGCGCAGCACCGCGTCCATCATGCGTTGGAACGTCTGTGCGCCCCCTTTAAGCCCGAATGGCATGCGCAAAAACTCGAATAGGCCAAATGGAGTTATTACCGCTGTTTTGGGTATGTCCTCAGCGCGCACTGGAACTTGGTGGTAACCGCGGACCAAATCTATCTTAGAAAAAACACGCGCCCCTGCCAAATGAACGGAAAAATCTTGGATATGCGGGATTGGGTAGCGGTCATGCGCTGTGGCATTATTTAACCTGCGGAAATCCCCGCAAGGTCGCCACGAGCCGTCAGCCTTCAGGACCATGTGTAGTGGGGAAGCCCATGGGCTGTTCGAACGCCTGATGATGCCCAACCTCTCCAGGTTGGCGAACTCCTCGCGCGCTATGGCCAGTTTAGCTGCATCCAAGTGCCGAGCTTTTGCAAAAACAGGCGGTCCGGTAGTGGTAATAAAATGTTCCACCCCGTGTTTAGCGACGGTTGCCGAAAATGTGGGGACCGTGAGTGCTGGGAACTGAGTGAGCAGTGTGTGGAACTTATCGCTTGCAGCTGTGACGTTGGCTTGTGCTGTTGGCGGGGCCACTCGCGCTGTACAGGGAATAGAATCAAAAGAAAGTGCATTAACCAGGCGCCTGTTAGCGAGATCAACCAACAAACCATGTGAGCACAAAAAATCAGCCCCCAACATATTGAAATTCACTGCTGCTATAACAAAAGTCCACTCAAACGTACGGCCGTGTAGAGACAGAAGAAGAGTCCTCTCACCAAAGGTCTTAATCTCTGAGCCGTTCACTGCTGCCACCCCGGGACCTCTGGAACCTGCCAGCCTGTCCGCGTAGGAAGGTGTGATGAAACTCAACTGGGAGCCTGTGTCCACGAGGAAATTCCTCCCCGAGCGTGCGTCCAACAAGTAGAGCAGCTTGTTCTCCTCCCCGAGGGTCGCGGCTGCTACCGACCCCCGGTCTTGGCATTTCCCGAACGCTTGAACTGGCACGGTGGTACACATTTGCGTGCCCTCTCTGCGAAACGGCAGTGGTAGAAACAAAGGGTGTCTCCTTCGCGTTCCCTGGGCCCCGCCACCGCCGTCGTCGGTGGTTCTGCTACCGCTGCCCATGGCCCCCCGCCATCTCCGGCCGTCATGGCGAGTTCCGCTGCTGCAGCCGTGGCTGCACGTTGTCTGCTGGCGTTGACAATTCAATGCGCCTCCCAGGCCAGCGCGCGGTAGTCCTGCTGGGCCAACAACGGCGAACTGGCCAGGGTTGCTCTCGTCGCTGACGGTAGGGTCCTGAGGAAGAGGTGGGTAAAGATGAAGTGGTCATCGTCCGAGCCTTTCAACCTCAACATCTTCTCCATAAAGTCAACAGGCGTGCCATCTCCCAACTTGGTCAGCGCCAGGAGTCTCTCTGCTCTCTCCTCCACCGAGAGAGTGAAGTGCTGGATGAGTGCAGCCTTCAACGCGTCATATTTGTCACTGGCTGGCGGCTGCTCCAGAAGGCTCTCCACATGCTGAGCCATGTGGTTACCAAGTTTTGCGACCACATGGTAGAATTTTGTGTCATCTACCGATATCCCCCGGAGGTTGAACTGTGCCTCAATCGAGTGGAACCAGGAGCGCGGATTGTTCTGCCAAAAGTCCGGTAGCTGGACCGTAGCAGCATTCGCTTGGCTGGGGGCTCCTGACGAGGCTGGCCCCGGGGAATTCTCCTCTTGCTGCATGCTACGTCTTGGGTCACCAGTGTGGGAATGTGCAATTGATGAGGCAGGTTTGTCTCAAGGCAGCTTTATTACACATTCACCATCATCTCAAAGTAGAAAGAGAACAACTCAGAAAAACTTGCTCCATATATATCCCAGTCCCCCACAGTTCACAAGTCATATTCATTTACATCACAAGTAACAATGCATTTCCTCTTAAATCCTTTAGCATCCTCCCTCACAGACTTTGGCCCCCAAAGGCCATTCCAAGCAGTCTCTCAGCACACAAAGGATTACGCTTTCACAGCTTCCTGTTATCTCCAAGGGAACTCTGCACTCTGTTCAATCTAAGATGTGGAGTACACTGTAAGGCATTAAGTAAGACACATGTGTGGCTAGTGTGGCTACACCTACTGCAATCTTCAGAAGCACCTGAAAACAGCAACAAGCTCCGACAAATCTAGTGCTAAGTAAAAGCTAGCTGTGCTAACAACTAACACTGTGAAGTGGATCTACTCTTTCTGAACACCCACAGCAAGATGTAAAGTGGAAATGCTTTTATCTCAACACCCACGGCTGGATTTCAATCACAGGTATGCATCTGGACAGTTTGTGACCCAGCAAGAATTAAACAGACTGATTGCCAGATACAGTGTTACAGAAAGAGGTGATATCAACAGTCACTTTACATCAGACAGCTGGACTGTGATCCACTGAAATTAAAATGCATTTCCTTGCTACTTGGATAAAAAAAAAAAATCAAAAATAGATTTTGATCTCCAAAAGGCATTTGAGAGACTGGATCATGTCTCTGTCACAGCAGATGTTTGGACTGTGGATAATGAACATTTTCTTTGGATCGCTGCACATAGGATTAATCCATAACGTAAAGGTAAGTTAAACATGGGCAGCTTTATGCAGTGTTGCCAACTCACTCTTTTGAAGTGAGTTTCACTCTTTTTCCCTCTCTCTCACTCCACAACCCTATTGCTCACTCCAAAATGAGGAAATTACTGGCAATATCTGTCATGAATTGCCCTGTCAAGGGCAGACTGACAACACCAAGCGCAGGCTGCGAGTTTGCACAAATTAATAAAGAAAAACACACAAAATACAGAAAAACATTAAACTAAAGGCTAAGGCAAGATTCTACATATTCTCAGCACGGATGCTGAGCATACAACAACAGAGGATTCTGCGGATTCACAGCTCAGAGGCTGGACTTATGACAAGGCAGGATGGAGACGGGAACTCCGTCTAGGGACGAGGGAAGGATAATGACACGGCAAAGAATCAACAGAGCAGTAGTCCTTAAATAGGCAAGCAAGACTGATTACCCATACCAATCAGGTGTGGGTGGCATGAGCAAGAAATAATCAAATCAACAGATGACAGCTGTCAAAGTCTGCAAACAGGCCTTGACAGGAGGAAGTAAAGAAGGACTGTCAAAATAAAAGCACAACCCGGGATGAATGAAAAAAAGAGAAATTAATCAATGAACAAGAGTACACTAAGAACAAAGACTAACATAAGGACTGGATAGAAGTAAGAGATGAACTAGATATACACTTTAAAGAGAGACCTAAGGAGAGGGTGACGATAATAAGAAATGCAATACTAATAAATACTGAGACTACAAGGGAAACCAGGAATGATATAAACAAGGGGAATAAATAAGAAAACAAGATAATACAGAAATATATCATAACCAACCTCAGATAAAATAACAGGAACTAAAAACAGAAACAAAAGGACAACTCAAATAACCAGATACACCAAACCATACTAAATACAAAACACACAGAGATACAGAAATACTAAAGATGACTTAAACAAACTTAAAGACTGAGCATGGCTCCCCACTTGTGCTCAGTATCGTGACAATACCATGTTGATTTTCTTCAGATTTTTCCCACAATGAGAGCTCTCAAGGCAGGATAAAGCAGACTGAACATGTTCTAAAACTGATTCTGTGGTAAAGAAGTGTATGCCTTGAAAAAAAAACAACTGTTTATGTGTATTGTGCACCTACAGTGGTGTGAAAAAGTCTTTGCCCCCTTCCTGATTTCTCATTTTTTTCTGTGTTTGTCACACTTAAATGTTTCAGATCATCAAACAAATTTAAATATTAGACAAAGATAACACAAGTAAACACAAAATGCATTTTTTTAAATGAAGGTGTTTATGATTAAGGAGAAAAAAATCCAAACCTACAAAGCCCTGTGTGAAAAAGTGATTGCCCCCTAAACCGAATAACTGGTTGGGCCACCCTTAGCAGCAACAACTGCAATCAAGCGTTTGCGATAACTGGCGATGAGTCTTTTACAGCAGTATGGAGAAATTCTGGCCCGCTCATCTTTGCAGAATTGTTGTAATTCAGCCACATTGAAGGGTTTTTGAACATGAACTGCCTTTTTAAGGTCATGCCACAGCATTTCAGTCAGATTCAGGTCAGGACTTTGACTAGACCACTCCAAAGTCTTCATTCTGTTTTTCTTAAGCCATTCAGAGGCGGACTTGCTGGTGTGTTTTGGATCATTGTCTTGCTGCAGAACCCAAGTAAGCTTCAGCTTGAAGGTCACAAACAGATGGCCGGACATTCTCCTTCAGGATTTTTTTGGTAGACAGCAGAATTCGTGGTTCCATTTTCCATAGCAAGACTTCCAGGTTCTGAAGCAGCAAAACATCCCCAGACCATCACACTACCACCACCATATTTTACTGTTGATATGATGTTCCTTTTCTGAAATGCTGTGTTACTTTTACGCCGGATGTAGTGGGACACACAACTTCCAAAAAGTTCAACTGTTGACTCGTCAGTCCACAGAGTATTTTCCCAAAAGTCTTAGGGATCATCAAGATGTTTTCTGGCAAAACTGAGATGGGCCTTTATGGTCTTTTTGCTCAGCAGTGGTTTTTTTCTTGGAACTCTGTCATGCAGGCCATTTTTGTCCAGTCTCTTTCTTACGGTGGAGTCATGAACACTGACCTTAACTGAGGCAAGTGAGGCCTGCAGTTCTTTGAATGTTGTTGTGGGGTTTTTTGTGACCTCTTGGATGAGTCGTCGCTGAGCTCTTAGGGTAATTTTGGTCAGCTGGCCAGTCCTGGGAAGGTTCACCACTGTTCCATGTTTTTGCCATTTGTGGATAATGGCTTTCACTGTAGTTTGCTGGAGTCCTAAAGTTTGAGAAATGGCTAGAAAATTGAACTCAGCTTTCCAAAGATGTGAAAAACCACAGTAAATTTATGTTTTAACAGGGGGGCAATCACTTTTTCACATAGGGCCATGTAGGTTTGGATTTTTTTTACCCTTAATAATAAACACCTTCAATTAAAAACTGCATTTTGTGTTTACTTGTGTTATTTTTGTCTAATATTTAAATTTGTTTGATGATCTGAAACATTTTAGTGTGACAAACACACAAAAAAATGAGAAATCAGGAAAGGGACAAACACTTTTTCCCAGCAGGCACAAGACGTTGATTCAGTGTTGTATTCTCGTTGATCTATGTCATGATGTTGTGCAATGTAAAATCAACTTTGTTTCAACGATGATTTGTTTCATCTAAACAACGTGATGAATCCACCTTGATACAACGTTGATTCATACAACGTCGGATGCTCAGCCGGTCATTTTGGTTCTTTGTATCCCATGATTCACTGCGTTATTTCGTCAAACAAGAGCCATTTTGGAAACTTGTTCATCGGGAATCAGATAATCCTCTTAGAGGTAAGAAACTCTTGAACTTATGTTTATTAATTCAGCAAAAACGATTTAATTTAATGCATATTTACTACAAATTCCATGCAGATATTCATTTTTTGTACCATTATTAGTCTGTTACATTTTGCTGCCTCACCATGATGTCGTCATTAACCTTGCCACAAAAACAAGCTCTGTAGTGTCCGAAATCTGTTAATTTCAGAATCAGAATCAGAATCAGAATCAGAATCAGCTTTATAGGCCAAGTATGCACAACACATACAAGGAATTTGACTTTGGCTAAAAAGTTGCTCTCGTTGTTCAGGTGGAGGATTTAAATAAGGATTCAATGACAAACAGAGTATGTACAGTAAATTACAGTCTGTCCACGTTTCTATAAAAGGATGCAAATATATACAGGAATATATGCAGTTATTTACTCAGACTAACCACACTTTGCAGAAATATATGAAAAAATATACAATCACACAGTATTTCAATGTGGACTCAGATTCAGTGATATAATGTGAATGAAGTAAAAAGCAGTGTGAGAGTTATGTGCAATGTAATAATGGATGAAAAGTCATGAGTACAGCAAACAGGTAGGACTAGGTGAATGTTAGGAGTTCATCAGAGTGATGGCTTGAGGAAAGAAACTGTTCCTGTGACGGGTGGTTTTGACCTTCAGTGATCTGTAACGACGACCAGAAGATAGAAGTTCAAACAGTTTGTAGCCGGGGTGTGATGGGTCAGCACAGATGTTTCCCACCCGTTTCCTGGTTATGGACCAATATAAGTTCTCAATGGAGGGTAGGTCGGTACCAATGATCCTCTCCGCAGACTTAATGATCCGCTGCAGTCTGGTCTTGTCCTGTTTAGTGGCAGATCCAAACCAGACAGTGATGGAAAAGCAGAGGACAGATTGGATGATGGCGGTGTAGAAGACAACCAGCAGCTCCTGAGGCAAATCAAACTTCTTGAGCTGACGCAGAAAAAACAACCTCTGCTGGGCCTTTTTCCGGACAGTGTCTATATGGGAGGACCACTTCAGGTTCCGGGAGATTGTGGTACCCAGAAACTTGAAGGAGTCCACAGTGGACACTGTGCTGTTGAGGATGGTGAGTGGGGGGAATGAAGGGGGGTGTCGCCTGAAATCCACAGTCATCTCCACCGTTTTGGCTGGGTTAAGTTCAAGATGGTTCTGGCTGCACCAGAGGATCAGCTGCTCCACCTCCCGCCTGTATGCAGACTCATCATCATCCCGGATCAAACCGATGACTGTGGTGTCGTCCGCAAACTTCAGGAGCTTCACCGAAGGGTCCTCTGAGGTGCAGTCGTTGGAGTAGAGGGAGAAGAGCAGTGGGGAAAGGACACATCCTTGGGGGGCGCCAGTACTAATTTTTCGGGAGCTGGATGTAAATCTCCCTAGCTTCACCTGTTGCCACCTGTCAGTCAGAAAGCTGGAGATCCACTGGCAGGTGGAGGGGGGCACCTTGAGCTGGAGGAGTTTCTGATGAAGAATGCCTGGGATGATGGTGTTGAACGCTGAGCTGAAGTCGACAAACAGGATCCTGGCGTACGTCCCTGGGGAGTCGAGGTGTTGCAGGATGTAATGTAGTCCCATATTCACTGCATCATCCACTGACCTGTTTGACCGGTAGGCAAACTGCAGTGGGTCCATCAGGGGGCCTGTGATGACCTTGAGGTGGTTCAGCACCAATCTCTCCAAGGATTTCATGACCACAGAGGTCAGGGCAACAGGTCTGTAGTCGTTTAATCATTTAATCGTTTAATCATCATGTAATTGTTTAATTTTATTTTTATATTGAGTTTACTATATAGTCCACTTTATCTAAATTCACTATATCGCCAGCAGGGAGGGAGGGAGTGAGTGAACATTCCGAACACAGCATCATATTCTCAAAAAGCGGTTGTACGTGATGTTTGATGTTTGGTTATATGTATCCCATGATTCATTGTGTCATTTCGTCAAAACAAGTGCCATTTTAGAAACTTTTCAAACAGCTGCTTGTGTCTTGCCTGATTCATCTTCTATCTTGTTGGTCGGAAAGCGCATTAATCATAGATATCTTGTTGTTTGTCGGAAAAGCGCATTAATCCTCATACGGGTAAGAAAATCTTTAACATCAGGGGTGTTATTTCTTTCGAGGAGTATATAATATACCCAGATAAGACCATATTGTTCTTGCAATCGATCTACATGTTGCTCACAAATGTCTGAATCATGTGAAACAGTGTGGGCAAGTTTTTTTTATATGCACTAACCTAAATATTATATTTATAATGACACAATGGCATTCATTACTGATTAGTTTTGGTTATTCAAAATTTCATAAATAAATAGAAATTTCGCGTGCCACATGGCGAATACCAGTGATTGAACATGTAGGCCCTTGATCGGTGTTTTCATTTTGTATTGTTCAAAGTGAATTTACCAATTGATCATGTTGATTGTAGATTGTTATAAACGTGTGCTTTTTTGTTCTGGTTTTGAAAAATTCACTTAAAAAGTACAGTATTACTTTTTTTAGCATGGTGCTACACCCTGCATGGATCACAGAAGGGGCCTCCTCCCGCTGGCTGGCGATAATATATCCTGACCAAGCAAATTTTTTTTTTAATCCGAGTTGTTATCCCACGTCATGCAATTAATAGTACAACGAGCTGTATGCATGTTGCTCAAGAAATGTTAGAGACAAAAAATCATTAATAGCATATTTTCTAGATTTAAGAGGTTCTGACCAATTAGGCCTATTTATTTTTATGTTTAATGTAGGTAGAGGCCGGGGGAATGGAGAATGAAAATTATTTATTTGAAATACACTTCAGGTTGAATAGTTCATTTACATTAGTTTTAATGCAATTTTATTTATTTTTAGATTACAAAGTGATCAGTTCCAACTGAACTGAATATATTAACATGGTATAATCTCATTCATCTGTGCACACTAACACATGCAGTTGTATCAATTTCTTTTTCTTTTTTTGCTTCTTTCATTTTAAGTTTACAAACTTGCTCAAAATAAATTTTGTTTTCTTTTAGTACAGTAAAGCTGGTGATACAAAAATGAGCTACTACCACAGAAGATGGAGATTCTGTGAAGCTGCTGTACGTTCTATGTTAAATGAAAGCAGTGATGAAGATGGGGATACTTATCAAAATGCATCACTAGATTCATTACCTCAGCACAGTCCAAGATCAACAAATTTGCAAGTTGAGGTCCCTTTAGAATCAGAAGGAGTGGCTGCTGCCTCAGGCAGTGAGAGTGATTTAAGCGACTATGGATTTGATGCCCATGTATGGTCATCTGATTCCTCAAATGCGTCAGAAAATGAACATGAAGTGACTGATGAAGAAGAAAGTAACATAACTATTGATCTACAAGCCTGGAGTGTGATGGGGAAGCTACCACCGAGAAGAGGAAGCCCAAGAAGAGGTCTTTGCCCGATTTTGAAACTGGTAATTTCACAGCAAGAAAAGATGCATTGGTTGAGCTGCAAAGTGAAATTTATCCTTATTTTCATAATATACAATCTACCTTTTTTCTGCAGAAGATGGGGACAGTTCTTTGGATGAGGATGAAGAAGATACTCTTTCTACGCAGTGCCATGAACTTCTTGAAAGCCTCAGTAAGATTTCTTCAGGCCTATCAATTTATGTGGACAATCTTTTCTATGCCTTTATCAACTACTTGAAATAACTTATTTATAACTTTCGCAACTGCTCCATAACGTTTGACAAGGAATCAAATACAGCTCCCGATTCCACCAAAGAAATTGAGTAAGTTACAAACATGATCATGATAATGCAGTAGTCATACACTCACTTGAATTTAAATGTTATAATAACAGTTATATACGTATATAGCAGAGTGGTGGCCTAAAGGTAGAGCATCCACCTCACAACCAGGAGGCTGGGGTTCAAATCCAGCCAACAAAAAAAAAAAAAACAGTTATATACATGTACCAGAAAATATTTGCGAGAATTCTAACTGCTCAAATAGCATGAAGTTACCAACTAAATATAAACTTTGTAGATGATTCTGGTATTAAATGTTTCTGTATGTTAAATTAAAATGTTCCATTGTAATTAGTTTCTTAACAATTTTCTTAACTTTGCAGAACATTTAGCAAGATGGGCAAGTAATGCCGGCACTGCCAGTACATCCCCAAGACCTGGCTGCAAGTTTTACATTGAATTAGTATTTCTTTCCTTGGTTGCAGAATAACATTGCACTTTTATATATAGTGTAAATGATGGATAAGATGAAAGAATGATTAAAAATAGATATTAAGTGTCTAAGTTTACAAAGAACTTTATTAATAATTAGAGATACATGTATCGGTGCCTAATTTTCCCTCATTCACTTGAGTGCACTATTTATTACAGCTTCAAGAGATGAGAGTGATGACGGTGCCATTCCCTCTGTGAGCCAGAGCATGTCAGTGCCCCAGGATACTCACAGTTAGTTATGTTTGTGTTCGTATGTATATCAGCTTGAGTGTCATATTTTTATTATATCTATGATACCTGTATGCATCGAACTAACTAACTTGTCATATTCTTTCTTTTGGGACAGAAACAACCAGAGAAAACATTAAGGACAAACCTGACAGCTTCTGGCCATTGCCCAAAGCAAGCAGGTACATGACATGTAATTTTAAATGTAATGTAATTTTAATTTTTGGTTAAGTATTTTTGGGCCTAATAGGCCAAAGAGTCAGAGGGCCTATTGCTATGGTGTGTCGTTGGCCAGTCAATCTGTCAGCGTTTGTGAGAAACGCTACTCCTTCTTAACTCTTCCTTCAGTTTTGATTGGATATATTGGAGATTTTTTGTGAATATGCTCATCAGATGTCCGACATTTTGATTTTTAGCTTTTTCATTGCATAAGAAATTTCATATGAGGTTTCTTTTGGTACTACTTTTTTACTTTTAAATGTTAGATCATATAACATGATCTGGCCTGTGTCATGTTCATCAAAATCCAATTAAAAGTCTCTATCTAGCAAACATTCTCGTTCCTGGGGGACACCCCATTGAGTCTCAGCCTAGGGGACAAAACATGTCTAAATTTG
Source organism: Pholidichthys leucotaenia (assembly GCA_020510985.1). NCBI lineage: Eukaryota > Metazoa > Chordata > Actinopteri > Cichliformes > Pholidichthyidae > Pholidichthys > Pholidichthys leucotaenia. The sequence continues at coordinate 131,947,662 of CM035842.1, read as the reverse complement.
TGGCTGGGAGTTCTAATATCCATAGTTCCCTTTAAATCCTTGAGCTTTTTATTTTATCAATGGATAATATTATTTTATCTTCCCCTTAGAGTTTCAGAAGAAGGTGTTGCACCTTCTAATAGAAATAAGGGATATCCTGTGCCATCACGATCGCCGTATGGGCAGTGAAGTAAACAAAGAGTCGATTGAGCAGATGTCAAATACAGATGCCCTTTTAGAAAAACAACTTCAAAATGACTACACAGCATGTAGTAATTTGGCAAGTATTCTTTTCTAATAAATAATCTTATGTTAATCCATGTGAATTTGAGATTACACATACATGCATTCTCCTTAGAGAATCTAAAAGCTTAATCTTTTTACTTCACAGAAACAGCAGCTGATGAAAGTAGGCAGGGTGAGCCTGAAAGAAAACGTGAGGAGGAGCTGCAACAAATACATACATTGTTTTGAAATAAATTATTTGGTCTTTATTGCATATATTGAATAATGCATGCAGGTATTTCATGCTATACGCAAATTTACATTTTTTTTTATTTTGTATTCGGAAAATAGACTGATGACCAATGACCTGATGGCAAAAATGAACTTTCAGGGGAAGAGGGGAAAGTTTTGTTTGGGAGCAACCAAACTTTATAAAATTATTGAAGGTAAGGTAATACCCAATAAGTGTTTAAATATAAGCTTATATACAACATATGTCATATAAGTAAATCATTTAGATAAATATCATTTTTATATATAGTTTCTATAAATACAGGTATATATCTATTGTTTATATATAATTGATTTGTATATTTCAGAATGTGTCCTTGTGCACCATAATGGCACACAACAAGATGTACAGGCAGCCTGTACATTCTGCCTGAAATTTGCCCCTGGTAGAGCTGGAGGAGATGGCAGGAAGTGCCAGGAGCATTTGTCAAATTTATAGTAAACCCAGCATATATGTTTTAGGTTACCGGACCTTTTGGGTCTTGGTAACGGTCAGACCGTGGATCGTATGTAACCACTAATTTTTTTTAATTTTTTTTTTAAACTGTTTTAATTTTTTTTTTTTTTAACATGACCTCATATATGGGGGGAGGACTTTGTTATGTGTATGACATCCATCATAATTATAGTGTTTTGTTACAATTAATGAAAGTGTGACACTTTGATTGGCTTCATGTTTTATCATGTTTACTAGTATATCCTGCAGATTTATATCCTACAGATACAGTGTCAGTGTGGAGGAGGAGCAAGTTTGTCATGGGGGGAAAGGCTGTAATACAAATTTTTATAGTGGCATGAGATTGATGTTAGATTTTATTTTATTTTTTTGATTTTTTTTTTTGGAAAGGGGAAAGAACACAAAGTATTAAAAGATATAAACTTTTCTTGGCAGCAGCTTCTGAGGACAGAATTGGGTTTTCAAATGACTTTACAGTGCTGGCGGCGACACTCTGCAAAAAGTTCCTGGAGCTATAGGAACGGCAAACTGTTGAAATCCCAGCAGGCACAAGACATTGAATCAACGCTGAAAGAACACTTAGTGCCAACATTGAAACTACATTGAGAATACATTGTATTCGTAAACCGAATCAACATAGTGTGCTCAGCGTTGCTCCAACATTGCAAGTGCAACATTGTTTCAACGTTGAATATACTACGTTGATACAATTTACAAATACAATGTATTCTCAACGTTGGCGCTGACTGTTCTTTCAACGTTGATTCAATGTCTTGTGCCTGCTGGGTTCACACCACTGTACATGCTCACTCCACCCCTATTCCCCAGTCTGCCCCTTGCACAATTCCTGCTAAATCTCACTCCAAGCTTTTCTGAAAAGTTGTCAACTCTGCTTTATGTCCCACACAGACATATGTGCAGCAACACCAACATTAAAAAAAACTGTCTGTAAAGCTCTGTCTGAAACAGTCTGTTTTCAGCCTGTCATTAATGAGCCCATAATGTCATGAATTGCCCCTCAGGGCAGAGAGGAAGACCCACGTGCTGGACTGTGAGTTTGTGAGATTTATTGAAAATATAAAGTGCACAGAACAACTCAAAAATACAGAGAGATTCACCAGGTAACAGAGCGGGAACAGAGCACGTCTAACTTATGTTTGGGAGTCGTTAACAGAAGTCAAGACCACAGCGAGGAATGTAAGGAGCTGTGGTCTTAAATAAGGAATAACATAATGGAACACAGGTGCGGATACCAGAGCGGGCAGGAGAAAACAATGATTAGTAATCTGGATCAGCTGGGAGTAATAAGAGAGAGTGAACTGACAGCTGACAGGGACCCTTCCTACACAGAGCAACAACCCGGAAACATCACTGACAGCTATCAGCCTAGAGGGAGAACAGAACAGAATAAAAAATATAAAGCGGTGGCAAAATAAAAACAAGTAACCTCAAAACTGTGAATAGCAAACTGTAATGAACATAAACAGGAAACTAAATCACACTAAGACACAATACAGAATACATGACAAATCAACCAAGGATAAAATAACAGGAATTAAAACTCAAAACGACAACACGGTACAAATTGATTACTATTGCTATTATGGTAGCATTTATCACTTCCGGTTCCTGTCAACCTGCTGTCAGATCCTGTCAGTCGGTGGATTTCTGTGTTTTGGTGCTCGGTTTTTGACTACTTTTTGGGGGGTTTTGAGAACTGAATTTGGATTACGGACTGGACATCTTAGTTTCAACCCCTGCCTGACTTAAGATGCCAATAGCGGCATCTACGGCATCTACAGACTGGGAAACGAGAGCGGAGCGGAGCAGAGCAGCCTGCCATTCAGCTAGCTAAACAGCTGTTCATTAGCTGTTTAGCCAACATACATCTTCCGGGATCATGGGTCCTAAGAAAGCTCAGCAGACTGAGGAGGTGGACGATATTAAAAGATCGCTCGACTTCTTAGTTGAAGAGATTTCTGCTGTTAAGCTGCAGCAAAAAAACATTCTGGGCCTGCTCGAGGAGGTGAAAGTGCTGCGGATCCAGAACGCCGAGAAGGACAAGAGGCTGGCGTATCTGGAGAGCAGAGTGTCGGACCTGGAGCAGTACACCCGGGTGAACGACGTGATCATCACTGGGCTCCACATTAAACCCTGATCATATGCTCAGGCAGTGGCTGCGGACAGCGGAGGGAGGCTCGATGCGCTGGAAGACGAATCCACGGAACAACAAGTGGCAGCCTTCCTGCAGCCCAAAGGAATCCAGCTGGACTGTAACACCACTGAGGCCTGCCACCCTCTGCCCAGGAAAAACAGCGACAAGCCGGCTGTCATCATGAGGTTTGGCAATAGAAAACACAAGACTGCGCTGCTAAAACAAGGTAGAAAACTGAAAGGAACAAACATTTACATAAACGAGCACCTCACAAAAGAAAACGCAGAAATAGCCAGAAAAGCTAGATACATGAGAAAGCAGAAGAAGATTCAAAACACCTGGACATCAAACTGTAAAATTTACATCAAATTAAATGGATCACCTGAAGAAGCCAAGGTTATCAACATCCGTAATATTATTGAACTGGATAAATATCAATGAATATTATGAACTGGAGTCGACAGCAACAAGAGACAACTGTAGGACACCGATAATCATCTGCATCAGGACATTTTACTACATGAAAACAAGCAAGATTTCTGGCTCTCACAGACCTGTAACTTCTTCTTTAAGAGGCTCCTCTGTCCTCCACTCGTTACCTGTATTAATGGCACCTGTTTGAACTCATTATCAGTATAAAAGACACCTGTCCACAACCTCAAACAGTCAAGACTCCAAACTCCACTATGGCCAAGACCAAAGAGCTGTCAAAGGACACCAGAAACAAAATTGGAGACCTGCACCAGGCTGGCAAGACTGAATCTGCAATAGGTAAGCAGCTTGGTGTGAAGAAATCAACTGTAAGAGCAATTATTAGAAAATGGAAGACATACAAGACCACTGATAATCTCCCTCTATCTGGGGCTCCACGCAAGAGCTCACCCCGTGGGGTCAAAATGATCACGAGAACGGTGAGCAAAAATCCCAGAACCACACGGGGGGACCTAGTGAATGACCTGCAGAGAGCTGGGACCAAAGTAACAAAGGCTACCATCAGTAACACCCTACGCCGCCAGGGACTCAAATCCTGCAGTGCCAGAAGTGTCCCCCTGCTTAAGCCAGTACATGTCCAGGCCCGTCTGAAGTTTGCTAGAGAGCATTTGGATGATCCAGAAGAGGACTGGGAGAATGTCATATGGTCAGATGAAACCAAAATAGAACTTTTTGGTAAAAACTCAACTTGTTGTGTTTGGAGGAGAAAGAACACCATACCTACTGTGAAGCATGGCGGTGGAAACATCATGCTTTGGGGCGGTTTTTCTGCAAAGGGACCAGGACGACTGATCCGTGTAAAGGAAAGAATGAATGGGGCCATGTATTGTGAGATTTTGAGTGAAAACCTCCTTCCATCAGGAAGGGCACTGAAGATGAAACGTGGCTGGGTCTTTCAGCATGACAATGATCCCAAACACACCGCCCGGGCAACGAAGGAGTGGCTTCGTAAGAAGCATTTCAAGGTCCTGGAGTGGCCTAGCCAGTCTCCAGATCTCAACACTACACAACACTAGGGGCGCCACACGAGTCGGCTGCCTTTTGCAACAGCGGCTCGATTCCGAGTCTTTTTCCCTTCCTCTCTCTTTTGATCCGTCTTTTTTTTTCACCCCACTTATATCACGGACACACAGATCGTCCTAAATGTCTCCTGAGCCGGTGGATGGAGCCACTGTCTATAGCAGGATACGATACAGCAGAGAACAGCTGCTAGCATTCAACCGCCACCCGGTCCCATTGGAAATACTCGACATACCGAGAGAACTGAGGCGAAAACGCCGCGGCTGCCGGGCTGGAGTAAGGCGGAGGACAAAAAATATAAGGTACAGACCCTCCCTTCCATCTGTTGTCATGGGAAATGTACGGTCGATACTGGGAAAGTTAGATGAGCTAGCGGCTATCTCCCGTTATGATAGCACATACCGGGAGTGCTCTCTCCTTTTGTTTACTGAGACGTGGCTAACTGAACTAGCAGCAGATGCTAACATTGAGCTGGAGGGTTTTCACATGATACGAGCTGACCGAACACCAGACAGTGGCAAGGCTAGGGGCGGTGGAGTGATCATGTATGTTAACAACAACTGGTGCAGACCGGGACATATCACTGTTAAACAACGACACTGCAGCAAAGACATTGAGTTGCTAGCTGTTAGCATGAGGCCTACATATCTCCCGAGAGAACACTCACACGTGATCTGCATTGTTGTTTATGCAAATCCGACGGCGAACGCTGGGACAGCACGTGACGTCATCCATTCAGTAACCAGCAGGCTGCAGACAGAACACCCAGATGCTCTTCTCCTCATCTCAGGCGATTTCAACCATGTTTCACTGTCTCCCATTCTACCCACGTTCACCCAGTATGTCACATGCCACACTAGAGACAATAAAACACTGGATTTATTCTACGCAAACACTAAGGAGGCGTACACCTCATCACAACTACCCCCACTCGGGAGATCGGATCACAACTTGGTTCATCTCCGGCCGGTGTACAAACCCCTAGTGCACAGACAACCTCCGGCCATGCACACTGTGGAGTTATGGTCTGAGGAGACAATGGACACCCTAAAGGGCTGTTTTGAAGCCACCGCCTGGAAGCAGCTCTGCGATCCACATGGTGAGGACATCGATGGCCTCATTCACACCTTCACGGGCTACCTCAGCTTCTCTGTGGACAAATCCGTTCCCACCAAGACCATACGGCGTCACTCAAACAACAAACCCTGGATCAACCCTGAGATTAAAACACTTCTGAGAGAGAAGAAGAGGATCTTCAGGTCAGGGAACAGGGAGATGCTGAAGTCCGTACAGAGGGAGCTGAGGAGAAAGATCAGAGAAGGCAAGGACAGCTTCAGGAAGAAGATGGAGGACAAGCTGCAACAGAGCGACATCAGCGGGGTCTGGAGAAACCTCAAAACCATCTCGGGGCTCCAGAATACCTCCCCCCAGGCCACAGGGGGCAGGGAGTGGGCGAACAACCTGAATCTGTTTTTCAATAGATTTGACCAACCGCCCTCCCCCCTGACTGCACAACAACCACTGCTGCCTCTAAAGAAATCAAGTCCTGCTGCCCACTCCCCACTCTACCAACACCCCCCCACTCCCAACACACAGCCCCCCATCCTGACCCTGACCAGGACCCAGGTGAGGACGGAGCTGAGGAAGATCAAGGCGAGGAAGGCGCCGGGACCGGACGGCATCAGCGCAAAGCTCCTCAAGTCCTGTGCAGACCAGCTGTGTGGGATTGTGACGTATATCTTCAACATGAGCCTGAAACTGGGGAGGGTACCACAGCTGTGGAAAACATCTTGTGTGGTACCTGTACCAAAAACTTCCCACCCCAAAGACCTGAACAGCTACAGACCGGTGGCCTTGACGTCCCACTTGATGAAGACCCTGGAGAGACTGCTCCTTGCTCACCTCCGCCCCCTGGTGGAACCAGCGATGGATCCACTCCAGTTCGCCTACCAGCATGGCATTGGGGTGGAGGATGCGGTGATCTTCCTCCTTCACCGTTCTCTGTCCCACCTGGAGAAGCCCGGGAATATGGTGAGGATCATGTTCTTTGACTTCTCCAGTGCTTTCAACACCATCCAACCGATGATCCTGAAGGACAAGCTGCTGCGCGCAGGGGTGGACCAGCACCTGTCATCATGGATCCTGGACTACCTCACGAACCGGCCTCAGTTTGTGAGAACCCGGGACTGTGTGTCCGACACGATCATCAGTAGCACGGGGGCCCCCCAGGGAACGGTGCTGGCTCCCTTCCTGTTCACTCTTTATACTGCGGACTTCTCACACAACACAACACACTGCCATCTACAGAAGTTCTCTGATGACTCTGCGATCGTTGGCCTCATCTCCAATGGAGATGAAGCTGAGTACAGAGGGCTTATCCAGGACTTCGTGGACTGGTGCCATCGGAACTGCCTCCAGATCAACGCGAGGAAAACTAAGGAGCTGGTGGTGGACTGCCGCAGGCATGGGCAGCCCCTCACAGTACCAGTAAATATACAGGGAACAGACATCGAGATGGTGACATCCTATAAGTACCTGGGTATTCATCTGAACAATAAACTAGACTGGTCACACAATACTGATGCACTCTACAAGAAGGGACAGCGCAGGCTGTTCCTGCTGAGGAGACTCAGGTCTTTTGGTGTACAAGGGGCGCTGCTGAAGTCATTCTATGACACGGTGGTGGCATCAGCCATCACTTTTGGAGTGGTCTGCTGGGGCAGTGGCATTACTGCAGCCGATAGGAAGAGACTGAACAAACTGATTAAGAAAGCTAGCTCTGTCCTGGGGCAGCGCCTTGATCCGATGGAGGAGATAGGAGAGAGAAGGACGGTGGCTAAACTGTCATCTCTGCTGGAGTCCGAGTTCCACCCTATGCAGGACATACTGAATGCACTGAGGAGCTCATTTAGCAGCAGACTACATCATCCCAGGTGCACAACCGAGAGGTTTCGTAGGTCCTTCCTACCAACGGCTGTCAGACTGTACAACCTAAGCAGGGCTGCTCGCAGAGATAGCAAAAAAGACGTAACAAACTAATAGTTTTTTGAATGCAGAAGATGCAATAGACTTACACAGTGGTCCTCTCCGGCATACAACTAGGAGCATGCCGGTCGCTATGGAGGGTGAGAGTGTGTATGGGCACATAATCATACCATGCAGGATAGCTGGGTAGACGGTTATGCTGTTTCATTCCATCTAGCGGCAATGCTCTGCACTGTGTGTGTTTATATATTTGCATATTTGTTCCGTCTAGCTGCAATGCTCCGTACTGTGGGTGTTTATATATTTATATATCTACATGTTATTCCATCTAGCTACATTGCTCCGCACTGTGTGTGTTTATATACTTGCATATTTATTCCACCTAGCTGCAATGCTCCGTACTGTGGGTGTTTATATATTTACATATTTATTCCATCTAGCTACAATGCTCTGCACTGTGTGTTCATATATTCATATATTATTCCATCCAGCTACAATGCTCTGCACTGTGTGTCTGTGTGTGTGTGTGTATATATATATATTTTATAGTAATACGTACATATGTTTATTAGCTGCTCTTGCTTGCTTGTTTTTTTTTCTTGCCTTCTGATTGTTGCTCTGAGTGTTGCTATCCCTGTGCTGTTGCAATCCTGGAATTTCCCCGTTGTGGGACTAATAAAGGCTTATCTTATCTTATCTTATCTTATGAAACAAAAGATCAACAAACAGGAACAACAGGAACTGAAAGTTTTTGAATATACGGATCACAACCCACAGGACGTAGAATATAACATAGACCCTGATAATAATTTATTTACCTCCATCAATAATAACTGTAGTTACTACATGGATGAACAGTTTAACACAATGGTCACATCTGATTTCAATATTTCTATGATCCACTTCAACAGCAGAAGTCTCTATGCCAACTTTAAAAACATTAAAGATTATTTACATCAGTTTAAAGAGCCATTCAATATTGTGGCAATATCAGAGACGTGGCTCAGTGAAGAGAAAGGAGTGGATTTTACCATGGATGGCTATGAATTAAATTATATAAATAGAAAAGTGAAAAAAGGAGGAGGAGTTGCAATTTATGTTGACAAGAGCTTGCAATACAAGGTTGTCGAAAATTTGTCAGTAACTGTGGATGATTTATTTGAATGTATTACAATAGAAATCTGTCTGGACAATGTGAAGAATATAGTAGTGAGCTGTGTATATAGAACACCTGGATCAAACATTGACTTATTTAAGGACTGGATGGAAAAAATGTATGGAAAACTAACTCATAAAGTTATGTTCATCTGTGGGGATTTCAATATAGATCTTATGAATTCAAAACAAGATAATTTGACAGAAGATTTATCAACACAATGTACAGTATGGGTTTACATCCAACAATTACCGGACATAGCAGAATCACGTCACACAGTGCCACACTAATAGATAACATATTCACAAACATTATGGAAAATAATATCATGAGTGGGCTTTTATTGAATGATATCAGTGACCACCTGCCAATTTTTGTTGTCTATCAATGTGATTATAGGAAGAAAAAGTATACCAAAAATATTAAATATAAAAGAATAAGAACTGAAGAATCTATGTATTTACTGGCAAAGGAATTATTAATACAAGACTGGAAGATAGTTTGTGATGAAAATTATATAAGTGAAACGTATGATAAATTTTTACAAATATTTCAATCATTGTACAATAAAAACTGTCCTATAAAACAATACAATGACAGACAACAAAACAAAAATATTCCTTGGGTCACCAAGGGGTTACTAAATGCATGTAAAAAGAAGAATACATTATATAAACAATTCATTAAGTGCAGAATGGAAGAGGCTGAGATCAAATATAAAAGATATAAAAACAAGCTTACTAATATAATGAGGACTTGTAAGAAAGAATATTACAACAGAATATCAGAGGATAATAAAAATAACTTAAGAGGAATATGGCAAGTACTCAATGGGATTATTAGTAACCGACCTAAGAATACTAATTATCCAGAATATTTTATTGAAAATGACAATTTGATAAATAATATGGAGGATGTGGTTAGTGGTTTCAATAAATTTTTTGTAAACGTTGGTCCTGAATTAGCAAAATCAATAGTGACACCAGAAAAAAACAACAGTGGTTCTGTAAATGAAATAGAAGATAGAAATCCAAACACAATCTTTTTGGGTGTAGTTACTGAAAAGGAAATTATCGAGACTGTGAGTAAATTTAAGAACAAAAAATCAACTGACTGGAATGAAATTGACATGACAATAGTGAAAAAAGTAATTGAAGGAATTGTTAAACCACTCACCCACATCTGTAACCTGTCATTTCAAACTGGTACATTTCCAAACAAAATGAAAACAGCATACCACTATACAAAACAGGAGACAGTCATTATTTCACAAATTACAGGCCGGTCTCTTACTCTCACAATTCTCCAAAATACTTTAAAAAATCTTCACTAAGAGACTGGATGATTTCATTGAAAAACACAACCTCCTTACAGACAGCCAGTATGGTTTTAGAGCAGATAAATCTACATCTTTGGCACTGATCGAACTTATAGAAGAAATTACTAGTTGTATTTGCTATAGGAGTATTTATAGATTTAAAGAAAGCTTTTGACAACATTGACCACAGAATTCTACTGAGGAAACTGGAAAGGTATGGGATAAGAGGGGTCGGACTGAGTTGGGTGGAAAGTTATTTAAGTAACAGACAACAATTTGTACAAATTGGTGAGCACAAATTACCCTTCATGGACATCACTTGTGGTGTGCCCCAGGGGTCAGTTTTGGGACCCAAACTCTTTATCTTGTATATAAATGACATATGCCAAGTATCAAAAATTCTGAAATTTATTTTGTTTGCGGATGACACAAATATCCTTTGCACTGGTGAGAATTTGCAGCAGGTTTTAGAGGTGGTCACAACTGAAATGAAAAAGTTAACGCAGTGGTTCAACAAAAATAAATTATCTCTAAATCTGAAAAAAACAAAGATTATGTTGTTTGGAAATTACAAAATAATTCATGAAATAATGGTAACGATAGATGATACCAGAATAGAAACAGTACAGGAAAATAAGTTTCTGGGGGTGATGCTAGACAATAAAATCTGCTGAAAATCTTACATCAGTCACATCCGGGCCAAGTTGGCAAAATGTATAGGGATACTGGGGAAGACAAGACACATCTTGGACTATAAATCATTGTTCTTACTGTACAATTCATTGTTTCTACCTTATCTTAACTACTGTGTAGAAGTCTGGGGAAACACCTACAAGACCAACTTACAGCCAATATGCACATTACAAAAAAAAAGCTATAAGGAAAATAAATAACGTAGGATATAGAGACCATACCAATTCGTTGTTTTTAAAGTTACATGTCATAAAGTTCATGGATTTAGTTAAATTTAAGACAGCACAAGTCATGTACAGGGCAATTAATAATCAACTCCCAACTAATATACAAAAAATATTTAAAAAAAGAGACAATGATTATAATTTGAGAGGAGACTTAAACTTTACAAAACCTAAGATACGAACAACTAAGAAAAGTATGTGCATATCTGTCTGTGAGGTGGATTTGTGGAACAGTCTGGAGCCAGAACTGAAACTATGTACAAACAGAAATCAACTCAAAAATAGGTATAAACATTATTTGCTGAAAGAATATATGTTAGAAGGGTAGTATTTATATGTACGATTCACTATGCTCACTCTGGGACACTATGGAATGGTGGGTGGGACAGTGTTGTGTATATGTGTGTTGTTTGGGGCTGGTTTTGATGTATGGACTGTATGTATGTTGGGATGGATGGGTGTTAATGTTGATATGTACAAAATATAGTTAATTGTTTACTTGGGGTCTTAAATGTGGTAAATTCTATATATTTCACATAGGTTGTATTTATGGAAAAGAGGAGTTGGAGTTAATAAGTGTTCACTTCTTCCTTCTCCCTTTCAAGCACTGTATACTGTCACTTTATCGCACTTGTCATTTGTTTTTTTGTTTTTTTGTTTTTTTACTTTTTTGTTTGAAATAAAGAATGTATCTATCTATCAAATATGAAAAAAGGCAGAAAGACTGAGCCCGGTGGAATCCCCTGGTGCTCAGATTGTGACAGAGCGCCTCCCGCCCCCCCAAGGGCTGGATACCAGACACCCCGGCAACATCAAAAGAAAAGAACCCCCACACACAAAAAACCCACCCCAACAAGAAAACAACCCCACCCCGGGTGGGAGGAGGGGGACCCAGGCAGGGAGGGACCAAACCAAACCAGAGAAAATAAGAAAAACTTTCAGAATTAACATCCCAGCAGAGTCCAGACTAAGAGGAATTAACAAAAAGCAAAGGCCCCGCTCAGGACCCACACCAGGCAAAATCCCAACCATCTAGACCCCCTGGACGAAAGAGCTGGGCAGTTCAGGTTGGCGGCCAAAGTTCCAAGCCCAGCAGATGGCATGATGGAAAGAGTCGGGTGGCCTACCAGAGAACATGGGCCACCCAACCCTGTGGCAACAGTCTGTCTGGCGGTCTGCCAGAGACTTTTAGCCACCTGAACAGAAAGGGTGGTCCAGGAGGCGGCTGTCCAACGGGAGGAACCAATGGTGGGCAAGGTGGTGAAGTTGGGGAACCTGAGCCGATGTCAGGGTGAGGAGAGGGAACCACGACAGCCTCAGGCAGAGGAGGGGGACCCACGACAGAATCTGGCAGAGGAGGGGAAACCACGACGGCGTCTGGCAGAGGAAGGGGAACCAAGATGGCATCTGGCAGAGGAGGGGGGACCATGTCAGTGTCAGGCAGAGGAGAAGGAACCAAGACGCCCTCGGGCTGGCCAGTAGGACCCTCGGTGGTCCTGGACTTGGACATCACAGCACCCGCGGTTGCTCCGGGCTGGAGCAAAGCAGCATCCACGGTGGCTCTGGGCTGGAGCAGAGCAGCACCCGTGGTGGGTCCAGACTGAGCCAAAGCTGCACCCACGATGGGCCTAGACTGGGCCAAAGCTGCACCCACAGTGGACCCGGACTGGGTCAGAGCTGCATCCACGGTGGCCCCCGGGCTGGAGTGTAGCACCCACGGCGTGCCCACACTGGAGTGCAGCACCCAAGTTGGTTTCAGGCTGGGGCACAGCACCCACGATGGTCCCCGACTGGGACACAGGTCCCGGGGGACCCGAGGTCCCGGGCACCCGCGACAACCTCAGCCAATGAGGAAGCAGCACCCTTGGAGGTTCCGGGCTGGGACAGAGCACCCACAAAGACCTCATCCAGAGGGGGAGCACCACCCACAGAGGTCCCAGGCTGGGACGGAGCACCCGCGACGACCTCAGCGGGAGGAGCTGGACCCATGGGGATCTCGGGTGACGAGCCGGGACCCACGGAGACTTCTGGCAGAGCTGGATGATCCTCAGTGACCCTGGGGGAAAGCTCAGGCAAAAGAGGCAAAGAAACAGGGTCAGGATCACCGGCAACAGTGGAGCCTAGCAAGGTGAGCTCAGGTGCAACTGGGGGCTGCACCTGGCTCTCCCCATCAAGAGCCAGGCAAGACCTCTCCAAAATAGAAACAACAAAGACAAAGGAGAGCACTTTCCTGATGTTGAGCTCCACCGCTGTCCAGGACTCCATCGATCCAGGCGATGGTTTCTCGGGCCCGGTCCTCTGGAGCTCCAGCTCCGGCTCTGCTGCAGTGGCCCCTGCAGCAGGCATGGTGGTCAATGCAGTCCTGGGACCCCCAGCGATGTGGCCCACACAGGTGGCGCGCCCAGCGTGGCAACAGGAGGACCATTCCCTGTTGGCACTGGATCCAACACAGGTAAAGCCCGGGGATACTCACTCATTGGCGCAGGCTTGGGATCATTGGCAGCACTCTCCCTCCGTCCGAGCCATAGCTGCAGGGCTGGAACCAGGTTTTCCAGGGCCGCAGACATCTTCATCTCCTGGTGACTCAACTAAATAGTCAGCAGATCCTCGGGGAGAATAGGAGGAGACACAGAGAGGGCAGGCCTGAGTCTTACCACCGGGAATCAGGCAAGATAATTTATATGTGGGTGAAAGAGAATCAAAAGAAAGTTGCCTGCGTTCCCGGGGTATGATGTTTTCTGCTGCAGCAGGTGTTGAATCCACCCTCTCTGTGGCTTCAGCGGTTGTGGGCCCCTCAATGGAATGTGGAGGAGCCGCCCCTGCAGACACGGTGACGGGCAGAGCCGGGAAGGAAACGATCGACCCCTCAGCAGCGGGAGGAATCGCTGAGGAAGAGGAAGAGGTAGCAGCAGTGGAGGAGTTGGCTGGTGGAACAGCCGGAGAGGAAAAACCAGAAGAAGGAACTGCTGCAGAAGTCTTCGACCTTGGTGAAAAGAAAACTGCTGCCTGAGAGGTGGGGATGTTCCTCCGGCGGTCTGGAGCTGGGTGGCAGCATCGAGGAGCAGTAGCTGGAGGTGAAGCTGGAGGCAGGTGAGGAGACGGTGGTACCGAGGACCGGGGACGCCTCCCCATAGGCGCTGACCTCTGCTACTTCAGGGAGCTCCTCTCCCTCCTGCCGTTCTCCCTTTGCAGCACCACCATCAGCGTGATCCTTTCTATCCCCTCAGCATGCGGCGCAAGCTGAGGGCACTGGCAAGCAGCCGCCTCTGCGACACCCAGGTACCAAATATCGTCTTCCGAAGTAAGAGCTCCGTGAGCATCGGAGATGAGGTTGTCCACCTCCATCAGTGTCCTACAAAGCTCCCACCCCAGGGTATGTACGCCTGCCCATAGAACCTGAATAGTCAGGGACCATGCTGACAGCTCCAAGAAAACAAAACAAAGCACAAATCCACAGTAGGTGGGTCTCTTCATGGCTGCGGTCTTCTGTCATGAATCATCCCTCAGGGCCGAGAGGAAGACCCACGCGCTGGACTGTGAGTTTGTGAGATTTATTGAAAACATAAATTGCACAGAACAATTCAAAAACACAAAGAGATTCACCAGGTAACAAAGCGGGAACAGAGCACGTCTAACTTACGTTTGGGAGTCATTAACAGAAGTCAAGACAGCAGCGAGGAATGTAAGGAGCTGCGGTCTTAAATAAGGAATAATATAATGGAACACAGGTGTGGATATCAGAGCGGGCAGGAGAAAACAATGATTAGTAATCTGAAACAGCTGGGAGTAATGAGAGAGAGAGTGAACTGACAGCTGACAGGGACCCTGCCTATGTGGAGCAACAACCCGGAAACATCACTGACAGCTGTCAGCCTAGAGGGAGAACAGAACAGAATAAAAATATAAAGTGGTGGCAAAATAAAGACAAGTAACCTCAAAACTGTGAATAACAAATTACATTGAATGTAAACAGGAAACTAAACCATACTAAGACACAATACAGAATACGTGACAAATCAACCAAGGACAAAATAACAGGAATCACAACTCAATACGACAACACAGTACAAATATAAAAAAAGGCAGAAAGACTGAGGCCGGTGGAATCGCCCTGCACTCAGATCGTGACACATAATGTAATCCATTAATTAAATTTTCTTGTTATGTGTGAGATGATTAAGGTATGCATTTAAAAGTAACGTGAAAGTTACTTTTCCAAGTAACTAATTACTTTAATCATGGAGAAATTGGTAAAGTACAGTACCTCAATTAATTTTGAAAAGAAGTAACTAGTAACTGTAATTAGCTACTATTATTTAGCAACTTGCCTAGCACTGGTTACTTATTTGTATTTAATGGACATCTGTGTCTATCAATCAATCAGTCAATCAATCAATCAATCAAATTTTATTTGTATAGCACCTTTCGTACAAGTTAATGCAATTCACAGATGACTAAGTGGCAGAAAGGTAGAGTATGTGCAGGAAATGCAGTAGAAATAATGCGTTCAGTATCAAAATCTACCTATAAAAGCAAGAAATCTGTGTGTGTGTGTGTGTGTGTGTGTGTGTCTGTCTGTGTGTGTGTGTGTCTGTGTCTGTGTCTGTTCCACGCATATCTCTTGGACCATTTGTCAGACTGGCCTCAAATTTTAAACGTGGTTTCCTGACGTTATGGGGGTGTGCATCCCCGAATATGGAGTCACTCAGTCATACTACGCAATAAAAGTTTAGCCAATGCTCTGACACCGCTCTGTGTCTCTTCATGCCCTGAAGTGTGGGTGGGGTTTAGCTCTGTGTGTGTGTGTGTGTGTGTGTGTGTGTGTGTGTGTGTGTGTGTGTGCGCGCGCGCGCGTGCGTTCTGCAGGCAGCAGATGAGCAGCGCTCTGTACAGGTTTTTCCTGTGAACAAACGCTGCAAATATGCCATTATAGGGTAGCTCCAAGTTAGAATCATGTTCAATTATCCCCTTAATCACAGGATTGTGGGGGACCTAGACATTACTTTCTCCACTCAGACTGAATGGCACAGGAGGAGACGCTAAAAGGCTGTTAGATGGATATGCAGGGCAGACTGTGGTTTTCTCCATAGGACCGCATAAGAATGTGCCTTCTCCACGGGACTGAATGATAAGACGCATTCTCCACCGGACTGCATAATAATGCGCCGACAGGCTGGGTGACAAAGGGGATTGTAATTGTATGTATTGTAATGTGAACCCCTCAGGTCACTAGGCGAGGATGTAAGGTGTAAAAGAGAGATGCCAGCGACCTGGGTTATGCTTCTTGTTGACTGATGGATAGAGAGAGTCTACTCTGATCCAGCTCACTGCCTCACCTGCTCATTTCTCTCTCTACACTGGTGATCTTTGACGTATGATGGAACTCAAGTCAAACACCCCGGAGACGACCCGAACTGGAGGCACCAGCACCACGTGTGCCGTTTCGGTCAGGCTCCCAGACTTTTGGCTACATGACCCGAAGTCTTGGTTCCTCCACACCGAGGCCCATTTCGCGTGCCGTGGAGTGACGGCGGATGACACCAAATACTACTATGTGGTTGCAGCGCTGAAAGCACGCACAACACAGCAGGTGGTGAGCCTGCTCCAACGGCCCCAGCCCACGACAAATATGATGCTCTCAAGACTGCGCTGACCCAGCGCTACACGCTCTCGGACTGCGAGAGAGTGGAAAGGCTCCTGACACGCTCCGAGTTGAGAGACGAGTTGGTGGTCGAATTAATGGAGAAGATGTTGGCATTGATGGGCACAGATGACAGGCAGTTCCTCTTTGCCCACCTTTTCCTCTGGAACCTCCCGACAGTGGCCAGAGCGGTCCTCGCTAATTCACCACTGCTGACCACACGGAACTACCAGGCGCTGGCACAAGAGGCAGATCGGATTATCCTGGCGACCAAAACCTTCGCTGTGAATGCAACAGCATCGGAACCCAACAAGACGGCCAGCGAGGGCGAGGAGCCAGAAACAGTGGCCGCAGCGGAGGCCAAGAAGCACCGGAGGGACACACTTTGCTTCTACCGCCGCTGCTTTGGAAAAGACGCACGCCGATGCATGCCACCATGCCAGTTCAAGTGCTCGGGAAACGCCAGGATCAGCATTCAGTAGCAGCTGCCACCGCCAGTGACACAACCAAGCTGCTCTATGTGACAGACTCACGCTCGGGGAGACGGTTCCTTGTGGACTCCGGCTCCCAAAAGAGCCTCATCCTGCCGTCCTACGCAGACCGGCTGGCGGGAATTAGCAGCCCCGAGCTGGCGGCAGCAAACATGGCTCAGACATTAAGACTTTTGGTGAGAGGACACTGACTATATCCTTGCATGGCCGTACATACCAATGGACCTTCGTCATAGCGGCAAGTAACTCCCCCATTTTGGGCACAGATTTTTTGTATGCACACAGACTATTAGTCGATGTGGCTAACAGACGCCTGATTAACCCTATGTCTTTTGATTCTCTGCCCTGTACAGCTAGAGGAGCCGGGTCCACAACACTAGCCAATGTCACAGCTCCAGGGGGTAAGTTCCACACACTACTCACCCAGTTCCCAGCACTCACAGTTCCGACGTTTTTGGCAGCCGTCATTAAACACGGGGTGGAGCATTACATTACCACCATGGGGCCACCTGTTTTCGCACAACCTCGGCGCCTGGATGCAGCTAAACTGGCCAGTGCGTGAGAGGAGTTCGCCAACTTGGAAAGGTTGGGCATCATCAGGTGCTCAGAATCAGAATCAGAATCAGAATCAGAATCAGGTTTATTGCCATTGTTCATGTAGTACACAAACTAGGAATTTGTCTCGGTACAATGCTGCAACATTAAACATGATAAGATAAGAGAAATAAACTATACATGTAATAAAGTGTAGGATAAGATTAAGTGATACTGGTCAACAGTTAAAATATATATTAGCCAGCAGCAGATACTGTGGAGAACTATATAGTGCAGTCGGTAATGCAGGAAGAAAACAGTGATGATTGACATGAGTCTGGTTGAGCTGCTGTACATGGTGCACGAGAGTCACTTAGTGTTCAGCAGTCTAATGGCAGAGGGGAAGAAGCTGTTCATGTGACGGGAGGTTTTAGTCTGGATGGACCGAAGTCTTCTACCAGAGGGGAGGGGGGCAAACAGTACGTGACCAGGGTGTGAGGGATCGGCTATGATCCGGCCAGCATGCCTCCGGGTCCTGGAGATGTACAGATCCTGGAGAGATGGGAGCTTGCAGCCGATCACCTTCTCAGCAGTGCGCACGACGCGCTGCAGCCTTAGTCTGTCCCTGGCAGTGGCTCCTGCGTACCACACGGTTATGGAGGTGGTGAGGATGGACTCGATGATGGCTGTGTAGAACTGCACTAACATCTTGGTGGGTAGCTTGAGCTTCCTCAGCTGCCGCAGGAAGAACATCCTCTGCTGGGCTTTTTTGATGAGTGAGCTGATGGTCAGCTCCCATTTGAGGTCCCTGGTGATGGTAGTGCCTAGGAAGCGGAAGGAATCAGCAGTGGTGATGGGAGAGCCTGAGAGGGTGAGGGGGGGCAGAGGAGTAGTGACTTTACTGAAGTCTACAATCATCTCCACTGTCTTCAGAGCGTTCAGCTGCAGGTTGTTATTGCTGCACCAGGACGCCAGCTGGGCCACCTCTCTCCTGTAGGCGGACTCGTCGCCGTTGGAGATGAGCCCGATGAGGGTGGTGTCGTCCGCAAACTTGATCAACTTGACAGACTGGTGGCTGGAGGTGCAGGAGTTGGTGTAAAGGGAGAAGAGTAGGGGGGAAAGTACACAGCCCTGGGGTGATCCGGTGCTGATGCTAGTATAGTCTGAGACAGTCTTTCCCAGCCGCACATGCTGCCTCCGGTCCGTCAGGAAGTCGATGATCCACCTGCAGAGGGAGTCAGGCACGTTGAGCAGGGACAGCTTGTCCCGGAGCAGAGCGGGGCGGATGGTGTTGAATGCGGAGCTGAAGTCCACAAACAGGATCCTGGCGTAGGTTCCCGGGGAGTCCAGGTGCTGCAGGATGGAGTGGAGGGCCAGGTTGACTGCATCGTCTACAGACCTGTTGGCTCGGTAGGCAAACTGCAGCGGGTCCAGGAGAGGGGTGGTGATGGACTTGAGGGGTGCTCAAACAGCCCATGGGCATCCCCGCTACGTATGGTGCCTGAAGCCGAGGGATCGTGGCCACCATGCGGAGATTTCCGCAGATTAAACAACACCACAGCGCACGATCGCTACCCAATCCCCCATATTCAGGATTTTTCCATCCACCTCTCCGGGGCACGCATTTTTTCCAAGGTGAACCTGGTCCACGGGTACCACCAGGTCTCGATGCACGTGGAAGACATACCCAAAAAGGCAGTAATAACCCTGTTTGGTCATTTTGAGTGCTTACGCATGCCTTTCAGGTTAAAAGGCACGGCGCAGACATTCCAACACATGATGGATGTGGTGCTGCGGGATCTGCCGTTTGTGTTCGTCTACCTGGACGACATCCTGGTGGCCAGCGCGTCCGAGGACGAACACCTAGCCCACCTCAGGACAGTTTTCCAGAGGTTGGAAGAGCATGGATTAATAATCAACCCAGCGAAGTGCCAGTTCGGGGTTATGGTAATCGATTTTTTGGGCCACCGCATCTCACCGGAGGACGCAATACCCTTACCGGACAAAGTGCACGCAGTGGCAGATTTTCCCCGGCCTCAGATGGTCAGGGCGCTGCAGGAGTTTTTGGGGATGGTTAACTTCTACAACCGTTTCCTCCCCCGTGCAGCCCAGCTCATGCAGCCGTTGTACGCCGCGCTTAAGAAATGGAAGCCGGCGGACAGAGTCGACTGGACTCCTGAACGAAAGCAGGTGTTTTCCAAGGCCAAAACAGCCCTAGCGAATGCTGCACTACTGGCGCACCCAGACCCAGTGGCTCGGATAGCGCTCACTACCAATGCATCGGATGTGGCCATAGGGGCCATCGTGGAGCAACGCGTCGCTGGTTCTTGGCAGCTGCTCATCTTTTTTAGCAGGTCTTTGCGCGACAATGACCGTAATTACAGCGCGTTCAACAGGGAGTTACTGGCTCTCCACCTGGCCATACACCACTTCCAGTTCTGGCTGGAAGGGCGCAGCTTCACTGCGTTTGTGGACCACAAGCCGCTAACATATGCCATGGCCAAGGTTTCGGAACCATGGTCGGCCCAGCAGCAGAGACAGCTCGCCGCGATCTCAGAGTTTACCACCGACATTCAGCACGTGGCCGGTAAACTCAACGTGGTGGCAGACTGCCTCTCGCATGCATTAGCGGCCCCAGTCTACGTAGGAATAAATTACACGGCCATGGCTGCTGAGCAGATTGGCGATGCGGACAATGGCCCGGAGCCTGGGTGTCACCATTCATCGCACGACTGCGTACAACCCCCAGGCCAATGGGTTATGCGAGCGTTTCCATAGGTCATTTAAAGCAGCGCTCAGGGCTTCGCTTACGGATGCAAATTGGGTGGACCGGTTGCCGTGGGTTCTATTAGGGTTGCGTTCAGCACCGAAGGAGGATTTGCCTGCCTCCCCAGCAGAGCTTGTTTTTTTCCCAGCCACTGCGGCTCCCCAGAGAATTTTTGCCTGACAACCCCGCGCCAAACACCGATCTATCCCCACCTTCACTACATAGCGCAGAGGCAGGGATGGTACCTGGCCCGGCCCACCACTGTTTTCCCCGCATTTTCCTGCCAAGGACCTTGAAGGATGCGTCATTCATGTTTGTCAGGCACGATGCCCACCGGACCCTGTTGCGCCAGCCTTACGACAGCCCGTTCAGAGTGTTGGAACCTGGGGGAAAAATATTTTGTGTTAGAGTTGGGGGGATGCAGAGAAACAATCTGCATAGACAGGCTTAAGCCCGGCTTCGTATTAGCAGACGAGCAGCTGGTGTTGGCCCGAGCTCCTCGGCGCGGACGACCCCCACTGAGAACTTCCCAGGTAAATGACTCGTAAACTCAGTCACAATGGCATGGTGAAGATGTGTTTCCCCCCAACCCCCCATTGTTCACCCACAGACAGACGTGCCTCCAGGAGTGCCTCACCGGCACAGCAGTGCCTAGGAGCCGGCGACCCCCCATTACAGCTTAACCCTCATGTCCCACAGGACATGAGGGTTAAGTTTGAGTTTTCATGAGGTTAAGTTTGAGTTTCAGACTTAACTTAGGGTTAAGTTAAGTCTGAGTTTTCGTGGACGGGGGGGGGGGGGGGGGGGGGCTAGACATTACATTCTCCACTCAGACTGAATGGCACAGGAGGAGACACTAAAAGGCTGTTAGACGGATTTGCAGGGCAGACTGTGGTTTTCTCCATAGGACCACATGAGAATGCGCCTTTTCCACCGGACTGAATGATGAGACGCATTCTCCACCGGACTGCATAATAATGCGCTGACAAGCTGGATGACAAAGGGGATTGTAATTGTATGTATTGTAATGTGAACCCCCCAGGTCACTAGGTGAGGATGTAAGCTATAAAAGAGAGATGCCAGCGACCTGGGTTATGCTTCTTGTTGACTGATGGATAGAGAGAGAATAATGTCTACTCTGATCCAGCTCACAGCCTTGCCTGCTCATTTCTCTCTCTACAGGATCATAATTTTGTGGGCTCCTACTGCACAACGACTTCAAAATTTTGGGGGGCAGGAACACAGTAACGGCACATTTACTGGATGCTGCAAATTCTTTTTCCCTTTAAACGGCACACCGTGAGTCCTGATCGCTGTAATATCTAAAATGTAAAGTTAATACTGAGATGACTGGAGCGGAATTAGGGATGGGCATATTGATACTCAAGTATTGATACTTCGATACCAGCTGGTTGATACTTTGGAGTCGATACTTTTTAAAATATTGCAATACCACTATCAATACAAAACGTGCAATTTGTTTTCACTTCTGAGAGTTTTAGGCATTAAATTTATGTGTGAAAACCGGTGAAAAACCAGCCCAAGCATGTTGGCTGCCAATCAGACTCTGCGCCTTGCGCAGCCAAGCACTCCCATGCAAAGTGAGTTCAGCAGCGTCGGGGGTGGCAGAAATGTTACACCATTCATCCAAATTCTATGGTGATGCCAAGCAGCATAAAATTTGAAAAATAAACGAAGTAAGTACTATTTAAGTTTATAAAATAATAGTGTATAAATAAATAAATAAATAAATAAATAATAAAATACATTTTTTTAAAAAACATTGCACTGTGAAAAAATTATATGTATCCACCTTATTCCTTGGCCCCATGATGACTTGCGTGAATTATGGTAGCAACTTATGCTACTAGTTTAGAATGTATGGTTGTCACTGAAACGGGACACTTTTCCTTGTTGAAAAACAATGACTTCGGCATCAGAAATGCGGGAACACAGCCTCTTGCACCTCAAAACAGTAATATAATTATGCCACTTCCTACGACTACCAAGGGATGGGAAGATAGCCTTATAAAGTGGCCTCATAGACAGTAGCTCCATTAGTTAGCGCAGCTGCTAAGATGCTAACGCTGTAAACAAATGACCCATGCTGGCAGAATGATGACATTTTCAAAACTGATGTAACGTTATTTCCATATTCTGTATTGAAAGATCTTCAAAATGATATTTAATTTGTAGGAAATGCACAAAAACTGACCCGGATAAAAGACCGATTTGTTTTTATTTTGGCTAGGTTGAAAACTTGCGTTCGATCAGTCAGGAGTTACGTCTTCCACAAAAGCATAGGTATTTTTCGAAAGTACTATTTCTAAGCTTTCCAATGATACCAGACACTCATGGGGGTTTTCCTGGGACTTTGCTGCTACCAAACAAAGAAAGAGTCATGATTTATGACTTCTCATTGCCTGTACTCATAATGACGCGGTGCACATTCTGACCTGCACGTCTCCACTGCAATAAAGTCAGCTGCATTTTGTTAAAATATGTTGGACATAATCAAATTTACCTTAAAGCAGACGTCCACCACAACACCGTGCTCGGATGTCGTCTATCACCCGTGTGGTGAGAAGCCTCCATTAATCCAGTCTATTGGCACAACCACGAACACCAGCAACAAGTACCAGAACTACGCCAAAATATTCAAAAAGTACAAAAACTAGAAGAGTTGAAATTAGCTGCCACTTGAGTGCAAAACACATATGTGGACTATACATTAAAATGAATTTGAAAAACTTTTAAAAACACTATTTTAAATGCCCCTGCTACTCCACTCTCACTGACTGATTTAACACTATGTCAGCCGAAACTCGAAGCTCTGCCCATAATTGTTCCTACAGCGGCACCCCCTGGAATAAGGTGGATAGGAGTGGTGAAACATTTCAGAAGTAAAAAATACTTAAATCCATTTGAGAATCTTCAACAAATTAAGAAACTGAATTAATTTTGCATTCATTTTAAGTCTTAATTATTTTTATTATAATTGGAAAAAAAACCATTGTGGTGACCCACCACAATCTACAGGGACATTCATCATCACACTCAGTAGATCTGGAAGAAGCAGAGGACCATTCACATACGGACAGAGAGCCCCTGGGGGGGGCAACCAGAACAGTGGACTATTGTTTATACATCCCCTGATTAAGGAGAAGACGTCCGGGCGCCAGTTGGTCATGCTAATCATATGTATTGACTGATATGTATATCAATATGCCATATATTATTCCATAATATTTTTATTTACTTTGCTCATTGTTCTATTTTATTATTTTATAAGCATTTCTTTCAACTGTTTATGTTCATGAGTTTTATTCATATTTCATTTTGCCCTTGCAATAAAATTGTTAATGAAACTGCAATCGTGAGTTTGGGCAAGAAGTATCAGTCTCAGTATTAAAGAGTACGTCCCATAAATTAATGCTATCGTATCGAAAGGAAAAATGCTGGTATAGCCCATCCCTAAGCGGAATAGCCAGAGGACCCACAGTTCAGGAGAGGGGAGTCTATTGTGGCTTTTCCTTCCTGTGTGGTACCAGTGCCACTGGTACTAGCCGCGCTGTGTATTAGGGGCCAAGCCACTGACATCAGTGGGTGAGACCCCTATTGTAATTGCTAGGATTATTTATTATTAACCTTATTTATACAGGTAATCCCACTGAGATGCGGGGTCTCATTTTCAAGAGAGCTTTTTAATCGATAAGTTCTGTTAAAGCAGAGCTGAGTGTTGTGTCTCTAATTAATGAGGAGTCGAGGTGACGTTTTATAGTTTTATTTAGAACACAAGCCAGGAACACAGGAGTCACTACCGCTAGCCTGAGAGCCACAGCGAAGAGACAAGATGGCTCCCACTGCTGTCTTATATACCCATGGTGACGCCACCTCCAGAGGCGGGTCGACACTGTTGTGTCCATAATTATAAGGAATAACGAGTGCAGTGAAATTAAAGGGTTTTATAGGTAATTTAATGTTGGTACACGTATTAGTGTAAATATGAATATGAGTAGGAATGAAGATTTACTTTCATCACACTCAATTCCTTGTTAGGGCACCATCCACGTTTTATAAAGGTGGAAACTCTTATGCACAAAAACTTAAGCTTAAGAATTTAGCAATTGGTAAGTTTAGCCTTAGTTAATAATCCTATTGAAAATATTTGATCAGTCTCATAATAAACCCTTGTGTGAGTTCTTGTCTCTGATGATCAAGAAGATGGACATGAAATCAAACAATAACTCCCATATGTCTTTCAATGATTTAATAAGGAATGTCAGAATAGGTTAACATATTTGCATAACTTTAAAACAGAGAATTTACATGTGTCATGGGCATCATAGACTGTTACTGAGTTACTTATGAATCAGGCATTTGTGGAACCACATGAAGCATAGTTTAATTTGTCAGTATACTGGAAATTGGAAAACCATAAAAGAGCATTGGTTGAGAAAAGTGGATGCGGTTTTATGAAGAAAATGATAATTAACTTTATAAAAAAAAAAAATTGTTTTACTCTGAAAAAAAAGAATGTAAATTAATGAAAGACAACCTGCATTTTGAGATTCTGATGGGTGTTTGCATAAAATTAGATTCAAAGAACTTATATCAGGAATATTCTGAAGACAAGTGTAAATTACATAACAGACCGTCAGCCGCAGAAACTTTGCATCCCAATGGGTATCAGGTGGGTCCACTGGATTCTGTTTCACTGGACCAGCGTGGGTCTGTGGGGAGACTCCATACCACTTTTATGGCCTCCTCCCGGGATCACAAAGGCTGGTCTCCAGCAGGCTGGGTGAGGTCTTCTCTGATGCACTGAAGAAGGAATTAGTTTATGGTTCAAAGTCTCATCAGAAAGTCAAATTACATCACAAACTCATTTCTTCCTTTTTTTTTTTTTTTTTTTGCTTCTGTGGCCTGCGCCGGTGGTCTCCCTGGTCACTGCTGGGCACTGGTGCGTGTTCAGGCTCACTGCATCTGCTTCGTAGCCACCTTATGAAACAAAGGTGAACGAGGGGTGAGTTTGAATGGGTACAGGAGTGAGAGAAAATGGGTCGGTCTGGGTGAGTGAGAGGGGTGTGCATGGGAGCATATGGGTGTGAAGGTGTGGGGAGGGGTATGTCTGCGAGTCAGGAGGTGCTGGATTAAGGGGGGTAGTGCCTCTCGGCAACGTGGGATCCCCTGGGCGGGGGGACTTCTTTGGACATGGGGGTCCCCGGGGTGTGCGACAGAGGCGCTGGGGCGGGCCCGCTGTGGGGGTGCCTGGGGGGGGGGCTCACGCCGGGAAGCGCGGGCCGGTCTTTCCCCCAGGGGGTGGGGTCACTGGCCTCCTGGTGGATGGTGGATGCCTGGCTTTCCTGGAGCTTGCTGACCTCGGGGCTGGGGGTTGGTGGCGCTGCCTTGCCTGCTCGGGGTTCCTGGGGGGAGACCTGCTGCGACCAGCCCTCCGCTCGTATGTTTCCTGACAAACCACTCACATGCACACACTTATTTTGCACGCGTTCTCATATATATGCACACAGACATACACGCACAAGTGTCTCTCCTTTAACAGGTGCGGAAACCAGACTCGTGTTGAGACATCTTCGGTGGAAGAAGCAGTCTGTCTTTTGTTTGTTTTAGTTGTTTGTTTGTTTGTTTGTTTTTTGTCTGTTCCCCTCCCTTTTCTTCTCCCTTTCACACACTTCCTTTCCCTCTTCCCCATCCTGTTGGGTCTTCCATGGGTAAAACAATTAAAATAAAGTATTAAAAGTTATTACAGGAGGAGTTTACAACAATATACAATACACAGTTAGGTACAGTATGAGCTCCTCTTGGCAAAGTAAATCTGTTTTGGCACAATAAGAGTGACAGATCCCTGTTCTGTTTGCCTAGCTGCCTGACAGGACGGGGGGGGGGGACTAATTTCTTCCGATGTTGGTGGTTTAAATGAGTTGGTTTAAGCAAAAAAAAAAAAAATTAAACAAAATCTTCTTGCACGATAATTTAAAGAAAAAGAAGAATAAAATAAGAAAAATTAATTTTAAAGAAAAGAAACAGGATTTACACAGAGCATGACAGGCTCTGGGCCCTTTTTAAAAATATAGGAGAAATTGGAGGAGCAGAGAAAGCTGCTCACAGCTTTTGCCAACCACACCCGAGCAGATTCTGAACAAAGAGCAATAAAACTTAAGTTTTCTCTAGTATTGCAGGGTGGTCCTAAAACTTCATGACACCTGAGGTGGCCCAATTATATTTGAGCTTCTTCCAACAAGGATCATAAACTCGACCTAAAAAGGGAAATGCAATGAAGCTTTGAACTCTATTGGTCAGTTAAAGTGCAGCTATGGTCTCCTGAAGAATGAGGAGGGGAAGAGACATTTGATCTGGCAAGTGAGACCCCCTTTTTAGACACGTTGCTGAAAAAGGCATAATTCCTTAAACTTTAGTGACTAAGATATTCCACTCAATAAAGGACCATAAAATGCATCTACAACTACTGTAATTACTGTAACTTGTGATAATAAGCATGCAAACATTAATTTCTTCCTGAAAATAGCAGAACATATCACAATCATATCAAATCGAATCATATCAATAAAAGCATTTGAAACCCATTGTCCGTCCCAGAGATCAATCAGGTCTTTGTGGGCAGATGCTGTCTTAAGAGAAAGAATAAGAGTTAGTTCATAGTCCATAAGGCATAAATTCCACTGCAAAGAAAAAAAATTAAATATTCCTGATTTGTCCACCAGATGGCACAGTGAAACAATTTGTTTACTGGAGAGTCTTGGCTTCCAAAGTCTTGGCTATGTCGATCATAAAACTGTCAATTAGAACATTCCTTTGCCAAAGAGACTTGGAGAAAGGGATTAACTTCCACTTTATGGCCGATGGATTAGGGTTACAGCTCTAGTTCTTGGGTGAGAGAAGCAGTCTCAAAATCCAGACTTTTGAGTTAGAAAAAAAAATTATTCAGCAAAGAATAATTTATAAATTGGAACTCAAGGTCACGCTACACGAGATACTAGTAACTCGGTGAACAGGGCTTTAATACAGGATACAACTATATACATAAGGCTTACGGCACTTGCCTGCATGCCAGGTGGCTCCCACGATGAAAGAGACAGAGCCTCTTCTGCCCACCTCCTTTATACCATGAATGGCGTCACTATCGGAAACCGGCAGTTAGCCACCCCGGTCTATCCCACGTCCAACCTGGCCACCATCTTACTATTATTAGCCTTTTCCATATCTAACACCCCCCCCCCCCCCTTTAAAAAAAAAATGTCAAGCACACAAACAACCCACCCTAATTTGTCTCCCGACTCACGCTCTAAAAGGGGATGAAAATATGTACAAAAATAAACAAACTCCTATCCATTCACACAACTGAGGCTGGTGGGCCGGGTAGACTGCCAGCACCCCCTACATGGCTGGGTGGGTTATTCTGCCGCCAGAGAAAGAACAGTTCAAATAAAACAAAGCCGTGTTTCTAACTCAAAACAACCCCCATAAACAACAATACACCAACATCACATACAAAATCACAACATACACATACTACTGGTGGCCCCCACCCCAACACCCACCCCGTGACAGGCACACACAGAGAAACAAACTGTGTTGGGCACTCCAAATCTACATAAACAACCAATTAAACATTAGCACACTAAATCATTGGTACTTAATAAGGCACACCACCATCCTGGTTAATAAACTCCTAAAATTACACAGGAAAATGTCATACACAAACCAAATCACAGTACCATCTCTCTTCTTTCTCTTTTTTTTTAAATTTACCGGGGTACCAAACAGCAACAACTACACACACAGGACTAGGGTAAGACACCACAGACACACACAAAACTCTCAGTGTTTAGATGGATCCCTCTCCAGGCATCTCCGTTGTTTAACCTCAGGGCTCCTGCTGCGCCGTCTCCTCTCTGTCACTGGCAGCTGCAGATCCCTCGGGTGTCTCCAGGTATAGATGGGCCTACGCAGGTCTGCCTCCATCCAGTCGGGCTCCACCTGGAATGGCCTCTGGTTGTCCCGCTGCTTGCGTGGACTGTGATCCCATCGTACTCGAGCATCAACCTTAGTCAGTGAGGGAGCCCTCTTCCTCTTATCCGGATCACTATTCCTGCGACTGGCCTCAGTCACCGAACTCTCCAGCTCGCAGGTCCGCTTCGGTCTCCTTTTGGCAGGCCATCACTGGGAGCGCTTTACAACCACCACACTCCGCGGTCTCGCCCCTTTTTCTCCCGCCGTGGGCACCTCGTCCTTATGAGCCTCATCGGGGGTCCCAGCATGCCGTCTGGCACCCTCATCCAGGACAGCCTGCATGACGGCATCGGGTCCATCCCGAGATGGCTCCGAGTGGCACCGAATGTGCTTTCCCTTTAAAACTCTGTCCAGCCAGTATGAATCCCACACCTCAGCACCCTCCACCACTGGAACAGGCCAGCCCCAAAGTTCACATCCGGACCATTCTTCACCCGACATGTTAGATATGGAGAACCCAAGGCTGTAAAACAGGTTACATCCCATAACATTGACTCCGGATGCTGAAACATTGATGCGGACTAGGGCGCCACACTTTCCTTATATTGGGCCTCCATTTCCACATAGCCCAAAATGGTCAACCTGTTCCATCCATATCCAAAATACTCTCCGTATTGTCTCCTAATCTGTCGGTGGGGAAACAGTCTCTGCATGGTCGTCAGGTTCAGTACGGAAATAACCGCTCCAGTGTCCACCAACAGTGGAACCTCGACGCCATCTAGCGTGACAGTGCAACCGATCCTCCCCATCGTCTCTGGGGAGATGGTATGCACGATTGTCGGAGTCTTCTGCGCAGCACCTAGTTCACCCCTACAGCTCCTGCATATGAAGTTAGAGCACATCCTGGCAAAATGGTTCAACAAACCGCACTTGCCACAACGCTTTCCTTTCGCCAGGCACACCCTGGACTTATAGCAGTGCTCAGTGGACCCACATCCATAACATTTTGGCGTACCTGGGGCAGACCTTATCTTGACCACGGAGGCAAAATCATCCTCTCCGCATTCTCCATCACAAGGGTCCAGGATCAGTGCCTCAGTGTGACACTCACCCCCATCCAGAGAAGCCCCTTCAGAAAGGCCTCTCGCAATGGTCTCTGCCGCCTCGAACTGTTGGGCAAGCTCGATAGCTTCAGCTAACGTCAACTCTCCTGGGTGTGTTAACAACCTGGACCGGGCCACCAGGCAGCGGATGTGCTCTGCCAGCTGGTCCCGAATCACCTCGTGCTCCAGGGGTTCAAACCTGCATTCCCTTGCCAGCTCATGGAGGTCCACCAAGAATCTTCTAACAGGCTCTCCCGACCACTGGCGGCGCTGTCGAAACTGAATGTGTCTATCCGTGACGTTTTCCGGCGCTCTAAAGTAATGCGCCATTAGCTTCACTACCTCATCGAAGCTATCAGCACCTCCAAGGTTCTCTAGGATCCTCTGCCCTTCCATTCCCAAATTATGGACCAGCATAGCTCTCTCTTGGAACTTCTCCATCTCGCCCAGGTTTAAGACAACGAGATAGTTGGTAAAGGCAGCAAACAAACAAGGCCATGGCACGGGCGGCTCACCCGGGGCCTCAAAAAAACAGCTGAAAGCTGGCAATGGGACGCTCCATTACCGCTTTTACCTCGTTGCCAAATGCTGTGTCCATAATTATAAGGAATAACAAGATACTAGTAACTCGGTGAACAGGGCTTTAATACAGGATACAACTATATACATAAGGCTTACGGCACTCGCCTGCATGCCAGGTGGCTCCCACGACAAAAGAGACAGAGCCTCTTCCGCCCACCTCCTTTATACCATGAATGGCGTCACTACCGGAAACTGGCAGTTAGCCACCCTGGTCTATCCCACGTCCAACCTGGCCGCCATCTTACTATTACCAGCCTTTTCCATATCTAACAGTCACCACCTCTCTACCCTAAGGCACCGCCCTAATAATAATAGCAATATACACAATATACTATCCAACATTCTACACCCACCCCCCCGAAAAATCTCAAGCATACCAGTTGGCCCCTCATTTAAATATGTACCCGAAACACACTCTAATACAGAAACATACAGACCTATCCATTTATACCACACTGGCCCAGTGGGTCACTCCACAATGTAAATAGACAGTCAATAAACATAAAAGGGCCACACACCAAAATAAATCAATCCCGAAATAAATAAATATGTACATCCTAGACAGTAAAACTATATACAACTGTAAACACTGCAAACAATGGCAGTACCTCACTCTCCAAACTAGCACTCCCAGCCCATAACATGGGCACAACATTTTGAGGGCACTCAGCAACACAACATGGGGCACATTTACATTTCACTCCTAGTCATTACCTTACTTTCACACTTCAGTGCTACTGCACCTCACCACACACCCACACATTACACCCAATACCTTCCACACATATATGGCACTCAATACACACACAATGGTGGTCACTTCTTTTCTTTTATTTTTTAACTTTAGCAATGAAACAACACAATACACTATAATTAGACATACCATAAGCCCCAAAATAAAACACAGTCTTAACCCGGGTCTCCCGTAGGCTCCTCTCTGGATCGTCCGTCTCACGGCCCGCTCCCAGAGCGTCTCCACCTCTTCTTAACCTGAGATGGGTTACACTGGCGTTTCTTCCCTTCCAAACACCGCAGCTCGTTCGGGTGCCGTCTTGACCCATCCGTCAGTTCCAGGTACCCGTTGTCACCAGTCCGCACCACATGCAGGCTACCCTCTCCATCTCACTGCTCCCTCGACCTGCTAACCCATCCTAGCTGAGACTCGACCCTAGGGCACACATCATCCCCCACTCCCAGGGGAGTACTCACTGGCTTCCTTCTTCTACGACGTTGTGAACCAGTACCCAGATGGCTCCTAAGCATCCCGCCGATCCGACTCGAGCCTAGTGCCTTGTTTTCATTCTGGATACATCTAGGGTTCGTGCCATCCAGTCTCACCCGGATCGTTTTCATTTCTTGCGTCGGAGCGGCACTGACAGCGCTCTGCTCAACGGTGGTACTTGGTTGGCCACCGAAGCTTCGTTGCGCCTGCTCTCTGGAACCATCCACCCCCACGGGTGCTAATCCATGCCGTTCGGGTCCCTTGTCCAAGGAACTGCAAAGACTGGCATGGAGTGCCCACCATGGCGGTGTACTCTGGTGCTGGTGGTGGCCCTCTTCACCCAGATTGGGCCAGCCTAAGTCCCATGCTTCATCGCCACTTCCCACATAAAATGGCCGGTCCCATAGTCCACCACCTGACCACTCCTCCACTTCTCTGCAGGCAATGGAGAACCCGAGCCCGTAAAACAAATCACAGCCTATCAAGTTATTACCATTACAGGCCACCATGAACTCAGCTGCACACATAGAGGCCGCCTTGTACCTCACCGATAGCCACACCAAGCCTACAATGTTCAGAGGGTTGTTGCCATACCCGTAACAGGCAATGTCCGTTTTGCTCACGGTGTAATAGGGGAAGAACTTCTTCACCGTTGCCAGATTCAAGATGGAGGCCACCGACCCCGCGTCCACCATCAACGGGATTGGCACCCTGTTCAACACGATGTTGCACAGTATACGTCCGTCTGTGTTGGGCGAGACCGCGTGGACCACTCTAGGCGTCTTTTTAACCAAAGCCCCCTTCCCAGGTCCCCGTTCCTCCTTCTCAAAGTTCCAGCAAACCCTGGCAAAGTGGTGGAACAACCCGCACGACCCACAACGCTTCCCCCTCGCTGCACACTCCCTCGCTCTATAGCAGTGCCTGCTGGATCTGCAGCCGTAGCATGTCGGCATCCCCGGGGTGGACCTAATCTTCACAATGGCTGCATACTCATCGTCGCTGCCATCTTCCGGATCCAAGGCCAGTGCCTTCCACTGCTTGTCGTTCCTGGAGAGGGCCTCCATGTCACCGAGATTCCTTGTTATCTTTTCCGCTGCCTCATGTTGCCGCGCTAGCTCCATGGCTGCTATCAGCGTTAGCTCACCAATGTGAGTTAGCAGGCGGACCCTCACGGAGAAATAGGCCACATGTTCCGCTAGCTGGTCGCGGATCATCTCCTCCTCTAAAACCCCGAATCTGCACTCACCCGCCAGCTGCCGAAGGTCCGCCACAAACTGTTGAACCGACTCTCCGGGCTGCAGGTGCCGCTGTCTGAACTGGATGTGCCGCATTATGGCATTCTCAGGGGCGCGAAGGTTGCCCGCCATGAGCCTCACGACGTCTCCAAAAGAATCACCTCCTCCTAGTGTGCTCAGGATCCTCTGGCCTTCCATACCAAGGTTGTGGACCAGAATAGCTGTCGTGCGCAGTTTGTCCAGGTCGCCGAGGTCCAGCGCTGTGAGATAATTCTCGAAGGCCACATACCACCTGGCCCATGGGACCAGCAGCTCACCTGGAGCCTCCAAAAACAGACGAAATGCAGCAGCAGCAATCTCCATTTACGTGTATCCTCGTTGCCAAATATTGTGTCTCTAATTAATGAGGAGTCGAGATGACGTTTTATAGTTTTATTTAGAACACGAGCCAGGAACACAGGAGTCACTACCTCTAGCCTGAGAGCCACAGCGAAGAGACAAGATGGCTCCCACTGCTGTCTTATATACCCCAGGTGATGCCACCCCCAGAGGCGGGGCGTCACCACCTCTCTACCCTAAGGCACCGCCATAATAATAATAGTAATATACACAATATACTATACAACACTGATCACAGCAGTCATCTGGCCTGTAGAGGAATGAAGCTGGTCTCCTTTACTTTTGTGCATAATCATTTCGGAATGATTTTAACATTTTATTTTGTTGTGCTGCTTCAAGGTGAAGAAGTTCTGTCCTCCTCAATCGTTCAGGGATCAAACACAATGCTGTGTCTGAAAATTTTCAGAGAATTTTCAGAGGAGATCAGCAAACTATGCCATATACCAGTGCGCTTCAGTGTGCTCATAACTTAGATAAAACCTAGCCATGACTGATTTGACGTATGCCAGCGTATCATATAATGCAAGGAATCTGTGTGTGTGTGGTGTGTGTGTGTGTGTGTGTGTGTGTGTGTGTGTGTGTGTGTGTGTGTGTGTGTGTGTGTGTGTGTGTGTGTGTGTGTGTTCCATGCATATCTCCCGAACTGTTGGTCAGACTGGCTTCAGATTTTATACATGCTGTGCTGAGGTTACGAGGGTGTGCATCTCCTAATTTCAACCTCCCCGGATATGGGAAAGTTTAGGAGGGGAAATCTTTAATGAACGCCCAGGAGCAGGGGAGCTATGGGCGTTCATTGCTATGACATCATAGATGCACAGATGTTGCCGTTGTCACTGTTGCCAGGCAGACACATCATCAAAGATCAAAGGCAGGCATCACTGAATGAGTAGTGACGTCAAAGATCAAAGGCAGGTTTCACCATGGTTACTGCTGCCATGGCAACTATGTCAAAGATCAAAGGCAGGCATCACCACGGTTACTATTGCCATGGTAACAGTAACTTTCTACAGGTATGCAGAAAGGCTTGCTTACACTTGGTTTCTACGAGCATGCAGAAATACTTGCTTGTACTTGGTTTCTACGGGCATGCACGGGTATGCACTAGTATAGTAAAATAAGAAATGAAAATGACAATTGGAAAATAAAAACAGACAACATGACTGAAAACAAGATAAAGCCAATAAAAATAAATTAAAAACAATATAATACTCATAATAATAAGATCACTGATAAAACTGACGAAAATAAACTAAAAACAAATGAGTGATAAAAAAAATTTAAATAATAAAATTAAACTTAAAAAAATGAAGAAGTTATTCTTAATCAAAAGCAAGTCTAAAGAGGTAGGTTTTGTTTAAAAATATCAACACTTCCAGATGACTGCAGATCCTCAGGCAGTGTTCCAGAGGCTTGGAGCATAAACACTGGAGGCTTCCTTGCCAAAAGTTTTGGTCCTGTGTCATGAATCCGGGTTTGGAGGCCAAACCCGGTTCTGACTCGTTGTTATGATTTGTGCTAGTTCTCCCTCTGACAGCTCTGGCATGCCCTCTCCTACTGTCAAGCTCCATCAGCTGCACTGTCACCGGTGCTCACACACACACACACCCCGACACGCACACACACATACACACACTCCATTCACTGTCATTCACATGTGCTCTCACACACCTGTTCCTAATCAGTTCTGCCCATGCATTCACACCGGCAATCTCTTTCCTCATTAGCGTTGGAGTTATTTGTTTGCCACCGCTGAGGAAGGAGATTGTCGGGACATTCCCCTTCATACGTGGCAGCGTTTCCCTGTGCGTATGATTATTCCCTCCCAGCGTTCTACCCAGCCTGACATTTCAAGACAATCCATACCTTGGTGTTTCGGCTGGTCCGCTTCTCTGCCTCTGCCTCCTGACTGCACAGCTCACCCTGAATTAACTCCAGACCTGTAAGTGTTTTTAGCCTTTCTCCTGTGCTAGCAGGCCTGCAGCATTAGGCTGCTCGCCCTTCCTGTTTCATGGATAACGCAGCCCTGCAGCACCAGGCTTTATATTCACCAGGCTGTTGAGTATTCGACAGGCACCCTGTATCCTTGGTGGCCAACTCTGTCATTTCACCTCTTCATATACTGTGTGGTTGACTGAACTGTATTTAGTGACAGCTGGATTTGTTACATTGGTTAACCTCAATAAACACAGCACTCTCTACTCCTGCGATTGGGTTTTTCATTCTCTCCCTCGTGCGCCATATAATGGCGCACAGGGGTTCATGACAGTCCTGCACTTTGGGACAATTAAAGTTTGGAGCCTGAGGATCTGTGGGGCTGTACTGGTTCACATACTCTCAACATCTCAGATAAGTATGCTGGAGCGAGACCATGAAGTGCTTTAAAAACAAGTAAAAGAATTTTAAAATTGATACAAAAACTGATAGGCAACCAATGTAGGGACTTTGGAACTGGAGTGATGTGTTCTCTCCTTTTAGTTTTAGTTAGCACCTGGGCTGCAGAATTCTGGATCAGCTGAAATGGCTTGACAGAGCGTTCTGGTAGACCAGACAGGAGAGAGTTACAATAGTCTAATCTATGGGGGACCCATGCTGTGGTATTCATCTCAGACTGGAAGGAATGGAGATGCAGTAATTTCCTCTGACAGAAGAGCAGAATCAGAATCAGGTTTATTGCCATTGTTCATGTGATACACAAACTAGGAATTTGTCTCGGTGCCATGCTGCAACATTAAAAACATAATGAGAAAAAGGGATAAACTAAAAAACTAAAGGACTAGAAACGTGCAATAAGTGTAGAAAAATAAGTAGTAATAAGTAATAATAATAATAATACTAGTAATAATGAGTAGTACTAGTCAAGGCAGTTTAAAAAATTAGCATGTAGCAGATAATGTGAAGTACCACATAGTGCAGTCAATAATGCAACAGAAAAACAGTGATGAATGACATGAGTCTGGTTGAGCTGCTGTACATAGTGCACGAGAGTCAAAAGTCACTTAGTGTTCAGCAGTCTGATGGCAGAGGGGAAAAAGCTGTTCATGTGCCGAGAGGTTTTAGTCCGAATGGACCGAAGCCTTCTACCTGAGGGGAGGGGGGCAAACAGCACGTGACCAGGATGTGAAGGATCGGCTATGATCCGGCCAGCACGCCTCCGGGTCCTGGAGATGTACAGGTCCTGGAGAGATGGGAGCTTGCAGCCTATCACCTTCTCAGCAGTGCGCACGACGCGCTGCAGCCTTAGTCTGTCCCTGGCAGTGGCTCCTGCGTACCACACAGTTATGGAGGAGGTGAGGATGGACTCGATGATGGCCGTGTAGAACTGCACTAACATCTTGGTGGGTAGCTTGAGCTTCCTCAGCTGCCGCAGAAAGAACATCCTCTGCTGGGCCTTTTTGATGAGGGAGCTGATGGTTGGCTCCCATTTGAGGTCTCGGGTGATGGTGGTGCCCAAGAAGCGGAAGGAATCTGCAAAGGTGATGGGAGAGCCTGTGATGGTGAGGGGGGGCAGGGGGGATGTGACTTTCCTGAAGTCCACAATCATCTCCGCTGTCTTCAGAGCATTCAGCTGCAGGTTGTTGTGGCTGCACCAGGACACCAGCTGGGCCACCTCTTCCCTGTAGGCGGACTCGTCGCCGTTGGAGATGAGCCCGATGAGGGTGGTGTCGTCCGCAAACTTAATCAGCTTAACAGACTGGTGGGAGGAGGTGCAGGAGTTGGTATAAAGGGAGAAGAGTAGGGGGGAAAGTACACAGCCCTGGGGTGATCCAATGCTGATGCTAACAGAGTCTGAGACAGACTTCCCCAGCCGCACATGCTGTCTCCGGTCCGTCAGGAAGTCGGTGATCCACCTGCAGAGGGAGTCAGGCACGTTGAGCAGGGACAGCTTGTCCTGGAGCAGATCGGGGCGGATGGTGTTGAATGCGGAGCTGAAGTCCACAAACAGAATCCTGGCGTAGGTTCCCGGGGAGTCCAGGTGCTGCAGGATGGAGTGGAGGGCCAGGTTGACTGCGTCGTCCACAGACCTGTTAGCACGGTAGGCAAACTGCAGCGGGTCTAGGAGGGGTGTGGTGATGGACTTGAGGTGAGACAGGACCAGGCGCTCAAAGGACTTCATGACTACAGAGGTGAGCGCTACAGGTCTGTAGTCGTTAAGTCCAGTAATCCGTGGCTTCTTGGGGACAGGGATGATGGTGGAGGATTTGAGGCAGGTCGGCACGTGACATTGCTTAAGAGAGGTGTTAAAAATGTCTGTGAAGACAGGAGCCAGCTCTTTCGCACAGTGTCTCAGGGTGGAGGGAGACACACCGTCCGGCCCGGGGGCCTTGCGCGGGTTCAGCATGGGGATTAAGGGGCTGGGGGACAAAAGGGATTGTGATGCGAGAATGAATTGTGATGCAGGACCTCAGGCAGCAGGGGCGTGTGAGTGTGGTAATATAAAAGAGAGCCCCTGCTACAGAATGTTAATGTTTTCTGATTCTGAGAGATGTGAGAGAGGGAATAAAGTTGATCTGCTCTGAATGCTTGGCCTGGTCATTCCTCTCTCCACAGTCTAGTTGTAATAAAAGTGTGTATCAGTTTCTCAGTGTCACCTAGCAAGAGAAATAGTTGCACTATGTTGATGTTTTAAAGGTGATAAAAAGCAGATTTAGAAAGAGGCCTAACATGGGCTTTAAAATTAAGGTCTGTTTCAAAAATGATTCCAAGGTTTTTTGCTTGTTGGGTTGGAGTCAAACCAAGGGAAATTAATTTTGTGGCTAGTCTCTCTCGCTGGGTTCCAAGACTTATGACTAACATTTCAGTTTTATCCTGGTTCAGCTGTAAAAGAGCTGCAACATTCAATCAATATCTAAAATACAATTAAAAAGAGAATCAATTGGCCCTGTGTCATCTGGGGATATGGCTAGATATAGCTGTGTGTCGTTAGCATAATTATGAAAGCAAATGCCATGTCTCCTGATGACATCGCTGAGGGGCATCATGTACAGATTAAAAAGAAGAGGCCCTAAAATTGATCCTTGTGGAACCCCACAGGTTATATTGTGGATTTTGGAGAAGTTATCATCAATTGCAACAAAGAACTCTCTATCGGTAAGATAAGATGAAAATCAGTTAAAAACAGTGCCCATCAGCCCAATATATCTCCTTAATTTATTTAAAAGAATTGTTTGGTCCACAGTATCAAATACAACACTCAAGTCAAGTAGCACCAGCACCAAAGGTTTATTGATATCTAGATGGATCCTTATACAGACGTGGACAAAACTGTTGGTACCCCTCTGTTAATGAAAGAAAAGCCCACAATGGTCACAGAAATAACTTGAATCTGACAAAAGTGGTAATAAATAAAAATTCTTTGAAAATTAACCAATGAAAATCACACAAAGCTTTTCAATGGTGGTTCAACAGAATTATTTTAAAAAACAAACTCATGAAACTGTCACACACGGCTCTAGGGAGCCGCGCAATAAGAGCCAAGGGTGAGCCAGTGAGTCGTGATGTTTTATTTAGGGTGAGGGATGAGGGATGAGGAGAGCACAGATACTCATACAGACGTACATTCACAGGTTGCACAGCGCAGGGGCAGGAAGCTCGTACCGGACGTAGGGGTAACAAGACGTACATACTCACAGCGGGTTACAAACACAGGAATGCTGCAAGGGTTGTAGAGGCTGACACCAGACGAAGGGGCTTCAGCCTAGCAGTGCTTATGTCGCAGCCCCGAGTCATCGAGGCTGCTCCTATTTATTCTCATTGGCAGCGCCCCAGCTGATGAGGACTAATTGGCCCCAGCCGTCCGTAATGCTGCCAGCTGGGAGCCTGCTGAGACGCTGCTCAATGGGAAGCAGGGATGAGGGAAAACATGGGCTGAGCGCTGAGACGGCATCTCAACCCATGGTGACAGAGCCTCCCCCTCAAGGCCGGGCTCCTGAACGACCAGAAACATCCCAGCCCCACACACACACACACACCTAGGGTGGGAGGAAGAGAGGCAGGACCAGAGGGGACGAAGCAAAGGGAAACACCAACAGGCCAATGTAGGGTAACAGGGCAAAAAAACCCCAAACACAGTACTCTACATTGCAAAAAAAAAAAAGAAAAAAGAAAAAAAAAACCCAGGGCACAGATGGGGGGAATACAGAACACGGGAACAGATAACCCACCAAAAGAATGATAAAAAACGAATAAAGCAATTACAGAGTGAGGATAACAGAACACTACTCCATAATGCAAACAAAACTAAGAACAGGACAAGAGTGACAAAAAAAAAAACGCTGAGTACGGGTAATGAAGAGGGAGAAAAAAAACCACAATACACAGCACCATATATATATATATACACCCACAGTCACCAAGAGAAGTGAAGGTGACTGGGACAAACGGACAATTACAGAGCATGGTTTGAAGGAAAACAAAGCACATGACTCTATAATGAACAGACAAAATTATAAACAGGGCACCAAAAGGAAATGCTGAGTACGGGCAAAGGAAAACCCACAGCACAACGAATATATAAATACACAGTCACCAAAAGAAGCGAAAGTGACTGGAACGAACGGACAACTGCAGAGTATGGTCTGATAAGAAACAAAACGCATAACTCTACAATGCAAGGACAAGGCTAAAAACCAGGTACAAAAAGTAAAATGCTGAGTACGAGGAATGGAAAACACACAGCACTATAAATACACATCCACCAACAGGACAAAATATTACACCCGAGTGACCTCAATAATGATAAAAGAAAAAGCGACACCCGAGGAGTATGGCAGGCAGAGTCCAACATGGCCGAGGTGGCTCCGAAGGTCTCCCCGCCCATTGTCCAGTCGGCGAACCAGGGAAAGGGAAATGTTCGGACGGCGAACTCCGGACCCAGATCCCAGGAATCCAGTCCACCGGCAGCCGAACCAGGCCACCCAAAGGCAAACACAGACCAGCGGGGGGAACCAGATCACCGAACCGAAAGTCTTGTGGGTCGGGTCGTAGACCCGCATCACTCAACCACCAGGACCGTTGAGATGGACGAAGGGTCAGAGCGGGTCCCGGTGGAAGAGGCACAGGGGAGAGCCGATGACGAGGGCGACGAGCGTCAGGCCGCAGGAAAGCGGCCACCTCCTCACCGGACCTGAACAACACTGGGGCAGCACCCACGTCGGACCCCGATCGGGCCTTAGGCGAACCCACGTCGGACACCGCTGGAGCAGCACCCACGTCGGACCCCGATTGGGTCTCGGGCGAACCCACATTGGACGCCGCTGGAGCAGCACCCACGTTGGACCCCGATTGGGTCTCGGGCAAACCCACGTTGGACACCGCACCACAACCGACCTCCAATGTCGAACCTGGACCCTCCAGCACCACGAGGAACAGCAACTCCTCGCCGGTGACCCTGGAAGAAGGCTCAGAAGAGAAAACAGAACCGGGATCAGGATCATCGGCAGCGCCAGAACCCGGCGAGACAAGCTCAGACGCAGTGGGCGGCTGCACCCGGCTCGTCTCCCCTAGAGACAGGCTGAAGTGCTCGAAGATAAAAAGGGAGAAAAGAAAGGAGAGCACTCGCCTGATCTCGGGTTCTGACGCCGTCCAGGACTGCGAAGATCCAGGATCCGTCGTCAGGAGGTCGTTGTCAGGCTCCCATCCAGCCGCGTCGGGCCCCGCAGCCAGCACGATGGTCAGAGCAGCTTGAGGTTCCTCCAGCTCTGGTAACCCCGCCGACGATCCACTCGGCGTGAGGCCAGAAGAACCTCGTCCCGCTGGACCGAACCGCTCCTCCGTGGAGACCCGGGGACGCTCAGTCGTCGGCGCAGACTCCACGCAGCAGTCAGTCCCCCTCCTCCGTCCGCAACGTAGCTGCGGAACCACAGGCCCTCTCCTTATCCCACCACGTTGACCCGGAGCCGGGGATCGCTCGGCGGAGAGAGACACAGAGGATGCGGGATTAGGAACACAGGTTACAGCAGGTGGGGGGAGTTCAGGGAGCTGCGAACCCTGAACTCCTCCTCCAGGAATGTGACAGAGCAAATCATTAAGCAGGTGTGAAAAAACTTATGACTTGCCTGCCTCCTGGAGGTTGAGTATCGCCTGCTGTGGTGGATACTGCTTCTTCCTCTCCCCGCCCGGCGATAACGGAGGACCCCCCGGGAAATCGTCTGAGGATCGCTCGCGTTGTCTCCAGCAGAGAGCTCACCAGGCCGGAATTCCAGGCACACACAGCAGTCAGGGAGCGCGTAGAGGAGGAGGGGAAAACAGCCGGGGTGAGCCAGCCCGAATGTCCAGGAATGACAGCGGGGAAATGAGGCTCAGGGAACGAGGCTGTGAAAACTCCACACTGATGAGGCGAAGAGGTGACAGCTGCGTGGGAGGAACGGTCCTGGCGGCGGCCCAGAACTGGATCCGGACGAGGTTCGTGCAGAGGTGACTCGGCGATGTGATGACGGCCATTCCCAGGGGACGAAGCGAGGGGGGAACCCAGGAATCGCCGCTCCTGATCGGAGATCGAGGCGAGGAAGGCGTCGAGCACGGGAAAGCTTCGTAGCCCCGGAGTCCTCTCCATCAATCTCACTGCCGCCGCCACATGCCTGAAGATAGTAACAGGACACACAGTGGAGCTCGCGACAGCCACTCGACCCCAGACATAACTGCTGTCAGCTGCGGCTCCTTGAAGGGAATCCCGAGTGACGTGACGCAGGTCGGGGGAAGCCCTCTGGTTGGCGCGAACTCCCGGACTGGAATGGCGGCAGGAACGGGATCCCGAAACGGGAGGCAACGTCACCCACTTCGGCTTCCTGCCGGGATTTCCATCCAACCCGCGGAGCTTCTCTCGCTGTGTACCTGTGGCGTCTATCCTGGCACTGTCCTCGAGATGAAACACAGAATGAGGGTAACAGTCCAGGAGTTCCTCAGCACGGCCCGGATGCCAGCGTCTCGCGTTGGAGGCGTCGTACAGGGTGAAGAGCGTCCCGTCGACAGCCTCCGAGATGGACCTCAGCTCGTCGCCCTGGCGCCGGGAGTGACTCCTGGGAAACGGCATGCTAGTAGCGCTGACACCTGGACAGAAAGGTACAGTTCCACGGCGACTCACGGCCGCCGGTAACTTGCCTGGCTGCGACATACTGTCACACATGGCTCTAGGGAACCGTGCAATAAGAGCCAAGGGCGAGCCAGTGAGTCGTGATGTTTTATTTAGGGTGAGGGATGAGGGATGAGGAGAGCACAGATACTCATACAGACGTACATTCACAGGTTGCACAGTGCAGGGGCAGGAAGCTCGTACCGGACGTAGGGGTAACAAGACGTACATACTCACAGCGGGTTACAAACACAGGAATGCGGCAAGGGGAGTAGAGGCTGACACCAGACGAAGGGGCTTCAGCCTAGCAGTGCTTATGTTGCAGCCCCGAGTCATCGAGGCTGCTCCTATTTATTCTCATTGGCAGCGCCCCAGCTGATGAGGACTAATTGGCCCCAGCCGTCCGTAATGCTGCCAGCTGGGAGCCTGCTGAGACGCTGCTCAATGGGAAGCAGGGATGAGGGAAAACATGGGCTGAGCGCTGAGACGGCATCTCAACCCATGGTGACAGAAACAGTACTGCACAAAATTGATGGTACCCTTAACTTAATATTTTGTTGCACAACCTTTTGAAGCTATCACTGCAATCAAACCATTTCTGTAACTGTCAATGAGACTTCTGCACCTCTCAGCAGGTATTTTGGCCCAC
This sequence comes from Pholidichthys leucotaenia, assembly GCA_020510985.1. NCBI lineage: Eukaryota > Metazoa > Chordata > Actinopteri > Cichliformes > Pholidichthyidae > Pholidichthys > Pholidichthys leucotaenia. The sequence goes on along the minus strand of CM035842.1, from coordinate 131,904,985 downwards.
TCCTCATGAGCAAACTGCTCCAGTTGTCTCAGGTTTGAAGGGTGCCTTCTCCAGACGGCATGTTTCAGCTCCTTCCACAGATGTTCAATAGGATTTACATCAGGGCTCACAGAAGGCCACTTTAGAATAGTCCAATGTTTCGCTCTTAGCCATTCTTGGGTGTTTTTAGCTGTGTGTTTTGGGTCATTACCCTGTTGCCAGACCCATGACCTGCGACTGAGACCAAGCTGTCTGACACTGGGCAGCACATTTCTCTCTAGAATACCTTGATAGTCTTGAGATTTCATTGTACCCTGCACAGATTCAAGAAACCCTGTGCCAGATGCAGCAAAGCAGCCCCAGAACATAACAGAACCTCCACCATGTTTCACAGTAGGGACAGTGTTCTTTTCTTGGCATGCTTCATTTTTGCATCTGTGAACATAGAGCTGATGTGCCTTGCCAAAAAGTTCCAGTTTTGTCTCGTCTGTCCATAGGACATTCTCCCAGAAGCTTTGTGGCTTGTCAACATGCAGTTTGGCAAATTCCAGTCTGGCTTTTTTATGATTTGTTTTCAACAGTGGTGTCCTCCTTGGTCGTCTCCCATGAAGTCCACATTGGCTCAAACAACGACAGATGGTGCGATCTGACACTGATGTACCTTGACCTTGGAGTTCACCATGAATGTGTTTAGAGGTTGTTCTGGGCTTTTTGTTACCATTCGTATTATCCGTCTCCTCCTGCGGCCACGTCCAGGGAGGTTGGCTACAGTCCCGTGGATCTTAAATTTCTGAATAATATATGCAACTGTAGTCACAGGAACATCAAGCTGCTTGGAGATGATCTTATAGCCTATACCTTTAACATGCTTGTCTATAATTTTCTTCCTAATCTCCTGAGACAACTCTCTCCTTTGCTTCCTCTGGTCCATGTTCAGTGTGGTACACACCATGACAACAAACAGCACAGTGACTACTTGTCACCCTTTAAATAGGCCGACTGACTGATTACAAGTTTGTAGACACCTGTGATGTTAATTAGAGGACACATTTTGGTTGAACATGTCCCTATGGTCACATTATTTTCAAACTTTTCTAGGGGTACCATCATTTTTGTCCAGGCCTGTTTCATGAATTTGTTTTTTAAAATAATTCTGTTGAACCACAATTCAAAAGCATTGTGTGATTTTCATTGGTTAATTTTCATAGAATTTTTATTTATTACCACTTTTGTCAAATTCAAGTTATTTCTGTGACCATTGTGGGCTTTTCTTTCATTAACAGAGGGGTACCAACAATTTTGTCCACGGCTGTATCATTAACTACTTTTATGATGGCTGTTTCAGTGCTATGATTAAATGATTAATGGTGTTCACTTATATAGCAACTTTTTTCTCATCTCTAGATGACCAAAGCACTTTACAGATCCTGCTATCCACCCTTTCACACACACATTCACACACTGATGGCGGCAGAGCCGCCATACACAGGCACTGGCCTGACCCACCAGGAGCAACTGGGGGTTCAGTGTTTTGTTCAAGGACACTTCGACACACAGACTGCAGACAGAACGGGAATCAAACCCCTGACCCTCCAATCAGTAGTCAGCCACACTACACCTGCATCACAGCTGCCCATTTTAACTCTAAAACCAGACTGAAACATTTCTAATTTGTTATGTAAATTGATTTTTTTTAAAAATAATTAACTGTGTGTACACCAATTTTTCAAAAATTTTACTTTCAAAGGAAGATTGGAGATTGGTCTGTAATTGTTTGGTATCAAGAGAGCCAAGCCAGTTTTCTTTAAAAAAAAAAAAAAAAAAAAAAAAAAAGCTTCATAAGTGCAGTCTTAAATGCTATGGGGAATATGCCTTGTTGCAGTGAATGATTAAAAATAATGAGGACCTCCTCAGACAATGAATTAAAAACATTTTTAAAAAAGGAAGTTGGGATTGGGTCAAGGGTACATGTAAAGGGCTTTAGTGCTATTACCACTTCACTAAGAAATCCTGCATCAACAAGGGTAAAACTGTCCAAAGTGATTTCACTCTGGATGCTGGGTGTTTCTTCAGCTGTTGCAGCATTAGACCTGATGATGGCTATCTTGTCTGTAAAGTACTCAGCATATTCATCACATTTTGAAGAAATGAGATGAGTAGTGTGGTCAGAAGCCAGATTAATGAGGTGATCAATGGTGTTAAAAAGCACTCTGGAGTACCCTATGTTAGAATTAATACAGTAAGACTGGAGAAATGAAGTTGCCTCGCAGTCCTAATTGCTTTATTAAAAATCTTTAATTTATCTGTTAAAAGCTCTTTATAGACAAGTAATTTAGTTTTGCGCCATCTACACTCAGCTATCCGGCAATCTCTTTTTAATTTATTCATTTCATGGTTTTTCCAAGACATGCTTCTCTTGGTAGTTGTTATTCTTTTAAAATCAAGTGATGCCACAGCATCGAGTGGTGTTACTAATTTATGATTAAAAACATTAAGGAGACTGTCTGTTGAGGAGGGGGTAGATGGGATCTGGCTATTAGCAATATGTGCTAAAAAAAATTGAGATCACCCCAAGAGTAAAGCTGCATTTTTTTTACAGCTTTCTTTGTCAAAGTTGGCAAAGTGTGATAAAAACATTTAAAAAAATATACAGTGATGGTCTGAGAGAGCTAGGTCAACAACTGAAGAAACATTTATATTTAATCCATGAGAAATTACCAGGTCTAAGGTATGGCCTAGATTATGAGTTGGCTCATTTACGTGTTGCTTAAAATCCATACACTCTAATCAGTTTTTAAAAATCCTTTACTTTGTTGTCTTTCAGATTATCTACATGTATATTAAAATCACCAGTTAAAACTGAACTGTCATATTTGGCATGAACGCATGCAAGAAGGTCAGAGAATTCAGCTAAAAATTTGAATAGGCAGCATTTTGGTGGTCTATAGATAGTTACTGTCAATACAGGAGGCTGACAGTTCAAAGTTACAGCATTATACTCAAAAGATGAGACAATTCCAAGGTCAACATTTGTACCCTTTAAAGTTTCAGTAAGTATTGCAGCTGTTCACCCACCTTTCCTACCATCTCTACAAGAAAGAGAAAAATCATAATTTGTGGGCCAGGCTTCCTTGAGTGTTGCTGGTGCACCTGTGGCCAACCAGGTTTCAGTGAGAAATAAACAGTCCAACTTATTGTCAGCAATAAGGTCATGGATTTGTTAGCAAATGCCCTGACATTAAAAACATCCATATTTAGTTTTGAAGCTGGGGGGTGTGTAAGTAGTGAGGCAGCTAGTAGAGATTGTCAGTGCACATACCTCTATTAGTTGTGTGCTGTGGATAGTGGGGCCTGTCTGTAATAATGCTTTGTAAGGGGTAGGTGACCAACACCGATGGTAATGATAGGCAGGGTTGATAGGTGGAGCTGTTGGGCTGAACAGTATTCTGAGTTAACATTGATGGACAGGGAGAAGAAGAGATAAGATAAGATAAATGGTTATTAGTCCCACAATGGGGAAACTACAGATCAAAAAGAGAATGAGGAGTGGGTGTGTAGGGTAAACAGTCAATCACGTGGAGAACACTGTACCGTATGCTGAAAATTGGCTGTTAACATTCGCTATCCAGTCTGTTTGGGTGGATTCGTCGGGTTTAAAAAAGGAGTGGCACTTCCAGAACAGATTGAAATAATCAATAAAGACTATATTGTGAGCTCTGCAAGCTGATTGGAGCCATGTGTGGAGGCTGAGAATCCTTGAAAAATGCCCAGCTCCACGGTCCAGAGGGCAATAGACCCTGAAATGAAAACGGACTTTTCACTCCGATTAAGAAAATTAAAAAGGTCACTGAAGTCCCTTTTAGTCAGCGCCGACTGCTGGCGAGCCATGTCGTTAGTTCCCACATGAACTATAACTCGTTTTTATCGAGGATAGGAGAGAGTGGAGCAGTCCCAGGAGCTCATGCAGGATGTCACAGACAGTAGCACCAGGAAAGCAGCGTGTGATTGTATTGAAGAAGCTGATGTTTCGGATAATTGAGTGCCCTATAATAAGTGTGGCTGGAGAGAGAAGGGGACGAGGAGGTGATGGCCATGGGTTAAAGAGGTTGGAAGGTGTAGACACAGTGGCCACATTCTTCTGAAATCGTCCGCTGAGGATGGGGTGTCCGAGCAGGTGGAGGCATAGCAAGGCAAGGCAAGGCAAGTTTATTTGTACAGCACATTTCGTGTACAAGACATGTTAAAGTGCTTTACATAAAAACATTAAAGTATTACAGCAAGTTGCAAAAGGAATCTACACATTAGAAGCCCTCGAACCTCCTTTACTTTACTTTTATTTTTTTATACGTGGAAAAAAAAACACGGACAATGTTTTGACTAATCAAAATAGCCTTAGGTTTTGCCAGTCCCTTTAAAGAGCCTCAAACTCCTTTTATCAAGGGAGCCTCTAGCCCACTTCTTTTCTTCTATGAGGGGGGACCTCAAACCCTCCCTTAAACTTTAAACATATATTTTACAAAAACAAGAATTTAAAAGCAAGCTAAAAAGTAAATTAAAGAGAAACAAAAACAGGCTAAAATAGAATATGACAGAAATAAAAGTTACAGTACATTGTAGGCTACTGAAAGGCCGTGGCAAATGGGAGAGTTTTCAACCTTGATTTAAAGCAGCTGAGCGTTTCAGCAGCCCTGATGCTTTCTGGAAGTGTTATCAGTTGCCGTAGAAGGACTACCTGTCTGCAACGAAGGAGCTGCGTCGCTCGCCTGCGTTGAGGATGTTTTCAACTCCATAATGTAGGAGGGTGGAGGGTCTCCCTGGCCGGAACCTGCAGGGACCAAGCAGCCTGACCCAGCTGGTTATCGAAGCAGGGATGCAATAACCTTGCAAGGAAGTGGACTCCCTGTTGGTGCTGGGCGAGGTAAACCACCGGAGTGTCTGACCACTGCTTCCCTCAGAATCCGATGGCAGGAGTTGGACGTCGCAGTCCAGGAAAAGTGCTGCTGGGCTGGTCTCGTGGTGGAAGTACAGACCACCCTAGTACCATTGCTGCCATCAGCTGTCAGCAAGGCAGAAGCTGCTGCAGTGTTAGCAGTAAGCACCGACGAGCTGTAAGAGCACTGAGGTCAGTCACCACTGTCAGCCACTGATGGAGCTGGGTCGTCTTCAACCAAGGCAGCAAAGTGGTTGGAGAGGCTCAGGTGAAGAGGAAAAACAAATCAATCCAGGCCGGTCTTTCTTCCATGAATTACCACTTGGGCCCAGGTTGACTTGGAGCCGGGAGTTGAGCAAGAGGGCCTCCATGGACTCATGGTGGGATCCCAAACTATTGTGTCCAGGAGGAAATTGTCATACCTGGAGATCTTTTTGGACTGCTCACACGCGAGGTTGATGTATTTGGAAACTAGAGAGTCCTTCAACTTGAGTTCCTCCGAGAAACATCAGATTTCTTCTGTCAGGTCAGAAGTCTTTTTATCTGTGTCACTGGATATGTCTTGGCAGAAAATTCATGATTCAAAGATTCAAGATTCAAAGATTTTATTTGTTGATACTACTATACGTACAGGACATACAGAAGAAATGAAATGGTATTTCTCTCTCTTCAGTGGTGTGCGCAATATAAAAAAAAAAAAGAATAAGGCTTAAAAAACAACAACAGCAGTCTATGTACAGTAATGCTACCCGTAGTGCAAATAGTGACAAAAGATAAAACCCAGACATCCCATAGTGCAAATAGATAAACAATAAAACCCAGCAATCCTATATACAGAAAAAGTAGAGCAGTAATACTTGTAGTTGCAAGTTTGATTCAGTAGTGTAGGTGCAGACAGTGACAGATTGGACTCCACATGATCAGTGTCATGTATCTGAGCTCAGGCTGTCTCTGAGCTCAGATTCTCACTTTATTTCTAGTTTGATTGTTTGTTGTCATTATTTTTTGATCAGCTTTTGTATATTTATTTGGTTTGTGACAGAGTTTTTCCCCACTCTCTTCACACTATTCCCTTCAGCTGTCACTGCCTGCTCAGCTGTGGCAGCTTGGTAATTAGGTCACTGCTCGCCTGTTAGTCACACCTGCAGCTCATGAACTTCTGTGTATTTAAGTACTGGCGTTTCACCTTGCCAGTGTGTCTAAATTGTTATGTCAAGACTGGTTGTATTCTCCTCCTGGTCATTCCTCTGATCAGTGCCTCGTTCCCTCCTGAGTCAAGCTGGCTCAGGAGTGCCAAGTCTGTAAGTGTTACTTGTTTTTTTTTTTTTATGTATAGCACTATTTTGGACTTTTTATGTTGTTTTTGTTACTAAAATGCACAAAACTTCATTCAGCACGTGGGTTTGTCCTTCTGCTCCGAAGGAGCTAACATGACAGATCAGTACTGCAATAACAGACAGCAGCAGATATGGCATTTGTGCAAATGGTTGCAGTAAGGTGCAGAGACATACAGCAGCAGATTATTACTGTTGGTGTGCCAGTCTTTCTGTGCCAACAGCTGAGGTAGTTATTGTGTGGGTGAGTGCGTTATGGTCCGGGGGCAGGGAGTGGACAGAGTTCAGGATCCTGATGGCCTGGTGAGCAAAGCTGTTTAGCAGTCTTGTGGAGTGGGCCCGGAGGCTACAGTACCTTTTCCCCAAGGGCAGGGGGATGAAGAGGGAGTGTGAGGGGTGGGAGGTGTCACCTGCAATACTGATGGCTCTGCAGGTAAGGCAGATGAGTTGAATGTCCGAGGGGGGGGGCAGAGGGGCACCGATGATCTTGTTGGCTGCTTTCACTGTGCATTGTAGTGTCTTCCGACAGGAGGTGATGCAGCTTCCATACCACACCATGATGCAGCTGGTGAGGATTAGGTGGCTGATAAAAGTAGCCAGAAAAAGCAGTGATGCTTATCGGCGTTGTACAGGTAGAATTAGCAGTGATGCTTGTCAGTGTTCTGCCAGTCAAACAAACCAAAGATGATAAGCTTTCCAAAATATCTGAGCGTAACTCGTCAAAAGTGGGAGGAGCAGGGTGGAAGAATTGCCTAAACAAACTTTTGCAAAACAAACTTGCAACAATTTTGCACTTCATCCTGTCCTCTATATGGTCACTCTTACAACCAAAAAACAAAAAAATGCTGACATCTCAGTGTCTACACTGAGCATTTTTGTGCAATAATCAGTGCTGGGAGTAGCACGTTACTTTGTAACATGTTACTGTAATGCTACTACTTTTGCAGTAATGTGCTGTGTACCAACATTACTGTTTAAAAATTCAGTAATGCATTACAGTTACTGAAATTTGATCAGATGCATTACTTGTTACTCGTTTAATTAGTATGGATAGATATTTTTAGCACAAATAAATACAAACTGTCATGACCCGAGTGCCGGTCTCGTCCGCGCTTGGGTCATACATTATCTTTTCCAGGCTTTGGCAGCAGTGGGTCCCTTCTAGCTCCCTGGGCTCTTATTGTGACAGCGCCCGGTGGAGCCTCCTGCTGTCAAAGTCAACAACTGCGCTGCATTCGGGGTCATTAGTGACCGGTGTTAAAAGCGGACGCTGAATGCACCCCAATGCAGCAGTCTCTGTTATACTCCTGTTATACTTCCCGACAGAACGTCACATCGTCTGGCGCTTCGGGCGTTCCCCGGCTCAGACGCTGTTCATTTGTCATCTGTTTGTAAGTTACCCTGTGATTATCCTACCCTCATTGTCGTGTGTATTTTCCTCTGTTCCTAACCCCTCAATAAAACATCATTGCAACTCACCAGTGACTGCTGGCGTCTTATGGTGGCTTGTGAGGGCCACCGTGACAGTGGACTGCTGCCAGGACGTCTAGAGAGAGGCGCCACACCGAGACGCCATTCACCATGAGTTTTGCATTATTGGACTGTTGTTCTTCCCTGTCTGGATGACTGCGTGCTGGGGGAATGTCATCCTTCAGGTGCAGCATTCGGCGCCTGGGCTACGAGCTAGCGGAAGCTCTAGACTACGTGGATGAATGCTCTTCACTGCTACGCTCTACGACACCCCCAGCGATATACGCCGACACTTGGACATCGCTGAGGACATCATAAGGCACCTTCCCCGCTATTCCAATCATCCGGAGATTACGGCGAGGAGGGCTGACATCTCAGCGCAGCGCGAGAGACTCCGTGGGCTGGAGGGAAACCCCGGCAGAACGCCGAAAAGGAGGAATCGTCACCCCTCGCTTTGGGATCCCGCTCCTGCCTCCGTTCTGGCCCAGGAGTTTGCACCATCCAGGGGTCTTTCCCCAACAAGCGTGACGTCACTTGGGATTCCCCCAGAGAAGTTGCAGTTGACAGCAATGGACATCTGGGACCGAGCGGCTGCTGCTCGCTCCGCTGCTCATCCTACACAAGTCATTAAGCATGTGACGGTGGCAGTTAGACTGGTGGAGAGGAATCCAGAGTTGCATGATTTCCCTGAGTTCGCCGACCTGCTTGCCTCTGTTTCTGCACAGGAGCGGCGATTCCCGGACCTCACCTTCGCCTCGCCCCCTGCAAGAAACCGTCGTCACACTGGCTGTCAACCTCAGTATGAACCCCATCCGGACCCAGTTCCGGGTCACCGTAAAGGCTCAACTTCCCACACAGCTGTCACTCCCGCGCCTCGTCAGAGGGGAATCAGAGGGGAATCCCCGCAGCCTCTCCCCCTGGGCCATCTTCTCCCACTGTCCCATCAGCGTTCCTTGCCCGGCTCATTTCGGCTGTCGCCCCCTCCTCCTCAACGCATTCCCCGGCCGCTGTGTGTACTCAGAGCTCTTTCTCAGCGAGCCCCGTCCCAGATCCATCATGAGTGGCTCCCCGTCGTCCTCCCAGGGGGCCCTCTGTCACCATCCGGTGGGGAAGGGGAGGAGCAACGTCCACCGCAGCAGGCACCATCCAGCCTCCAGGAGATAGGCAAGTCCAAACTCATCCACATTCTCATTATTGTGATTTGCCTTGTCAGACTCCTGGGGGTGGAGTTCGGGGTTCGCAGCTCTCCGGGCTCCCACCACCTGCTGTGGCTTTAATTAATCCAGCATCCTCTGTGTCTCCCTCCGCTGAGCGGTCCTCGACGCCAGGCCAATGTCGCCGGATGAGGAGGGGGCCTGCGGTTCTGGAGAGCCTGGTTCCGGTTCCTCAGCCACGCCGTGGGCGGAGTAGGACAGCGGACTGCAGCGTGGAACCTGCGCCGACGAGGAAGCGTCCCCGGGTCCCCACGGAGGAGCGGTCCGGTCCAGCGGGTCGAGGGTCTCCTGAAACCACGCCGTGTGGATCGTCGGCGTGGACATCGGTGCCAGAGGATTCTCAAGCTGCACACACCGTCATGCCAGCTGCGGAGCCCGACGCAGCTGAGTGGGAGCCTGACAACGACCTCCTGCCGTCTGAGCCCGGATCATCAGAGTCCTGGACGGCGTCGGAACCCGAGATCAGGCAAGTGCTCTGTTTTGTCTTTCTCTGTTCCATTCTAGAGCATTTTTGCCTGTCTCTTGGGGAGGCGAGCCGGGTGCAGCCGCCCGTTGCATCCGAGCTCGTCTCGCCGGTTTCTGGCGCTGCCGGTGATCCTGATCTGGTTCTTCTTTCTCTCCCGAGCCTTCTCCCAGGGTCGCCGGCACAGAGCTGATTTTGCCCGCTGTGCCAGAGGTTCCGGGTTCGGGGTTGGAGGTCGGTACTGGTGCAGCGCCGACCCAGTCGGGGTCCGATGCGGGTGCAGCTGTGACCCAATCAGGGTCCATCGCAGGTGCAACCGTGACCCAATCGGGGTCTGACGAGGGTGCAGCACCAGCAGAATTAAAGGTCGGTGAGGGAGCTGCAGATCCCCTGCTGCCAGACACTGGACGGGCTCATCTCCTTCTTCATCTTCATCATCACCGTCACCCTCCTTGTCCTCCTGACGGGTACAACCCATCTCCACCTGGGGCCGTTGGGGTTCCGAATGCTCTGCCCGGTTCTCCCTCATCTTCCCCTTCTCCAGGGAGGCCGCCTTCTACTTCCCCCCCTACGGTCCTGGTGGTCAAGCGATGCGGGTCGGCCTCCCGAAGGACTGCCACGCCCATTTGGCTGGCCACCCAACCCTCTGGACTACCTGTTTGGCGACCTGGTCCGGCCGCCTGAAATTCATTGTTTCCAGGCATGGGACTGGGGTAGGCCGCCCGAACTATCAGCCTCCATGCTTCAGAGCCAGGACTGCTGTCATCCCGGGTTTTTTCCATCATTGTCCTGTCTGTAAACTTTTGGGATGTGCGGGGGGGCCTGGTATCTGTAATTTTGTATCTCACCTTTTTCCCTTAGCTAGTGATTTGTGCTTTTTTCCCTCCCCTGTATCTAATGTCCATTTATTGTTTGAAGCTGTTATATGTATTGCCTGTTGGATTGTGTCCTTGTGTTACCCACACGTTATGGAGTATTGTGTTTTGTTTTTGTTTTTTTCCCTTCTCCACCATACTCTGTAATTGCTTTGTTGGTCCCCTGTCATCATCGTGATTTTTGCTTCTCCTTTTTTTGACTCTCTCCCTCCTGCCGGCGCCCCTTCCGCCCACCCTAAGGGGGGGTGGGGGGTGGGGGCTTGGGTGTTATTTGGCCGTTCAGGAGCCCGGCTTCGAGGGGGAGGTACTGTCATGACCCGAGTGCCGGTCTCGTCCGCACTCGGGTCATACATTATCTTTTCCAGGCTTTGGCAGCAGTGGGTCCCTTCTAGCTCCCCAGGATCTTATTGTGACAGCGCCTGGTGGAGCCTCCTGCTGTCAAAGTCAACAGCTGTGCTGCATTCAGGGTCATTAGTGACCGGTGTTAAAAGCGGACGCTGAATGCACCCCGATAAAGCAGTCTCTGTTATACTCCTGTTATACTTCCTGACAGAACGTCACATCATTTGGTGCTTCCGGCGTTCCCCGGCTCAGATGCTGTTCATTCGTCATCTGTTTGTAAGTTACCCTGTGATTATCCTACCCTCATTGTCGTGTGTATTTTCCTCTGTTCCTAACCCCTCAATAAAACATCATTGCAACTCACTGGTGACTGCTGGCGTCTTATGGTGGCTCGTGAGGGCCACCGTGACACAAACTGACCATACGTAGCTAACGCAGCCGTCAGTCGACATGACCTGTTGCAAAGAGCCTGTTCACTACTGAGTAGAGAAAAAGATGAAGCTGTTGGGGACACTAGACACAGCGGGTGGACATTCTTCTCACACCCAGAAGCAGGAAGAGGGGCAGAACAATGGACTGTTATGTATACATCCCTGGACGACAGAGATGACAGCCGGGCGCCAGCTGGTCATCCTAATGATTTGTATTGACTGCTATGTATGAGATGACAGTCACTATGCTAATGTGCCATGCATTCTCTCTGTCTGTATTTCGAGGTTTTATCTGTGGACATTCTTCTCACACCCAGAAGCAGGAAGAGGGGCAGAACAATGGACTGTTATGTATACGTCCCCGGACGATGGAGAGGACATCCGGGCACCAGCTGGTCATGCTTATGATATGTATTGACTGATATGTATGAGATGACAGTCACTATGCTAATGTGCCATGCATCTGTCTGTATAACTGTAGAAAAGAGCTTGTTATACATGCCTCGAAAAACGCAAAAAACTCTCCTACCAGACACCCGGCCCCAGCAGGCAACGCTGGGGACCACCAGCTGTATTTATGTTAGAGGGACAATAAAGAACCTGTGTCGACCTACACTCATGCCTCGCCTCCACATCCTTTCCTTACACCTTCTACAAAGCTACTTTATTTTTGTGGAAATAAATTATTTTTCCTTTGTCGCAGTTAAGGACAAAAGCGTATTAGTGGGTTGCAAGCTAAAGTGCCGGGTGAGACCAAATGCAATCTTCAGAAGCACCTGAGAACAGCAACAAGCTCCAACAAAGCAAGTGCTATGCTATGCTAACAACAGTGTTTAGTGGATTTACGCTATCTGAACAGCCACAGCTGGATGTAAAGTGGAAATATTCTTATCTGAACACCCACGGCTGGATTTCAAGCACAGGTATGCATCTGGACAGTTTGTGGCCCAGCAAGAATTAAACCGACTGATATGCTGTTATAGAATGAAGACGTGAAAACAGTCATTTTCCATCAGACAGCTGAGACTGTGATCCACTGAAGTTAAAACACATTTACTTGCTACCTGGACAAAGATTATTCAAAAATGGATTTGATCTCCAAAAGGAATTTAAGGGACTGGATCATGTCTCTGTCACAACAGACTTTTGGACTGTAGTCAATGGACTTTTTTTTTTTGATCACTGCACATCGGATTAAATCCATAATATAAAGGTAAGATAAATATAGACAGCTTTATGCAGTGTTGCCAACTCACTCTTTTGGAGTGATCCTCACTCTTTTCTCCCCTCTCTCATGCCATAAACCCTATTTCTCACTCCAACATGAGGAAATTCCTCAATCAATCAATCAATCAATCTTTATTTCGGATAGATCAAAAGTACAGATTAAAAGAAACAGAATAATATAACAAAGGGGGAAGAAAATCCAACAAGGTCAAATTCAGATAAGATAAGATAAGATAAGCCTTTATTAGTCCCACAATGGGGAAATTCCAGGATTGCAACAGCACAGGGATAGCAACACTCAAAGCAACAATCAGAAGGCAAGAAAAAAACAAAAAAAAGAGCAGCTAATATACATATGTACATATTACTATAAATATATACTGTATATATATATATATATATATACAGACACACAGTGCAGAGCATTGTAGCTGGATGGAATAAATATATAAGTATATAAACACACAGTGCGGAGTGTTGTAGCTAGATGGAATAAATATGTAGATATATAAACACACACTGTACGGAGCATTGCAGCTAGGTGGAATAAATATGTAAATATATAAACACACACAGTGCGGAGCATTGTAGCTAGATGGAATAAATATATAGATATATAAACACACCCAGTGCGGAGCATTGTAGCTAGATGGAATAAATATGTAAATATATAAACACACACAGTGCAGAGCATTGTTGCTAGATGGGATGAAACAGCACAACCGTCTAGTTCAGGGGTGTCCAACCATGTGCCATGGAGAGCCAAGACCCTGCAGGTTTTCTCTTCTACCCAGTCTCTTCAGCAGGTGTTTTCACTTATCAGCAATCAGTGGGAAGAAGTTCACAGAAATCTGCTGTTGAAGACACTGGTTGGAGGTAAAACCTGCAGGGTCTTGGCTCTCCATGGCACATGGTTGGACACCCCTGGTCTAGTTAGTTATCCTACACGGTATGATTATGTACCCATACATATTCTCACCCTCCACAGCGACCGGTATTTTCCTAGTTGTATGCCGGAGGGGACCATTGTGTAAGTCTATTGCATCTTTTGCATTCAAAAAACTATTAGGTTGTTAAGTCTTTTTGCTATCTCTGCGAGCAGCCCTGCTTAGGTTGTACAGTCTGACAGCCGTTGGTAGGAAGGACCTACGAAACCTCTCGGTTGTGCACCTGGGATGATGTAGTCTGCTGCTAAATGAGCTCCTCAGTGCATTCAGTATGTCCTGCATAGGGTGGAACTCGGACTCCAGCAGAGATGACAATTTAGCCACCGTCCTTCTCTCTCCTATCTCCTCCACTGGGTCAAGGCGCTGCCCCAGGACAGAGCTAGCTTTCTTGATCAGTTTATTCAGTCTCTTCCTATCGGCTGCGGTAATGCCACTGCCCCAGTAGACCACTCCAAAAGTGATGGCTGATGCCACCACCGTGTCATAGAATGTCTTCAGCAGCGCCCCTTGTACACCAAAAGACCTGAGTCTCCTCAGTAGGAACAGCCTGTGCTGTCCCTTCTTGTAGAGTGCGTCAGTATTGTGTGACCAGTCTAGTTTATTGTTCAGATGAACACCCAGGTACTTGTAGGATGTCACCATCTCGATGTCTGTTCCCTGTATATTTACTGGTGCTGTGAGGGGTTATCCTTGCCTGCGGCAGTCCACCACCAGCTCCTTAGTTTTCCTCGCGTTGATCTGGAGGCAGTTCCGATGGCACCAGTCCACGAAGTCCTGGATAAGCCCTCTGTACTCAGCTTCATCTCCATTGGAGATGAGGCCAACGATCGCAGAGTCATCAGAGAACTTCTGTAGATGGCAGTGTGTTGTGTTGTGTGAGAAGTCCGCAGTATAAAGGGTGAACAGGAAGGGAGCCAAAACTGTTCCCTGGGGGGCCCCCGTGCTACCAATGATCGTGTCGGACACACAGTCCCGGGTTCTCACAAACTGAGGCCGGTTCGTAAGTTAGTCCAGGATCCATGATGACAGGTGCTGGTCCACCCCTGCGCACAGGGGTGCACAGGGGTGGACAAATTAGACAATAACTCCTCTGATTATACAGTTCAACATAAGTTATCCGAAATGGGTGATGGCTGAAGCCGCAGCTTATATTGCCCACCCATATTCCATCCAAGAATTCAAAAGAAAAACAAAACAAGAGCGATTACAATTCAGAACAAAGCTAAGACAAAATGTGACAACAAAAAAAAATCTAGCAGCAACACAACGCAGACTGGATATGACAATCCATCCATCCATCCATCTTCTACCGCTTTTCCGGAGGTCCGGGTCGCGGAGGCAGCAGTTCAAGCAGAGAAGCCCAGACTTCCCTCTCCCCAGCCACCTGCTCCAGCTCTTCAGAGGGGATACCAAGGCGTTCCCAGACCAGCTGGGAGACATAGTCTCTCCGCCGAGTCCTGGGTCTGCCCTGGGGTCTCCTCCCAGTGGGACATGCCTGAAACACCTCAAGTGGGAGGCGTCCAGGAGGCATCCTAATCAGATGCCCATACCACCTCAACTGACTCCTTTCAATGTGGAGGAGCAGCGGTTCTACTCTGAGCCTCTCCCGGATGACTGAGCTCCTCACCCTATCTCTGAGGGTGAGTCCAGCAATCCTACGGAGAAAGCTCATTTCAGCCGCTTGTATCCGCGATCTCGTTCTTTCGGTCATTACCCAAAGCTCGTGACCATAGGTGAGAGTAGGAACGTAGATTGACTGATAAATCGACAGCTTTGCCTTAGAACTAAGCTCCCTCTTCACCACAACAGACCGGTACAACGTCCGCATCACTGCAGATGCTGCTCCAATCCGTCTGTCGATCTCTCGCTCCATTCTCCCCTCACTCGTGAACAAGACCCCAAGATACTTAAACTCCTCCACTTGGGGCAGGAGCCTGTCCCCAACCCGGAGAGGACAATCCACCTTTTTCCGGCTGAGGACCATGGACTCAGACTTGGAGGTGCTGATTCTCATCCCAGCCGCTTCACACTCAGCGGCAAACCATCCCAGCAAGAGCTGTAGGTCATTGCTGGATGAAGCCAACAGGACAACATCATCTGCAAACAACAGAGATGAGATCCTGTGGTCACCAACCATGACACCCTCCATTCCCTGGCTGCGCCTAGAAATCCTGTCCATAAAAATTATGAACAGGATCGGTGACAAAGGGCAGCCCTGGCGGAGTCCAACTCTCACTGGGAATGACTCCGACCGAGTGTTGGCAATACGAACCAAACTCTCACAATGGTCGTACAGAGACCGAATAGCTCGTAACAACAAGCCCGATACCCCATACTCCCGAAGCACCCCCCACAAAAATCCACGAGGGACGCGGCCAAATGCCTTCTCCAAGTCCACAAAACACATGTAAACTGGTTGGGCAAACTCCCACGAACCCTCGAGAATTCTCGAGAGGGTAAAGAGCTGGTCCGATGTGCCACGGCCAGGACGAAATCCACATTGCTCCTCCTGAATCCGAGGTTCGACCAACGGCTGAACTTAATTCAGGTCCAAAATCGTTCAATAATCTGGCTCCTTGCACTGAAACACAGTGTTGCTTGGTGGTAGTTCTCACTGAAGGTTTTTGAAATATACATGTTCCTCTGAAAGGATATTGTTTCTCCCTTATTTGGAACAGCTTTTGGATATTTGCGGGCAGTGATAGATTCTTCACTTTAAACATTATTACTGCAGTTTTAAAGTCAACCAGATCTTTCAACTTGAGAGCTTTTAATTTAAGAAAAAGTGGGTTTGTTGGTTCTCTGTAAGCAGCTTTGTTTATTATTCTAATAGCTCTCTTCTGAAGCATAAAGACTTCAGTACAATATGTCATGTATGGGAGTATTAATGAATGATACAAGGTATATAGTGTGGGTTGATTCAGCAAATATTTCACTCTGTGTAGTATTGCAATTGATTTGGATATTTTACCTTTAACATAATTAATATGTGACTTCCAACACAGTTTATTATCAATTATTACTCCAAGAAATTTAGTTTCGGATACCCTTTCAATCTCTACACCATTTACACTGAGTTTAGATACTAAGTTGTTGTGATGGTTGTTAAAAACTATAAATTTTGTCTTACTTAAACTGAGCGTTAATTTGTTTGAATCAAACCACAGTTTAAGCTTTCCTAATTCCTTTCCGAGTGTATCCAAAAGTTGTTCCAAATTGCTTCCACTGCATAATAAACTAGAAAAGCACTCGGAGAGCGCAGACCTCCGCCAAGCGGCACAGTTCCCCCCATACAGTGTTTGTGTGTACGTTTTCAGATTCCCTGAGCATGAAAAGATATGACTAGCAATTGGATTCACAATGATTATTTGTTTATTTGACATGGACAGTGCAATAAACAGACAATTAATGAATGACAATCAATGTGATAGTGATAGGATTAGTGGTTCAGTAGTGTAAAACGGGGCTATAAGGGACGGCGGGTTAATAAGGGACACTTTTCTGGGAAATGTTTTAAATGTAATTCTGCTTTTTTTATTTTGAGCAGGACGCTGAGTTGTGTTGTTATTGTGAAATATCCATCAAATCTAAATTCATCAAATCTAGGCGGAAGCCAAATTAAAAAAGCAGAATTACATTTAGAAAAGTGTCCCATATTACCCCGCCGTCCCTTATAGCCCCGTTTTACGGTTGTAAAAGCATTGCCTCCTTGGCGGAGGTAATAAACTGAAGTGTTGGTGTGTCCATCTCCTCCACTGACGGATGCAGATTGGTTAGACAGGTTGCCGTGGGTTTTATATTATATTGTGGTTCAACAGAATTATTTAAAAAAAACAAACTCATGAAATTAGAAATTATAAATTATTGGGGTTGCGCTCCGCGGCAAAACAGAATTTCGAATTTTCCCCGGCAGAGAGGTCGTTTTTACGCAGCGCCTATAGCTGGGCGGGGAATTTGTGGCAAATAATCGGGCGGCGGGCAGGTGGCCGTGTCAGGTTTTGCAGCGTGGCGCAAAAACACGCACGCTGGCGGGCCCAGGCCAGCAGTGTTTTCTGCGTGCTTTTGTGCCTAAAACGTTGAAGAACGCGGATTTTGTGTTAGTCAGACACGACGACCAGCGCAATGTGCGCAGCGCCTATGGCTGGCAGGCCCAGGCCACCAGTGTTTTCCGCATGCTTTTGTGGCTAAAACGTTGAAGAAGGCGGAGTTTGTGTTGGTCAGACACGACGCCCAGCGCCGTCCATTGCGCCTGCGCACATGTTGAAAATGGCCATATGTCACAGTGTGGAAAAATGCTTTAAAAAATTCCTGTATGCAGACGGTGATGCGGATCATCCCCAAAATTTAATCAGTTCTTCCTTGTACCATTTCCAACAACGCCTGAAAGTTTCATGGAAATCCGTCCAAGACTTTTTGAGTTATCTTGCTAACCAACAGACAAACAGACAGACAGACAGACAGACAGACAGACAGACAGACAGACAGACAGACACACAAACCCTGGCAAAAACATAACCTCCTCCTGGCCTTTTTGGCCTGGCGGAGGTAATTAGTGTCATCGGCAAACAATATTGAATCCATTTTTTCTGAAACTTTACATATATCGTTTATATACATATTGAATAACAATGGCCCCAAAACTGAACCCTGTGGGACTCCACAAGTAACCTTCAGTAACTGTGAGTTTTTGTTACCATCACATACATACTGATATCTATTCTTTAAGTAACTACATAACCAGGACAGTGCTACCCCCCTAATACCACAATTTTGTAGTTTCTTTAATAATAAATTATGATCCACTGTATCAAATGCTTTTTTAAGATCCAGGAATACCCCAACTGAATACTCTTTATTTTCAACGGCAGTTGATATTTTTTCTATAAATTCCATTAGAGCAAATGCAGTTGTCCTCTTGTGTCTGAACCCATATTGCTGCTCACACAATAAATTATTCTTCTGTATGAAGTTGTCAGTTCTCTCATAGAATATTTTTTCAAGTATCTTGGAAAATTGCGGCAATAGTGAAATTGGTCTATAGTTTGAAAGTTCACCTCTGTCACCCGTCTTGTATATCGGAATTACTTTAGCTATTTTCATTGCATTGGGAAATATACCTGTTTGGAGAGACAGGTTACAGATATACGTCAGTGGTTTCACTAAGCATTCAATAATAATTTTGACTAAGAGCATGTCAATACCATCACAGTCCGTAGATGTTTTACTTTTAAACGATTTAACAATTTCAATGACCTCTCTCTCGTCTGTGTTCTTTATGAAAATGGAGTCTTTTATAGCAGTGTTTTTGCTTATTGTATCACCTGTGGGTGCCGTAATGGGTATTTCTCGAGCCAAATTAGGACCAATGTTAACAAAAAAGTTATTAAATTCATCTGCAGGTGAAGCTGCATTCACACTCTGAGTCGTGTTATTATTTTTTGAAAAATCGGTTGGGTAGCTTGTATTTCTGTTTTTATTTCCAAGAATATTGTTAAGTATTGTCCATGTATTTTTAATATTGTCTCTGTTTTTCTCCAGTTCTTTATTGTAATAGTCTCTTTTACTACATCTTATTATATATGTTAACTTATTTTTGTATGTTTTATACCGCTGCTCTGCTTCTTTTGTCCTTTTCTTTAGGAAAGCTTTATATAATAAATTTTTCTTTTTACATGCCTTTTGTAATCCTTTGGTTAACCATGGCTTATCGGCAAATTTATGTTTAAGCTTTTTCTTTACTAATGGACAATTTTTTTTCATAAAGAGTGGTTACAATGTTCATAAATGTGTCATAGGCTTCATTTACATCTGATACATAGACTTTTGTCCAGTCTTGCTTCAGCAAGTCTTCTTTAAAAGAACTGATTGCATTTTGTGATTTGTATCTGAACAATTTTTTAAAAAAATTCTGTATTGGCCCCCCTGTGGCCATGGATAAGTGCAAAGGTTGGCAAATGGTCACTTATATCATTTATCAATAATCCACTTTCTATTTTCTTATCAATAATATTAACAAACAAGTTGTCAATAAGTGTAGCAGTGTGAACTGTGATTCTACTGGGATGTGTTATTGTGGGATATAGACTCATGCTGTACACAGAATTCATGAACTCTGTAATTACATTTTGTTGATATGGATTTAGTAAATCAATATTGAAATCTCCACAAATTACTACCATTTTCTTACTAGTAATATTATTGTACAGCTCGACTAATTTATCTCTGAATGTCTCAATGCAAGTTCCCGGCGTTCTATATATACAGCTTATAATTAGATTTTTTTGTTTTATCTTGGTCAATCTCAACAGTAACACATTCCAAAATCCCTGGTAGTGCAAAGGACATTCCATTTATAAGTTTACACCTATACAGGTCATCAATATACAGTGCAACACCACCACCCTTTTTTTGAGATCTGTTAATATGAAACATCTGATATCCCTCTATTGCCATCAGGGGAGCCTGCTCTTCATTAAGCCAAGTTTCAGAGACTGCAATAGCTGTAAATTTTCTGTCTAGCTGTTTTAAATAGTCCTGAATCTGTGGAAAGTTTTTGTTAAGACTTCTGCTGTTAAAGTGTATTATTGATAGTTTACCATCTAGTTGCACTTGACTTTTGAATTGCTTTTCAGTGTAATATTCACAATGATTATGAATATTATTGAAAAAGTGGTTATCAGGATCAGTATCATTTTCCATCTCTTGTAGTTCATGTTCAGCATAATGGCATATTTTCAGAGTTTGAATTTCCTCACTCTGTGTCAAATGACTTCCTCCAACTGGGGATAATTGATGTCTACTCAAGTCAGTCATAAGTTTTTTTGTTTGTTTTGTTTTGGGTTTTTTTAAGTACATAGACATGGTATGTCAAAAGAACTATTCTTGTCGTGTTCTTAATCAGTGTTCATCTGTATTTATTTAAGTCAGTAACATCTCTGATTATTATACTCTTTGCTTCCTCAGGTGTTCCATTTAGTTTGATCCAAACTCTACAATTTCTTGTCCATGTTGCCTGTATCTTATTTTGTCTTTTCAGCATCCGTGCTTGCCGTGCTATTTCAGCATTAGTTTTTGTTAGATGTTCATTTAGGTAAACTTCTGTTTCCTGTAGCTTTCTGGCCTGCCTCAGTATGTCATTCTTTACCCTTCTGTTCACAAAGCGCATCACAGTTGATTTCTTTGTTTTATTATCCTTTCTGGGTAAAGCATGACAGGATGAAATTGCATTTGCTTCGACCTTTATATTTCTATTATCAAGGAACTGAAGCACCTGGTTTTCCAGGGAGACTCATTCACTCAGGGGAGCCTCCTCACCTCTCAGTCCTGCTGTAGCATGAGCATATGATTGATATTTAATGTCTAGTCCACTTATAATTAGATCATCCATACGAGAATATTGTTCAAGATCCTCGACGCGTTGCTCCAAGTCTGCAATTTTTTTGTCTTTTTCCTTAATTGTTAATTTTAATTCTCGGACTTCTTCCATTAGCCCTATTATTTTAGCCTGCTGACTAACCACTTTGGTCAGTTCTTCTGACAAGAAGTTCAGAGATATTTTGATCTCTTCCATTTTCTCCTTCTTTGGTGGCATTTTTACTGACCTGTGGATAGTAAAACAATCTCTGCTGGTGACGCCGGTATCTGATCCGACCGACCTCGAATCCAGCTGGGCCTCAGCTAGCCCCCTCCGCTGCTAGTCCCGCTGCTTACCGCCGCCGTAACCGAGCTCCTGTCCAGCCGGGGTACCGGCAGCTCCTCCACCGAGTCCCGCTGCCCACCGCCACTGTAGCCGAGCTCCGATCCTGCTTCTGTCCGGCTGGGGTCCTGGTAAATCCTCCGCTGAGCCCCGCCACCTACCGCCGTCTGCCTCAGTAGTTCCTCCGTCGAGCCCCACCACTGCAACTGGGCTCCGACTCCGGCTGGGGCCCCGGTGGTCCTCCACTGGTCCCCGTCTCCCACCACCGCTGCACTTGAGCTCCGATCCGGCTCTCGTCCAACTGCTGCCTCGGCTTGTTCCTCCGGCGAGCCTCAATCACTGGGGACAGAGTCGCTTCTCCATGTCGATGCTAGGTGCTATGACTAGCTATGGTGTTAGCTATAGCGATAGCATTAGCCTAGCAAACGCTTCGGGTAAAGCGTAGCAGCGAACCACGAAAAGAAACGCCAATCAGTTCACTCACGAATAAGGGCAGTCCCAAAAGTCCAATTCTCACAGCGAGCGCAAAACAACTCTTAAAAACAGAGATCGAGTCTGACCCCCGAATCCAGACCGGCTGAACCACAACTAAAAAAAATTATTTAAGCTGAGCCTGCAAGACTGAGACCACTCACTCCGCCATCTTGAGTCCTGGCAATTTTATGGCAATTTTATGTTGATTTTCTTCAGATTTTTCCCACAATAAGAGCCCTCAAGGCAGGATAAAGCAGACTGAATATGTTCTAAAAGCTTAGGCTGTGTGTCCACCATGCGCTGAGGTTGCTCAGCGCTGTAAACGCTGGACTACATAGAGAACTAGAAAAGCACTCGGAGAGCGCAGACCTCCGCCAAGCGGCATAATTCCCCCCATACAGTGTTTGTGTGTACGTTTTCAGATTCCTTGAGCATGTAAACATATGACTAGCAATTGGATTCACAATGATTATTTGTTTATTTGACAGGGACAGTGCAATAAACACACAATGAATCAATGACAATCAATCTGATAGTGTTAGGATTAGTGGTTCAGTAGTAAAAGCATTGCCTCCTTGGCGGAGGTAATAAACTGAAGTGTTGCTGTTGTGTCCATCTCCTCCACTGACGGATGCAAATTGGGTAGACAGGTTGCCGTGGGTTTTATATTATATTGTAACGTGCTGGTCGACATGGCGACGTCCCACCGGGAGGTTCGAACTGACGCCTCCCGCTCCGGAGTCCCGCACTCTACCTGTGTCGCCAATAGGGTCAACCCGCTTGGCAAGCCAAGTAGGGTGCTCATATTGAGTTCGCTACAATATTATTTTTTTGGGGGTTGCGCTCCGCGGCAAACGACAATGTAGAAGCTTCGCCGGCAGAGAGCTCGTTTTTGCGCATCTCCTATGGCTGGCCGGTGAATTTCTGCCAAATGTGCAGCTCCTATGGCTGGTCGGGGAATTTGTGGCAAAGAATCCGTCGGCGGACAGCTGCCTGTGTGAGGTTTTGCAGTTGCACGGTGGCGGGCCCAGGCCAGCAGTGTTTTCCGCGTCCTTTTGTGCCTAAAACGTTGAAGAACGGAGAGTTTGTGTTGCAGACACGACGACCAGCGCCCTCCATTGCGCCTGCGCACATGTTGAAAATGGCTGTATGTCACAGTGTTGAATGAAAAATGCTTTAAAAAATTCCTGTATCCAGACGGTGAACCGGATCACCCCCAAAATTTAATCAGTTCTTCCTTGTACCATTTCCAACAACGCCTGAAAGTTTCATGGAAATCCGTCCAAGATTTTTTGAGTTATCTTGCTAACCAACAGACAAACAGACAGACAGACAGACAGACAAACAAACACACAGACAAACCCCGGCAAAAACATAACCTCCTCCTGGCCTTTTCGGCCTGGCGGAGGTAATGAATGGAAAATAGCCACCCAGAGCGGAAAAAAAACGTGTTTGGTGGACACGCAGCCTTATTCTGACACAGTCTGTTTTCTGCCTGACATGAATAAGCCCGTAATGTAATCCATTAATTAAATTATTTTTCTATGTGTGCAGAATGATTTAAGTAAGCGTTTAAATGTACCATTAAAGTTACTTTTCCAAGTAACTAGTTACTTTAATCATGCAGTAATTGGTAAAGTGTCTCAGTTACTTTTGAAAAGAAGTAACTAGTAACTGTAATTACCTCCGCCAGGCCGAAAAGGCCAGGAGGAGGTTATGTTTTTGCCAGGGTTTGTGTGTTTGTCTGTCTGTCTGTCTGTCTGTCTGTTTGTCTGTTGGTTAGCAAGATAACTCAAAAAGTCTTGGACGGATTTCCATGAAACTTTCAGGCGTTGTTGGAAATGGTACAAGGAAGAACTGATTAAATTTTGGGGATGATCCGCATCACCGTCTGCATACAGGAATTTTTTAAAGCATTTTTCCACACTGTGACATATGGCCATTTTCAACATGTGCGCAGGCGCAATGGACGGCGCTGGGCGTCGTGTCTGACCAACACAAACTCCGCCTTCTTCAACGTTTTAGCCACAAAAGCATGCGGAAAACACTGGTGGCTTGGGCCCGCCAGCCATAGGCGCTGCGCACATTGCGCTGGTCGTCGTGTCTGACTAACACAAACTCCGCGTTCTTCAACGTTTTAGGCACAAAAGCACGCGGAAAACACTGCTGGCCTGGGCCCGCCAGCGTGCGTGTTTTTGCGCCATGCTGCAAAACCTGACACGGCCACCTGTCCGCCGCCCGATTATTTGCCACAAATTCCCCGCCCAGCTATAGGCGCTGCGTAAAAACGACCTCTCTGCCGGGGAAAATTCGAAATTCTGTTTTGCCGCGGAGCGCAACCCCAATAATTTATAATTTCTAATTTCATGAGTTTGTTTTTTTTAAATAATTCTGTTGAACCACAATATAATATAAAACCCACGGCAACCTGTCTAACCAATCTGCATCCGTCAGTGGAGGAGATGGACACACCAACACTTCAGTTTATTACCTCCGCCAAGGAGGCAATGCTTTTACAACCGTAAAACGGGGCTATAAGGGACGACGGGGTAATATGGGACACTTTTCTAAATGTAATTCTGCTTTTTTAATTTTGCTTCCGCCTAGATTTGATGAATTTAGATTTGATGGATATTTCACAATAACAACACAACTCAGCGTCCTGCTCAAAATAAAAAAAGCAGAATTACATTTAAAACATTTCCCAGAAAAGTGTCCCTTATTAACCCGCCGTCCCTTATAGCCCCGTTTTACACTACTGAACCACTAATCCTATCACTATCACATTGATTGTCATTCATTAATTGTCTGTTTATTGCACTGTCCATGTCAAATAAACAAATAATCATTGTGAATCCAATTGCTAGTCATATCTTTTCATGCTCAGGGAATCTGAAAACGTACACACAAACACTGTATGGGGGAACTGTGCCGCTTGGCGGAGGTCTGCGCTCTCCGAGTGCTTTTCTAGTTACTTACTATTTTTTTTTAACTTGCCCAACACTGGCAATAATGTAAGCTGTTTAAATCAGTTTTGTTTAATGACATTAAACTGTATGGGTTTGGGCATTTGTGTTTATAAATGTTTTATATTATGCCTTAGATTCAACTCTAATTCTATTATAATACCACATAATGGCTGCAACTGCGGTGCTGAGTGGACAGCCCAACCATCCTCCTACGCTGGCCAGTGACAGCTCCAATAAATACTTCATAGCTGCTGCTCCTTCAGAAAGCACATCCAGGAATGAAAATGTTTTGTTTTTCAGACCCTCAGCAGCAGCCAGAAATTGAAATTCAGTAGGACAATAGGTCTTGGTGCATTATCTAAAAATGTTTAACAGATGTTACATTTACAGTCTTTCATGCTAGAACTTAACACAAGAAAAAAAACTATGTAGTTGTTTGAGTATTTGTCCAATTTATCAAAAATGTTACAGTTGTTTTCGGGTGATCAAAATATAAGACAATCAGGAAAATTATGCACTTTTTTCTCTGTGTTGCATATCTGACTATATCTTGAGATACTGCATGAATAAATTAAAAAGCAAAAGCTTTGACCTGCTAATAGAACTTTACATCACCATAGTAATTGGGATCCAGTGGGCTCAGCATATATCAGTCTTCACTTTCATGGGTTGAGTTAGCTTTGATATCCCAATACACACCTTTCACCACAGTAATTTCCTGCCTTATAAATGTATGCTCAAGCTACACACATACCAGTGTTACAGATAAGAATATATGCACTGCATTATTCCATCAGATCTTCTTTTCTACCTTCATAGTCTCCACACATGGCATTTAAGTCAGAAATAGTCTGAACAGTCCACAAATCTGCCAGTTTTGCGCAGCCAAGTTGTGCATGCACACTCACAAAAACGCACACAAGCAGCCATCAGATCATTGCTCTACCTAAAGGGCAGCAGAAATCCTCCAAGAAATGTCTTTGGTCCTTGCCAGAAAATATTTCATCCCAATTTCATAGCTTTGTAGAGCGCTGCCATGCAACCATGAAGTGAAATAAAATGGTAAGTCCTTTTCAGTTTTGCTGTACTGCCTGCAAAGTACCAGGGGGACTAATTAGTGTTAAATGACAAAAAGAAGTGTGTGTTTTTGCACATTTTGATTTACCCCAATAACCCAAATCTGGCAACCATATTTTATATTTTTGAATGTGTGAATCTGAATGTGACCTAACAGTGCTCCTAAAAATGTTTTCAGGGATTTATTAAAAAAAAAAAAATCACTGACAGCCCATAGCACCCACACATTCAGTAATGTAGAATTATGCAATCGCTCGTTTAAAAGGCCATTTATTTACAGAGAGATAATTGATGTAATTGTTGGATATTATATTATATATATATTAGTATGGCGGTACCCTGTGGTCGAGAGGGGGTGACCCCCCACCTCTGGGGGGTGGTGTCACCTGGGGTATAAAAGGCCACAGCGGGAGACATCTTGTCCCTTGGCTGTGGCTCCTGTGTTCCTGTTCACGTGTAATAATAAAACTACAAAACCTCACCTCGACTCCTCATTAATTAGAGACGTAACATTTGGCAACAACTATACACAGCATGGAGATTGCTGCTACCGCATTTCGTCCATTTTTGAAGGCTCCGGGTGAGTCGCTGGTCCCTTGGGCCAGGTGGTATGTGGCCTTCGAGAATTATCTCACAGCGCTGGACAAATTGCGGGTGAGGGCTATTCTGGTCCACAACTTAGGTATGGAGGGCCAGAGGATCCTGGGCACACTTTTGGAGGAGATGACACATTCGGCGATGTGGTGTGGCTCATGGCGGGCTACTTCTGCACCCTTGAAAACACCATAATGCGGCGCATCCAGTTCAGACAGCGACGCCAGCGACCGGGGGAATTAGTCCAGCAGTTTGTGGTGGACCTTCGGCAGTTGGCGGGTGAGTGCAAGTACAGGGCCTTGGAGGAGGAGATGGTCCGCAACCAGCTAGCGGAGCATGTGGCGTATTCCTCCGCGAGGGTCCATCTGCTAACTCATGCTGGTGAGCTAATGTTGCTAGCGGCCATGGAGCTAGCGCAACAACACGAGGCAGCAGAAAAACTCGCAAGGAACCTCGGCAACATGGCGGCGCTGCACAGGAACGATAAGCAGTGGAAGGCACTGGCCTTGGATCCGGATGACGGTAGCAATGATGAATACGCAGCTTTCGTGAAGATTAGGTCCGCCCCACGGATGCCAAGATGCTACAGCTGCAGATCCAGCAGGCACCACTATAAAGCGAGGGAGTGTGCAGCGAAGGGGAAGCATTGCGGACTGTGCGGTTTGCGTGGGAGTCGGGCTGGCCCAGGCTGAGTGAGGGGGGCCCCACCAGCACCAAGATGTGGCCCCATGGCGGGTGTCCCGTGCCAGTGTTTGCGATACCCTGGACAAGGGACCCGAACGGCACAGTGTGACGCCCATAGAGGCGGACGGATTCATTGAGCAGGCGCAGCGTGGTTCCGGTGGTCGGGCAAGTGCCACTGTTGAGCCAGATGCTGACGCGGCCAACTCACCGCAACAAATGAAAGCCATCGGGGTGAAACCAGGTGGCACGAGCCCTAGACATGCCCAAAATAAAAACCAGAGACAAAGCTCGGTGGGACGACATCGTGTGAGAACCAGGTCACGATGACGTGGACACAAGAAGCCAGTGAGTACTCTCCTGGGTGCGGGTGATAATGTGCACCCTAGGGTCGAGTCTCGGCTTGGATGGGTCCGCAAGTCAAGGGAGCAGCGGAGTGACCAGGGTGATCTGTGGGTGGTACGGACTGGTGATGACGGTTACCTGGAGCTGATGGATGGGTCCAGATGGCACCTGAACGAGCTGCGGTGTTTGGAGAAGGAAAAATGCCAGGGCAGCCTGTCTCCGGTGAAGAAACGACAAGAAGCTCTGGCAGCAGGCCGCAGGACGGACGCTCCAGGGGGGAGCCGCCGGGAGACCGGTAGTGGGACTTTTCGTCTCTATGTTAAAGGCCTGACAGTGTGTCTTGTTGTGGTGTGTTTCTAACATACATATGTTACGGTTGTTGTTGATTTGATGTGAAAAAAAGTAAGAAGAAAGGAATGACCACCGTTGTGTGTGCATGGTGAGTGACTGTGAGTGTGGCAAAAGAAGGTTACACTGAGGTGTGAATGTTTGAATGGAGAGTGTGAAATGTAAATGTCCCCTGTTTTCTTTCAAGATGTCTTGGGACCGCCACTGTATACTGTACGTAGTTATTTATTGTCTATAATGTATATTTTTCTTTCGGGATTAATTTATTTTTGTGAGTGGCACTTTTCGTTTACTGACTGTTTTACTCTGAGGGCGGAGTGGTCCGCTGGGCCAGTGTGGTATGTGTGGACAGGTCTATATATTTCTGTGTTTAGAGCGTGAGTCAGGTGTAAATCTTGAGAGGGCCTAATTGGTGTGTCTGCATTTTTTCGGGGGGGGGGGGGGGATATTATATTATATATAGATTAGTATGGCGGTACCCTGTGGTAGAGAGGGGGTGACACCCCGCCTCCGGGGGGTGGTGTCATCTGGTGTATAAAAGGCCACAACGGGAGACATCTTGTCTCTTGGCTGTGGCTCTCATGCAAGCGTGGTGACTCCTGTGTTCCTGTTCACGTGTAATAATAAAACTACAAAACCTCACCCCGACTCCTCATTAATTAAAGACGTAACAGTAATAATGTTTGGCATTATCCTCAAAACAGCCAATAAACAGCATTGTTTCTTCTATCGCTGTGAGTTCCCAATGTTAAATGTGAATTTCATACCCCTACAAAGTGATTTTAAACTTCATATCTGGCAATGGACCCTCTCCAGACAGGAAGCTGCATTTCTATTTCTGTTAGTGGTCAAGTACTTTTATAGGTCAGGTTGGATGGTATCTGACTTGAGGCACGAGCAGCTCCTTTTATCAATGTGGAAAAGCTGGCCTTTCTGTCAACCTCTGTCTTACTCTTGAGCCGCCTGTATTCCCCAGATTATAACCCAAGCAGCTGGCTCGTTTTCTGACCTGAGTAACTCCCCAGAAGGGGAGCAGTGAGCAGAGGCTTAGAGAGAAAGCAGAGCCCAGTGCAAAAAGGAGATAGGATGAAGAAATGTGAATAAGAACAGTGGAAAAAATATAGAGGCTTTGAGAGAGTTAGCGGTGCAGAAGAGAAGAGTAAGAGTAGCCACTGACTGACTGAAGGACACAAAGGTATTTCATTTCAGAAGCATGCTTTTCAAGGGACTTTATCTCTAATTAAATGTACTGTGTAAACCAGAGCTGAAACTCTGGAGAACTTTCTTAATCCAAATCATTTTTCAAATATAAAAATCTGAAAACAGAACTGACCAATAATTAGAAAGCACCCAGAGATCACAAACCTTTGCCAAGGGATCACAGTTCTCATAATACAATTACACCAGTGCATAATCTCTTTATATTGAATGGAAAAAAAAGATATACAAATGCATTCATATTTATAAATGTGCATTACATGTGCAATCATGTCCTACATACAGACTGCACATTATTTTCACTCTTCAGAACAGCACAGTGCTATGAAAAAGTATTTGCCCCCTTCCTGATTTCTTATATTTTTGCATATTTGTCACACTTAAATGTTTCAGATCATCAAATAAATATAAATATTAGACAAAGATGATCTGAGTAAATACAAAATGCAGTTTTTAATGATGATTTCATTTATTCAGGAAAAAAGTTATCCAAACTTATGTGAAAAAGTAGCCCTAAGCCCCTAAAACTTAATAACTGGTTGTGTCACCCTTGGCGAAAACAACTGCAATCAAATGTTTGTGATAACTGGCAAGGAGTCTTTTATGAATGAAAGAATGAATGAATGAATGAATGAATGAATGAATGAATGAATGAATGAATTTATTTCGGATAGTACAGTACAAGTTAAAAGAAACTGAATAATATAACAACAAGGTCAAATTAGACAAAGACTCCTCCTACTATACAATTCCACGTAAGTTATCCGAAATGGGTGATGGCTGAAGCCGCAGCTTATATTGCCCACCCATATTTCATCCAAGAATTCAAAAGAGAAAAAAGAGAAAACAAGACAAGAGCGATTACAATTCAAAACAAAGCTAAGACAAAATGTGACTGAGAGAAAAAAGAAAACTAAGCTAGGCTAAGTTAAGCAGTTACTATTCAAAAACAAATCTAAGACAAAATGTGACAGAGAAAAAAAAACAAAAAAAAACAAAAAAAAAAAAATGTCTCTGTTGAGGAATTTTGCCCCACTCTTCTTTGCAGAATTGTCTAATTCACAAACTGATGGCCAGACATTCTCCTTCAGGATTTTCTGGTAGAGAGCAGAAGTCCTGTTTCCATCAATTACACCAAGTCATCCAGGTCCTGAAGCAACAAAGCAGCCCCAGATCATGATGCTACCACCACCATGTTTGACTGTTGGGATGATGTTCTTTTTATGAAATGCTGTGTTATTTTTACACTAAATCTAACAGGACACATGCCAGAAAGCAGATGGTGGTTGCTCTGCTAACAGAAGCACTTTACTGTTGAGTTTAATTATTTTTTTCTGAATATCAGCTAAGGATCAAATAAATTTTGGATAGTTATGAGTAATATCTGACTCATGCATCTAAGCATCTCAAGCATCTAAGGAGCTGTTAATTCAATTGTAAGCTAGTGATTTTTTTATGAGCTTCTTAGTACACTATAAGAAACCCAGTGTCATAAATCGCCCAAAAGTAGGACACCAAACACTCTCTGTGAGTTTGCACATTTATTAACATAAAAACAGACAAGAAAATAAACATAGAAAAACCAAATAATGTAGTGCAAAGCATAACAAACAAATACAGACGTGGTGGATGCTGGAGCTCAACGTCCAGGGGGACATGAAGCCAGGGAACACCTGGCCAGGGGCGAAATCAAGCCGGAGCTCTCCCGAAGGCTGCGGGGGCTCACAGCTGGAAATAAGGGAACACGTACTTGGATGGAGCTCTCCAACTCTCCTCAACAGTGGGACCCAAAACACTCAGGCAATCACCCCTGAAGACAGGTACACATGGCAGAAGGACACGGCAAGCCCCAGAGGTTTGTCGTGGGCTTAAATGCAATGCATGATCAGTGACAGGTGTGGGTACATGAGTGGGGAAAATAACAGAATGAATAACAGGTGTGCAGCTCCGACCAGTTTGACAGCCGAAAGCTGCACAGCACGGTCAAAATTAAGCATAACCGGAAACCACAGCACAATCCCAACATGAGAACATAACTACAGATGCACAATGATAAAAATTGGGCAAAATAACAATGAAACAGACAGAAAACACCAAACTTAACACAAGGCTGAGCATAGTGCCCACCCATGCCTCCAGATCATGACAGAGCCCCCTCATCAAGGGGTGGTCCCAGACACCCCAGGGAAACATCACCAAAAAAAAAAAGCTCCCCCACACAGAAGACCCCCCCTACAAGAAAAACAACCCACCCCTGGGGGGGGGGGGGGGGCAGGCATGGAGGGACCAAGACAGAACAAACAAAAAAAAAACCCAAAAGAAAACACTTATGACCCACAACACTGTCCAACAGGTGGTCCCATGGAACTCAAGCCCAACTGACTAGTGGACGAGACAGTGTGGGTGGCCATCCTTGAGTCCCAAGACCACCAATGCCTGTGCTGGAACACGTCAGGTGGCCTCCCCGTGTTCCAGAACCAACGAAGCAGCAGGAGCAGCCCATCAGTCGGCCTCCAAGCATCCCTAAGCCAACGAGTCGCGGGAGCCGGGAGCCGGCATCCGGCATCCTCCTGAGAAGGGCGGCCAATCAGCGGGAGCCTTCAGTAATGTCTGACACCCCCAACAGTCCCCAAAGAAGGCGAGGGACCCATGGTGACCTCAGGGGAGGGCGCGGCGGCCCCGGACTGGGATGTAGCACCCGCGGTGGCCCCAGACTGGGACGTAGGGCCTGCGGCGGCCCCCAACTGGGGCATGGCAGCCCCCACGGCAGCCCCGGACTGGGGCGTGGCAGACCCCGTGGCGGCCCCGGACTGGGGCATGGCAGACCCCGCGGCGGCCCTGGACTGGGGCGCGGCAGCACCCTCGGAGACCTCAGATGGCAGGAGCGCAGCACCCTCAGAGACCTCAGACGTCAGGAAAGCAGCAACCTAGGAGACCACAGATGGTGGGAAAGCAGCACCCTTGGAGGCCCCAAACTGGGGCGTAGCAGCACCCGTGGCAGCCTCAGACTGAGGTGTGACACCCATGGCGGCCCCTGGGCTGGAGCGCAGCACCCACAACAGCCCCAGGCTGGGGCGCAGCACCCACGATAGCCCGGACAGAGGGGGAGCAGCACCCATGGAGACCTCAAATGAAGGGGGAGCAGCACCCACAGAGACTTCAGACGTAGGGGGAGCAGCACCCACGGAGATCTCAGACAGAAGGGGAGCAGCACCCACGGAGACCTCAGACGGCGGGAGCGCAGCACCCTCGGAGACTACAGATGGCAGGAAAGCAGCACCCTTGGAGACCCCAGACTGGGGCGTAGCAGCACCTGCGGCAACCTCGGACTGAGGTGCGGCACCCACGGCAGCCCCTGGGCTGGAGCGCAGCACCCACAACGGCCCCAGGCTGGGGCGCAACACCCACAACGGCCCAGACTGAGGGGGAGCAGCATCCATGGAGACCTCAAATGAAGGGGGAGCAGCACCCACGGAGACCTCAGACGGAGGGGGAGCAGCACCCATGGAGATGTCAGACAGAAGGAAAGCAGCACCCACGGAGACCTCAGACAGAGGAGGATCAGCACCCACGGAGACTTTGAGCGGAGGGGGAGCAGCACCCACAGAGACCTTGGGAGAAGACTTGGACAAAACACAAACATCCACTGGGTCAGAGTCACCGGCAGCAGTGGAGCCCGGCGAGGAGGGCTCAAACGCAGCGGATGGCTGCACTTGGCTTCCCTCACCTAGAGCCAGGCAAGATCTCTCATGGACAGATAAAATCAAAACAAAAAAGAGAACTTGCCTGAGCTTGAGCTTTACCGCTGTCCAGGACTCCAGCGATCCAGGCTGAGGTGTCTCGACTCTCTCCGTTGGAGAGTCCATACCTGGCACAGCTACCTCAGACGGGGAGGTTGTCTCAGTCCTCTCTGTCTGTACGTCCACTCCAGACATGACCACCTCAGATGGGGAGGAAAGGAAAAACACCGGAACAGAGTTACCAACTGTGGTGGAGCTAGGGGAGGAGAATTCAGGAGCAGAGGACATCTGCCGCCAGTTCTCCTCACCACAAGCCAGACAAGTGTTCTCTAGATCTGTGAATGTTTGGACAGAACAGAGTACTCACTTGGACTCAAGCTTCACAACCACCCAGGACTCCAGCAACTCTGCTGCGACGACCCCAGCAGCAGGCGTGATGGTTAATGCAGCCAATAGGCCTCCAGGCTTGGCGCCTCACACTGGTGGATCTCCCAGCGGGGTGGATGATGCTGGAGGTTGCCTTACCGACAGCACTGTCTCCCATGCTGCCGAATCCAGGGGGCATCCATCTGTCCACTTAGGATTCGGAGCATAGGCAGCACATCCTTCCCGTCCCGGACGTGACCGCAGGGCTGGAGCAGGAACTCCCAGGACTGCAAACTCCTCCATCAACCGGTTCCCAGAACCGGCAGACACTTGGACGCTACAAAAGAAAACACGGGAGAAGGAGGTGAGGGTCAGATGACAGCAGCAGGTGATGAGGACTCAGCTAAGTTTGGCTGCTGTCGCTGAACCTCATCACCGGGAATAAGGCAAGGTATTTTATTTAAAGAGGAAGAGGAATGAAAACTCACTTGCCTTATTTCTCGCGGCATGTTGGTTCCTGCTGCTGAAATTGGGCCAGGTGAAACTCCTCTGGCCATCGCTGACTTCTTCTGACAAGGAGGCGAAGGCCAGGGCTTCTGGCAAGAGAGGCGGGAAGCCAGAGCTTGGGGCTGGCAAGGAGCTGATGGTGCTGAGGTCCAGGAATGCCCTCTCATTGGCTCAGACCTCAATTCCAAAGCTCCTCCTGCAATACACCTGCTGCAGATCCTCCAGCAGAAACACCCTCTCCCTTCCTTCGGCATGCAGCACAAGCCGAGGGTGACGCTGGTCTGCCGCCTCGGCCAGGCTTAAATTCAGAAGAGCATCTTTCGGGGTGGGGATACGCGAGCAGTGGAGATACATCCATCCACTTCCTGAAGCGCCGCGCACAGCTCCCACCCCAAGCCCCATGAAAACTGTCTTCCGCCTGCTGACATTTCAGCAAGTGTAGGATGGCAAAAGGAAAGAACATAATTTCAGGAAAAATTGTAGAACCCACAGAGGCTGTTGTCCACTGATGGTAGTGTCCTTCTGTCATAAATTGCCAGTTTCACGGGCAAAAGTAGGACACCAAATGCTTTCTGTGAGTTCCGGGAATGCTCTCTCACTGGCTCAGACCTCAATTTACGGATGGAGCTCCTCCTGCAATACTCCCGCTGCAGATCCTCCAGCAGAAGGATCTGAATTTGCACATTTATTAACATAAAAACTGAAAAGAACATAAACATACAAAAACCAAATAATGTAGTGCAAAGCGTAGACGTTGGAGGAGAGTGGGGCTCAACATCCAGGGGGACGTGAAGCCAGGGAACGCCTGGCCAGGGGCGGAATCAAGCCGGAGCTCTCCCAAAGGTTGAGGGGACTCACGGCTGGAAATAAGGGAAAATGTACTTGGACGGAGCTCTCCAACTCTCCTCGACAGAGGGACTCAAAACACTCAGGCAATCGCCCCTGAGGATGGGTACATATGGTAGAAGGACACGACAAACCCCAGAGGTTTGCCGTGCCCTTATATGCAATGCATGATCAGTGACAGGTGTGGGTACATGAGTGGACAAAATAACAGAATGAATAACAGGTGTGCAGCTCCGACCAATTTGACAGCTGGAAGCTGCACAGCACTGTCAAAATAAAACATAGCCGGAAACCACAACACAACCCCAACATGACAACATAACTACAAATGCACAATGACAAAAACAGGGCAAAATAACAATGAAACAGACAGAAAAACAACAAACTTAACAGAAGGCTGGGTATGGTGCCCACCTGTGCCCCCGGATCATGACACCCAGGTTCTTTGGCCCTCTGCTAGTGGTGATCTGCAGACATCACTCTGCTGGTGACCATCAAAACATCTGATAATTATTGATTCCTGTCTAGGAATCTTTTTGGAGGTTTACAGTAGTAGTGTGCCATATTGTATCATTCACAATAATACCGGTATAAATTTTGATACAAGTCTAAAAATGAATATTGTGATATCTGCTGCGTGACAACATCATACCGTTACGCTACTGGCAGAAATTACACATTAGCATAGAAACGGCAAAATAAACATGGTTACATGGTTCACAGTGATTATACTACCCCAGAAATCTAATCAATTGGTCCTTGGTCCATTTCCTGCCACTTGAGATAATTTAATTAAAATTCATCAATAACTTTTACTGTAATAAAGACTGCTGTTTATGCCAAATTTAAGTATTACCCCAAAAATCTGATCAATTGGTCTTTGGTACATTTCCAGCCTCTTTAGATAATTTCATTAAAATTCATTAATAACTTTTACTGTAAAAAAGACTGCTGTTTATGCCAAATTAAAGCAACATTAGCCTTTCCTTTTCCTGTTTTTTTTTTTTTTACATCATCTCCACGTCTCACACAACACATCAGACACATCATAAACTATAAGAAGTTGTCTATGGAAATTTTTCAAGACAGTCATGCAATATTTGGCTAGACTTGGTTTGCTGTTGCTCCGTAGATGTCTACTCTATAAATACAGGTCTTTAGTATTATTTTTTTTCCACGGATGTGTTATGCTAAAAAAATGTCTCTTTCCATTTGCATGCCTATGTGTTACTATTCTTAGTTTGTACATTACATCAAAATTGACAAAAATTCCTTTGTAGACTTATGGTTATTTATGCTATGCAGGTCTGTTAGACCAAAAAAATGGAGTTGTTTAACTGAATACACAATACCTCATATGTCACTTCATTTAAAGACTCTAGCACCTCACTTCTAAAAGACAGCCTTACTCACCCATCTACATGACAAATATGCATAACAGACAAGGAATGCTGTGCTTGTGCTGCAGCTCTGTTCAATGTCCAGAGTTGACCAGTGTGTTTGAATACCATTTTTCAGTACAGTGCTCTCATCACACGACTAAAAGTCACGAATAAAATAATCGGTATGCTTTAAACAAAATGATGGTCTGGCTTCTTTTTTGTAGTATAGTACTGTAAATGCCTGTATGACTGCCTCTAATCCAACCAATGCTGGAAATAGAAGAGATTTGATTTATTTGTATTTACTGTATAGACTACTTAAGTGTGTATGTTGAGACATGATATGTTTAATATGTAATTTTTAAAATTCCATGAAAACTATGCGCAAATATTTATTAGTCTAGAGTCTAGACAGTCCTTTTAGGTTCTTAGAGGTATGTATGCATTGAAAATATCTCTATGCAATTGGATAAATCTCCAACGACTCACACAAAATGAACAACATTACAGAGATATAAATGTAACACTTGTTTTTACTGTCCCTTTTTCATGTTGAAGTATCAGGATGTTGATTAAATAGCTTCACTTGTGCAGATGTGTCTTTGGTCACTGGTCAAGAAAAGCCTATTCTAAAATATACACTTTTAACACACATAACAATGCTATACCGTAGGTCATCATTAACTAAACATTAAACATTAACAAAATGTGGTCTGTTGGTGGGTTTTAACCTTCTAAAATGCTTTCTTGGGTCATACAGTAAATTTTCTCACTTCTCTTACAAATATTTATATTTTAATATTTTGGTAGAATGGGCAGAAGCCGGTATTGTTCTTCTGGGTTCAATTTCCCTACATTACTAAGAAATAATCTAGTCTTAAATTATATGATTCAGTCCCCACCCAGAGCTCTGAAATCAAGGTATTAGCTTTAGAGCAGTGGTACTATGGAGTTAGCTTACCAAGCAAGTATTCTTTTAGTTGTTGTTTTTTTTTTCCTTTAAATTCAAGTTATCTCAACCTGGTTCACTTTTTCCTTTAAATTCAAGTTATCTCAACCTGGTTCACTAATCCCCCTCATGGATCGGCACCTTATCGTGGTGGGGGGGTTTGCGTGCCCTAGTGATCCCAGGAGCTATGTTGTCCGGGGCAATTTGCCTCTGATAGGGTCTCCCAAGACAAACTGGTCCTGGTTGAAGGGCCAGACTAAGAACGATCCAACAGACTCTCATGATAAATTGTATATCAAGGATTCAGTGTACCCCGCCCGGTATGGGGTTACCGGAGCCCCACCCTGGAGCCAGGCCTGGGGGAGGGGCTCGAAGGCTAGCGTCTGGTGGCCGGGTTTCCACCCATGGGACCCGGCCGGGCTCAGCCCGAAGGAGTTACATGGGTCCGCCCTCCAGTGGGCTCACCACCTGCAGGAGGGATCATGGGGGTCCGGTGCTATGTGGATTAGGATTGAAGGGCAGGATTTCTCTTCCTGCCCTTCAGAGAGAGCAGTCGCTTTTCTTTTCTCTCCTGCTCCCTCCTCCTTCCTCCCCAACTGACTGAATCCCAGCTTGCTACTGTCTGTGTCTGCGTCGCTCTCGCTCTACTTCTGCTGAATCGACCCGAATGGAAACTATGGAAATTGGATTGTGGCTTAATGCTATTGTCACCCCTTCTCAACAAGAACCGGGCCAGGGGGGAGCCCAAGAATTGGAACCTGCATGATTCGACTGAGGATTGGCATGAGCACAGGATTTTCTGTTTGGCCTTGGAGTTCCTGGTGTATCAAAATTATTTGGGAGAGCTAATCAATGCGGACCCCGGCGTAGCTCCCCCAACAACAATTTCCAGCTGGGGGGAGCACGGATAGCGGCAAATGGGATTAACATGGAATTTACCATCTGGCATGCATTGAAGAGAGAATGGCCTCTCTCGGACATGTTAACTATGTTTCGGTAGGTGGATAACATCTGGAGTCGCTGAGTGTTTTCCAGAGAATGACTTAAAGCCTGTAAATTGTGATGCACAATCGCTGAGAGATGAAATTTTTTACTCTAAGTGAACTGTGCCTTTCGACCTTGATTCGGCGCCCTTGAAGACTTCACTCATTCCTCCTGGGAAGGTAAGGCTGAAGGGAGTTAACCCAAACATTCGACAATTGTTGTTGTTTCAGCAGACCGAGCTCCAAGGACAGCGTTACCATGTGTCTGGACTAAAGAACACATGACTGAATAACATCTATCCGTTGCCAGAGGGTGCCCTCTGCTGTTCACCAGCAATGACACACCTACACTACACTTTGCATACAACATTACATGACTGATACATGTAAACTGACACAAATATACATACACTGACTCTCTCAACTCTCCTGTTTTGTTAATGTGTGATCTATTGTCTGTTAATTGTGCATAGAGGGTTTTTTTCTGTGTAATCAAGATTTGGCTCATTGAGCTTTATATGAGCTTATACGAGCGTTATTCTGATAACTATGTTTTTTCACTCTGCCTATTGTGTTTTCCTCCCCCCCCTTCCCCTCTTTACCCTCACTGCATGACAGGCGCCATCATGGCTGCCGCATCATTGGATGCGCCTAACGTGCGCACCCAATGTCAAGTCAAATTCCTCGTATGTTTACTTGTAAATATACTTGGCAATAAAGCTGATTCTGATTCTGATTCTGATTCTGATTAGGTGGCGGTCAAAGGCGGAGACCTTGGCAGACTGATCCCAAGCTTTCTAAACTGGCTTTTGGTACGTGGAATATCACCTCTCTGGTGGGGAAGTAGCCTGAGCTGGTGTACGAGGTTGAGAGATATCGGCTAGATATAGTCGGCCTCACCTCAACACACAGCTCCGGCTCCGGAACCAGTCTCCTGGAGAAGGGCTGGAGCTTGGCCTTTTCTGGAGTTGCACCGGGCGAGAGGCGATGAGCAGGGGTGGGTATTCTTGTATCGCCCCACCTTGCTGCCTCTATATTGGAGTTTTCCCCGGTGGACGAAAGGGTTGCTTCCCTGCGCCTTCGGGTTGGGAAACGGGTCCTGACCATCATTTGTGCCTATGCACCAAATGATGTTTCAGAGTACCCACCCTTTTTGGAGTCTGTGACTGGGGTGCTGGAGGGTGCTCCTCTTGGAGACTCCATTGTCCTACTGGGGGACTTCAATGCGCACGTGGGCAACGACAGTGAAACCTGGAGGGGGGTGATTGGGAGGAACGGCCTGCCCGATCTGAACCCGAGTGGTGTTCAGTTATTGGACTTCTGTGCTAACCACAGTCTGTCCATAACGAACACCATGTTCAAGCATAAGGGTGTCCATATGTGCACCTGGCACCAGGACACCCTAGGTCGCAGGTCGATGATCGATTTTGTTATCGTATCATCAGACCTGCGACCGTATGTCTTGGACACCCGAGTAAAGAGAGGTGCAGAGCTGTCAACTGATCACCACCTGGTGGTGAGTTGGATCCGATGGCAGGGGAGGAAGCCATTCAGACCTGGTAGACCCAAACGTATAGTGAGGGTGTGCTGGGAGCATCTGGCTGAGGCCCCTGTCCGGGAGGTCTTCAACTCCCACCTCCGGAAGAACTTCAACCACATTCCAAGGGAGTCTGGAGACATGAAGTCTGAATGGGCCATGTTCTCCACCTCTGTTGTTGAAGTGGCGGCCCAGAGCTGTGGCCCCAAGGTGGTCGGTGCATCTCGTGGTGGCAACCCCCGAACCAAGTGGTGGATGCCAGTGGTGAGGGGGGCCATTAAGCTGAAGAAGGAGTCCTATCAAGCTTGGTTGGCTTGTGGGACTCCCGAAGCAGCTGAGGTGTACCAGCAGGCCAAGCGGAGTGCAGCTCGGGTGGTTGCTGAAGCAAAAACCCGGGTATGGGAGGAGTTTGGTGAGGCCATGGAACAAGACTTTCGGTCTGCCTCAAAGAGATTCTGGCAAACTGTCCGGTGGCTCAGGAGGGGAAAGCAGCTCCCCGTCCACACTGTGTATGGTGCGGATGGAACACTGTTGACTTCGAGTGGGGATATCGTTGGGCGGTGGAAGGAATACTTCGAGGATCTCCTCAATCCCACTGATACGCCTTCCACAGAGGAAGCAGGGTTTGGGGACGAGGGGAATGACTCGCCTATCACAGGGGCTGAGGTCGCCAAGGTGGTTAAAAATCTCCTTGGTGGCCGGGCCCTGGGGGTGGATGAGATTCGCCCTGAGTACCTCAAGGCCCTGGATGTTGTTGGGTTGCCATGGTTGACACGCCTCTGCAACATTGAGTGGAGGTCGGGGGCAGTGCCTTTGGCATGGCAAACCGGGGTGTTGGTTCGTCTCTTCAAAAAAGGGGACCGGAGGGTGTGCTCCAACTTTAGAGGGATCACACTCCTCAGCCTCCCTGGAAAGGTCTATGCCAAGGTACTGGAGAGGAGAGTCCTGCCGTTGGTCGAACCTCGGATTCAGGAGGAGCAACGTGGTTTTCGTCCTGGCCGTGGCACATCGGACCAGCTCTTTACCCTCTCGAGAATTCTTGAGGGCTCGTGGGAGTTTGCCCAACCAGTTTACATGTGTTTTGTGGACTTGGAGAAGGCATTTGACCGCGTCCCTCGTGGATTTTTGTGGGGGGTGCTTCGGGAGTATGGGGTATCGGGCTTGTTGTTACGAGCTATTCGGTCTCTGTACGACCGTTGTGAGAGTTTGGTTCGTATTGCCAACACTCGGTCGGAGTCATTCCCAGTGAGAGTTGGACTCCGCCAGGGCTGCCCTTTGTCACCGATCCTGTTCATAATTTTTATGGACAGGATTTCTAGGCGCAGCCAGGGAATGGAGGGTGTCATGCTTGGTGACCACAGAATCTCATCTCTGTTGTTTGCAGATGATGTTGTCCTGTTGGCTTCATCCAGCAATGACCTACAGCTCTTGCTGGGACGGTTTACCGCTGAGTGTGAAGCGGCTGGGATGAGAATCAGCACCTCCAAGTCTGAGTCCATGGTCCTCAGCCGGAAAAAGGTGGATTGTCCTCTCCGGGTTGGGGACAGGCTCCTGCCCCAAGTGGAGGAGTTTAAGTATCTTGGGGTCTTGTTCACGAGTGAGGGGAGAATGGAGCGAGAGATCGACAGACGGATTGGAACAGCATCTGCAGTGATGCGGACGTTGTACCGGTCTGTTGTGGTGAAGAGGGAGCTTAGTTCTAAGGCAAAGCTGTCAATTTACCAGTCAATCTACGTTCCTACTCTCACCTATGGTCACGAGCTTTGGGTAATGACCGAAAGAACGAGATCGCGGATACAAGCGGCTGAAATGAGCTTTCTCCGTAGGATTGCTGGACTCACCCTCAGAGACAGGGTGAGGAGCTCAGTCATCCGGGAGAGGCTCAGAGTAGAACCGCTGCTCCTCCACATTGAAAGGAGTCAGTTGAGGTGGTATGGGCATCTGATTAGGATGCCTCCTGGACGCCTCCCACTTGAGGTGTTTCAGGCACGTCCCACTGGGAGGAGACCCTGGGGCAGACCCAGGACTTGGTGGAGAGACTATGTCTCCCAGCTGGTCTGGAAACGCCTTGGTATCCTCTCTGAAGAGCTGGAGCAGGTGGCTGGGGAGAGGGAAGTCTGGGCTTCTCTGCTTGAACTGCTGCCTCCGCGACCCGGACCTCCGGAAAAGCGGTAGAAGATGGATGGTTCACTAATTAGCAGTGGATAATATATCTTATGCCATTCTGGCTTATTTTGCTAAATTTTTGCCATTATGGTAGCTTGAACCATTAACATTAGCTTGGCTAGCCGGTTGGAGTTGGTCTGTTTAACTACAGTAGAGTTCCCAGTCAGGCCACCTAGTGTTAACTGTCTGACTGTGATCCATTTTGATTGCTATTTTATACAAATTCTATCCACCCTCACTGAAATCATCATCTTAACCATATACCATTCTTAGACATCATTTTAGTTGATCTTACTGTGGTTCATTATACTCTGATTGGGGCCAAAGATAGCTAGCTGCTGTTAGCAGTTGGCCGTTCACTCATTTGTGATTGTTTCTCTGATTATTGTATGCCAAGGACCAGTCATATATGAGCCACTGAAACCACACACCCTGTCCAGCAGTGATGCTTTATTCATCTATTTCATTCATTCTTGAAGATGAATTTACATTAGTTTGCTCATGCTGTGTTCACTACGCAACCTAGGAGCTAGCCAGCTAACATTAGCAACATCATAAGTGAGGGTGAGGTAAACTGTGGCTTTTGAGCATTTAAAGGGACATGCACTGAAACAAGTTTTTCTGAGGAAGGCTGCAAAAGATGATTCATAATGATACTCCAGTGATTAAATAAGTAAAGGCATTTTGACCAAAGCATGACACGGACATCTCTTTAAGACCTGTTGGATTCTTCAACAAGTGGAAGCAGTGCAATGAATCGGAACTTCAATGTGGGTTTTGTAAGTGCAGAAAAGGTGTTCCAGCTGCGGAAATATGCACTAAATAATCTGTTCAGTGCCTTAAAATTTAGTTGTTTGTTTGTTTGTTTGTTTGTTTGCAAGGAATTTTACAACCACTAAAATTTCCAGAATGATTTTAAAAGCTGCATGCAGCCTGTCTTTACTCATGGAGTCTGACGTTACTGGTCCTGAACTTAATGAAAACATTAGTACCAACCATTTTCTAAAAGGAAATTTCAGTCCATCTTAAAAATGTCTTCAATTAGTAGTTTGACAACGGTCATCATTGTCACACGTGGCTCTAGGGAGCCACGCAATAAGAGAGCCAAGGGCGAGCCAGTCAGTTGTGATGTTTAATAGTGACAGGGGTAAGGGATGAGGAAAGCACAGATGCTCATACATAGTTACACTCATGGGCAGTACAGCAATAGAGTTAACAGTTAATAAGGTGGTGCTCCCAAGTGATTCGCTAAGACTAGTAGAGGGCTTGCGCCGGACATGGGGGCACAGAGAAACAAATACTTCTTACGGGAAAACACTTACGAGAGATGCTGGATGATGAGACAAGGGCTGGCACCGGACGAAGGGGCTCCAGCCTAGTAGTGCTTTAAGTCGCAGCCCCGAGTGATCGACAAAAATAGTAGGAATGACGTGCACCGGTAAGTAGAAAGATAACAAAATACACGGTACCATATGCAAAGAAGGACACCTAGGAAAGTAACGGTGACAGGGTAACAGGACAACAATAAGATAAGATGGTGAGTATGGTCAATACACAGCACTAAATAAACGGGGGGTCACCTAGGGAAATACTGGTGACAGGTTCACAGGAGAACAATGAGATAAGATGCTGGGTATGGTTAGTAAGGAGAGAACACAATACACAGCACTAAATACACGAGGGGTCACCTAGAGGAATAACGGTGACAGGATAACAGGACAACAATAAGGTAAAAAGCTGAGTATGGTCAATAAGGGGAAAACACAATACACAGCGCTAAATATACGGGAGGTCCCCTAGAGGGAGAATGGTGACAGGTTCACAGGATAATGAGGTAAGATGCTGAGTATGGTTGATAAGGAGAGAACACAATACACAGCGCCAAATATACGGGGGGGTCACCTAGAGAAATACTGGTGACAGGTACATAGGATAACAATGGGATAAGATGCCAAGTATGGTTAACAAGGGAAAAACACAATACACAGCACTAAATATAAGAGGAAGAGGAAAATGTTCGGGCGGCTAAGTCCAAACCCAGATCCCGAGAAACCAGTCCGCCGGTAGCCGTGCCAGGCCACCCAGAAGCACAAAGTTCGTCAGGGAGTTGGACCAGATCGCCGAACCGGACATCTTGCGGGTCGAGCCGTCGACCCGCATCACTCAACCACCAGGACTGTCGAGACGGACGAAGGGTCAAAGCGGGTCCCGGTGGACGAGGCACAGGGGAGAGCCGATGACGAGGGCAACGAGCGTCAGGCCGCTGGGAAACAGCCACCTCCTCACCGGACCTGGACAGCGCTGGCGCAGCACCCAAGTCGGACCCCGATTGGGTCTTAGGCAAACCCACGTCGGACACTGCCGAAGCAGCACCCACGTCGGACCCCGACTGGGTCGGCACTGTACCAGAACCGACCTCCAACGTTGAACCTGGACCCTCCAGCATCACGAGGAACGGCAACTCCTCGCCG
Organism: Pholidichthys leucotaenia; assembly: GCA_020510985.1. Lineage (NCBI taxonomy): Eukaryota > Metazoa > Chordata > Actinopteri > Cichliformes > Pholidichthyidae > Pholidichthys > Pholidichthys leucotaenia. The sequence goes on along the minus strand of CM035842.1, from coordinate 131,861,424 downwards.
GTGACCCTGGAAGAAGGCTCGGGAGAAAAAACAGAACCGGGGCCAGGATCACCGGCAGCGCCAGAACCCGGCGAAACGAGCTTGGATGCAGCGGGCGGCTGCACCCGGCTCATCCCCCCTAGAGACAGGCTAAAGTGCTCAGAGAAATAGAGGGAAAAAAGAGAGGAGAGCACTCGCCTGATCTCGGGTTCCGACGCCGTCCAGGACTGCGAAGATCCAGCATCTGTCGTCCGGAGGTCGTTGTCAGGCTCCCACTCGGCTGCGTCGGGCCCCGCAGCCAGCACGATGGTCAGCGCAGCTTGAGGTTCCTCCTGCGTTGGTAACCACACCGACGGTCCAGGCGGCGTGATGGCAGGAGAACCTCGTCCCACTGGACCGAACCGCACCTCCGTGGAGACCCGGGGAAGCTTGGTCGTCGGCGCAGACTCCACATAGCAGTCAGTCCTCCTCCGTCCACAACATAGCTGCGGAACCACAGGCCCTCTCCTTATCCCACCACGTTGACCCGGAGCCGGGGATCGCTCGGCGGAGAGAGACACAGAGGATGCAGGATTAAAGGCACAGGTTACAGCAGGTGGTGGGAGTTCAGGGAGCTGCGGACCCCGAACTCCACCTCCAGGAGTGTGACAGAGCAAATCATTAAACTGATGTAAATAAACTGAGACTTGCCTGCCTCCTGGAGGTTGGGTGGAGCCTGCTGCGGTGAACATTGCTTCCTCCTCTCCCCGCCAGGCGATAACGGAGGACCCCCTGGGAAATCGTCTGGGGACCGCTCGCGTCGTCTCCAGGAGAGGGCTCACCAGGCCGGGATTCCAGGCACACACAGCAGTCGGGGAGCGCGTCGAGGAGGAGGGGGTATCAGCCCGAATGCCCTGGAGTGAGAGCGGGGGAATGAGGCTCAGGGAACAAGGCTGTAAAATCTCCACACTGACGAGGCGAAAAGGTGACAGCTGCGTGGGAGGAGAAGTCCTGGTGGGAGCCCAGAACTGGATCCGGACGGGGTTCATGCTGAGGTGACTTGGCAAAGTGATGACGGCTATTCCCAGGGGACGAAGCGAGGGGGGAACCCAGGAATTGCCGCTCTTGATCAGAGACCGAGGCGAGGAAGGCGTTGAGCTCGGGAAAGCTTCGCTGCCCTGGAGTCCTCTCCACCAATCTCACTGCCGCCGCCACGTGCCTGCAGATGGTGAATGGATGCACAGCGGGAATCGCGTCAGCCACTCGGTCCCAGACGTAACTGCTGTCAGCTGCGGCTCCATGGGGGGAATCCCGAGTGACGTGATGCAGAACGGGGGAAGCCCTCTGGGTGGCGCGAACTCCCGGGCTGGAATGGCAGCAGGAACGGGGTCCCGAAGCGGGGGGCAACGTCATCCACTTCGGCGTTCTGCCGGGGTTTCCATCCAACCCGCGGAGCTTCTCTCGCTGTGTGTCCATGGCGTCAATCCTGGCACTGACCTCAAGATGGAATAAGGAGCAAGTATAACTGTCCAGGAGATCCTCAGCACGGCCCGGATGCCAGCGTCTCGCGTTGGAGGCGTCGTGCAGGGTGAAGAGCGTCCTGTCGACAGCCCCCAGGATGGACCTCAGCTCGTCGCCCTGGCGTCGGAGGTGACTCCTGGGAAACGGCGTGCTAACGGCGCTAACACCCGGACAGGAAGGTACAAGTCCAAACCATTTACGGCCGCCGGCAACTCGTTCTGGCTGCGACATACTGTCACACGTGGCTCTAGGGAGCCACGCAATAAGAGAGCCAAGGGCGAGCCAGTCAGTTGTGATGTTTAATAGTGACAGGGGTAAGGGATGAGGAAAGCACAGATGCTCATACATAGTTACACTCATGGGCAGTACAGCAATAGAGTTAACAGTTAATAAGGTGGTGCTCCCAAGTGATTCGCTAAGACTAGTAGAGGGCTTGCGCCGGACATGGGGGCACAGAGGCACAAATACTTGTTACAGGAAAACACTTACGAGAGATGCTGGATGATGAGACAAGGGCTGGCACCGGACGAAGGGGCTCCAGCCTAGTAGTGCTTTAAGTCGCAGCCCCGAGTGATCGAGGCTGCTCCTTTTTATTCTCATTAGCAGCGCCCCAGCTGATGAGGATTAATTGGCCCCAGCCGTCCCGTAATACTGACAGCTGGGAGCCAGCTGAGACGCTGTCCAATGAGAGGCGGAAACGAGGAGACATGGGCTGAGCGCCGAAATGGCGTCTCCTCCCATGGTGACAGAGATGCTGCCTAAAGAGAGGCAGGGATGAGGAGACATGGGCTGAGCGCCGAGATGGTGTCTCATCCCATGGTGACAATCATAAAGTTAAGTGTTTATAGAAAACAAAATGCTAGTCCATCAGTCATTGTCCATTATGGTTTGGATCGTAATATATGGGTGTGATTAGTGTTAATGAGGCTCTTTATCAGAATGGACACCGCTGGTATCAAACGTAATGACATGTAATAGATGAGGTTTCAGGAAAGACACTAAGGATTTTATCTTATCTTTTTTTAACATTCATCACTCTTCTCTTTTGCACAGAATACCAAGAGAACAGTGTATAAAATCAAAGAAATAGGTTGGAAGTTGAATTTATATCAGGGCATTGCTATTAATTTGATGGTCAAGGAAAAGCTTTAATAGTGAATATGAACAAAACTGCATGGATTTCTTATGCCGTAATTGAATTTTTAACTATATATTAAATGCATTACATTTTTAAGGATATGTTGAATAAGGATTAAATAAGAGCCTGTCTTTTGTTTTTATACCCACATAAATCAACATGTCTTTTTTTTCCTAATCTTGCACTAAACTTAGAAATGCAAAGTCAGCTTAAATGTGTCCTGTGAACTTTTCAGATTGACTCAAAAAAAAAAGTGTCTGAAAGGCTAACATCCCTGTAAAAGACAGACACCGGGTTAAAACACGAATGCAAAGGGTAGGGCCCAGAAAAGAGCCATCTCCAAATCCCCAGAGAAAGGGGAAAAAAAAAGGTTGAAACTGCACAGCATGAACCGTCGACTTCAGAACAAGAGCTGAGATCTAGTAAAGTTGGCACAGAACAATGCAGTGATTTTTAGATGATGGTACAGGTAATGTACCATCATCTAGATGTTCCTGAAGTTGGCAGACCACTTCTGTTCTTTCTTTCTTTTTTTCTTTCTTTCCTTCTTTCTTGATTCACCAACTAGATGGAATCAGAGAAAGTTATACAGGATAATGTGTTAAAGCATTTTATATGTACTAAAACATGTAATTTTAATGAAAGCACCACAGGTGCTTATGCCTCAGTGCCTGTGGCATGGTAGCATGGGTATTGTGTCATGCCATCTGTGCATGGCTTTGAAATGCTTGGTAGTTTATGCAGGAATGACTGTGATGTCACTGTCACAATACACCCAAAGTGAATTTCATCCCAGGGCTGTATGCTGGCATGTTCGTCAAGGAGCGCATACAAGAAAAAATATAGAAGCACAAGAATAAAATTAGGAGCAAAAGGAAAAATGCTGGATTAACAGATTTTTATTAGTTTAATACATGCTTATTTACACTACGGCATGCAATAGCAGGTAAAAAATATCAAAACTTCAAAAACTATGACCATAATCATCAACATTAAATCAGAATGCATTGAAATGTTTCACTCTGTGTGTAATGAGTATTGATAAAGGTTCTTGAATTATCTTGCAAAAAAATATTCAAATGCAGTTTTTCTATAAAGAGAAGATGCAATATTGTTATGTAGCTTCCACCCAGTCTCTTCACAGCTGCTCTGACTGCTCACCCTCAGGTTCACCACCGTGGACCTCAGAGAGAGAAACAAGAAGGGAAAAAAAATAATGAAAATGTGATTATATTACAGATGTGATAGAACATTTTTAAAGTCAGCGTCATCAAATAAATTCTATTACAGATGTTATTTTCTTACTCAACTTAAGAAATTGCTTGGCTTTCTGCAAAAATAACCCGAAGTGTTTTTGTTTTTTTTTATTCCACACCTCACATCAGCTTTAATTGAGTAAATAAATCAATAAAGAAATGACGAGACTGTAAAAGTTATTTTAAAGGAAATGATTAAACAACATCACACCATGGTGTTTTTATATTACTGACATTTGTATTAAGAGTTGAAAAAATTACCTGAACTTCAGAGAAACCAATTTAACATTAACAAGTTATTAACATATGGATCATGTGACTAGAGTCACCAGTAGCGGAGCACATCGGAAAAAACAATGTGACAAAACACAAGCTTTAAGAATCAAATGTTGCCGTGTCAGGAGGTGTTAATGTGTTAACAATGAAACTGCTGCATAATTTTAGGGCAAAACTTACTTGTAAATTTTTTTTTTTCTCCTGCTGATGTTGTCTGCCAATTTCTTTGACTTCAGAGGAAGCTCTGCTGTGACTGGCATGTTGCACTTAAGCAATATGGGAATTGTAGTTTTTACTGATGGGCTGTAAACTACAGGAAGAATATACGTTGTCCTTTATCTTCAAAAGTAAACAGCAAAACGTGTCTGAAAAGAAACAATGTGTTGAATAAACGGTGTAGTTTCTGAATATGTATTTAGTTTGCAGAAACAGCTATTTTAAAAGTTCAGAATGAGATTGATTGTTGACAGGAAGTGCACAGTGGGACTGTAATAAAGGTGCACTGCCACCTCTACTGGGCCGGCATAGGTATTACAATGTTTCAGCTGCATTGATGGTAAAGGTGAGCTATCTTGGTGTTTATTTCAAAAACAAAGCGTTATCTCAAAATTCTGGCAAATTAAGTCAAGAAAATATGGAGATACAATGATACAAGCCTTTTGTTCCACTTAATTTTGACTAGGCGAGCTGAAACAGACAGGTGGACAGATCCACACAGATGTATTGAGTGATTACCATATGCCTCCGTTCACCAATGCATAATAAACCAGTGTAGGAGAAATCCAGTCAGGTATGGGGCATGTGCTGGGGTTTACACTCTCCAGGCATCTTCTGGACTTCACCACAGGTGGAGACCCTTATCGCCCACTTTCATTCCCTGAATTCAACCATGAATACAGTGAACAAGGTCTGTGCCACATGTCGAAGTCATTGTCGATAGTTTCTACACACATATTTGACCGATATCATGCTAGCCTCCAAAGAACATCAGTATTTGACTATTAATGGATCCAACAGTACCCCAGAATCCTAAGAAGAAGCAAGCAGTTGTTCTAGTCACTCGGGGTGCTTTCCACACCCAACCCATTTGTTCCAGACTTGTAGACTTCACAGTTTGATCCAGACCAAAATTACATGTGCAAGACCCATAAACAGCTGAAATTCCGCCTGGCAAAAATCGATGGTATAGGTCCAGATCAAACTGAACCTTGGTCCAGTTTATTTCTGGTGTGAAAGCAATTTTTACAAAGGTTCAGACTTTTGAACCAAACACAGGTAGTTACAGCAGCAAAAAAGAGGGAAAATAAACACTCAAAGAGAGGAAGAGATGCAGTTTTTAACTGAAATATGGTCTGATGGGGAGATGAAGAGTCAACTAAAAAAAAATCATAAAAATGCAGTAACTTACCAGATGTTTTCAGAGGGGATGCTAAAGAAAGTATGGGAAACACTGGGAGAGCAATTCCTCCTAAAGATCACCATGGGGGATGAGAAGGACCAACGCTATTTATAATGATAACATTAATAACAGTCGAGCATTCACACAATGTGGCTTAGGTCAGCCCACTGACTATTCTTGACCATTTCATTAGCACATGATTTAATGATACAGTGCATCTGGAAAGTATTCACAGCGCTTCACTTTTTCCATGTTTTGTTATGTTACAGCCTTCAAAAGGGATTAATTTCATTTTTTTTCCTCAAAATTCTACACACAATACCCCACAATGACAATGTCGAAAAAAAGTTGTTGTTTTTTTAGATTTTTGCAAATTTATTAAAAATAAAAAAAACTAAGAAATCATATGTGCAAAAGTATTCACAGCCTTTGCTCAATACTTTGTTGATGCACCTTTGGCAGCAATGACAGCCTCAAGTCTTTTTGAATATGATGTCACAAGATTGGTACACCTATCTTTGGGCAGTTTCGCCCATTCCTCTTTGTAGCACCTCTCAAGCTCCATCAGTTTGGATGGGAAGCGTCGGTGTACAGCCATTTTCAGATCTCTCCAGAGATGTTCAATTGGATTCAAGTCTGGGCTCTGGCTGGGCCACTGAAGGACCTTCACAGAGTTGTCCTGAAGCCACTTTTTTGATATCTTGGCTGTGTGCTTTGGGTCATTGTCCTGCTGAAAGATGAACTGTCGCCCCAGTCTGAGTTCAAGAGAGCTCTGGAGCTGGTTTTCATCCAGGATGTCTCTGTACATTGCTGTATTCATCTTTCCCTCTATCCTGACTAGTCTCCCAGTTTCTGCCACTGAAAAACATCCCTACAGCATGATGCTGCCACCCCCATTGGCGTGGTTATGAGCGGTGCCTGGTTTCCTCCAAACATGACGCCTGGCATTCATGCCAAAGAGTTCAATCATTGTCTCATCACACCAGAGAATTTTGTTTCTCATGGTCTGAGAATCCCCAATCCATGAGAGTCCCCTCATGGATCATCACCTTATCGTGATGGGGGATTTGCGTGCCCTAGTGATCCCAGGAGCTATGTTGTCCAGGGCAATTTGCCTCTGGTAGGGTCACCCAAGACAAATTGGTCCTGGGTGAAGGGCCAGACTAAGAATGATCCAACAGACTCTCATGATTAATGCTAGAACAAGGATTCAGTGTACCCCGCCCAGTATGGGGTTACCGGGGCCCCACCCTTGACCAAGGCCTGGGGAAGGGGCTCGATGGCTAGCGTCTGGTGGCCAGGTTTCTGCCCATGGGACCCATCCAGGCTCAGCCCGAAGGAGTTACATGGGTCCGTCCTCCACTGCGCTCGCCACCTGTAGGAGGGACCATGGGAGTCCGGTGCTATGTGGATCAGGTGGTGGTCAAAGGCGAAGACTTTGGCGGTCTGATCCCAAGCTTCCTAAACTGGATTTTGGGATGTGGAATGTCACCTCTCTGGTAGAGAAGGAGCTTGAGCTGGTGCATGAGGTCGAGAGATACCGGCTAAATATAGTCAGCCTCACCTCAACACACAGCTCCAGTTCCGGAACCAGTCTCCTGGAGAGGGGCTGGAGCTTGGCCTTCTGTAGAGTTGCCCTGGGTGAGAGGCAATGAGCAGGAGTGGGTATTCTTGTATCCCCCCACCTTGTTGCCTCTATATTGGAGTTTTCCCCAGTGGACGAAAGGGTTGCTTCCCTGCACCTTTGAGTTGGGAAACGGGTCCTGACCATCATTTGTGCCTATGCACCAAATGATGGTTCAGAGTACCCACCCTTTTTGGAGTCTCTGACTGGGGTGCTGGAGAGTGCTCCTCTTGGAGACTCCATTGTCCTACTGGGGGACTTCAATGTGCACGTGGGCAGCAACAATGAAACCTGGAGGGGGGTTATTGGGAGGAACAGCTTGCCCAATCTGAACTGGAGTGGTGTTCAGTTATTGTACTTCTGTGCTAACCACAGTTTGTCCATAATGAACACCATGTTCAAGCATAAGGGTGTCCATATGTGCACCTGGCACAAGGACACCCTAGTTCGCAGGTCGATGATCGATTTTATTATCGTGTCATCAGACCTGCAACTGTATGTCTTGGACACCCGGGTAAAGAGAGGTGCAGAGCTGTCAACTGATCACCACCTGGTGGTGAGTTGGAGCCGATGGCAGGGAAGGATATCATTCAGACCTGGTAGACCCAAACATATAGTGAGGGTGTGCTGGGAACGTCTGGCTGAGGCCTCTGTCTGGGAAGTCTTCAACTCCCACCTCCGGAAGAACTTCAACCACATTTTGAGGGAGTCTGGAGACATGAAGTCTGAATGGGCCATGCTCTCCACCTCCATTATTGAAGCAGCTGCCCAGAGCTGCAGCCGCACGGTCATCAGGGCATCTCGTGGTGGCAACCCCCGAACCAAGTGGTGGACACCAGTGGTGAGGGGGGCCATTAAGCTGAAGAAGGAGTCCTATCAAGCTTGGTTGGCTTGTGGGACCCCCGAAGCAGCTGAGGTGTACCAGCAGGCCAAGCGGAGTCCAGTTCGGGTGGTTGCTGAAGCAAAAACTCGAGAATGGGAGGAGTTCGGTGAGGCCATGGAACAAGACTTTCGGCCGGCCTTGAAGAGATTCTGGCAAATTGTCCGGTGGCTAAGGAGGGGGAAGCAGCTAACTGTCCACACTGTGTACAGTGTGGATGGGGCACTGCTGAATTTGACTGGGGATATCATAAGGTGGTGGAAGAAATACTTGGAGGATCTCCTCAATCCCACTGACACAAGTTCCGCAGAGGAAGCAGGGCTTGTGGACGAGGGGGACGACTCGCCTATCACAGGGACTGAGGTCGCCAAGGTGGTTAAAAATCTCTTTGGTGGCCGGGCCCCGGGGGTGGACGAGATTCACCCTGAGTACCTCAAGGCCCTGAATGTTGTAGGGCTGTCATGGTTGACACGCCTCTGCAACATTGCATTTAGGTCGGGGGCAGTGCCTTTGGTATGGCAAACTGGGGTGTTGGTTCCTCTTTTCAAAAAAGGGGACCGGAGGGTGTGCTCCAACTTTACAGGGATCACACTCCTCAGCCTCCCTGGGAAGGTCTATGCCAGGGTACTGGAGAGGAGAGTCCGGCCGTTGGTCAAACCTCATATTCAGGAGGAACAATGTGGTTTTCGTCCTGGCTGTGGCACTTTGGACCAGCTCTTTACCCTCTCGAGAATCCTCGAGGGTTCGTGAGAGTTTGCCCAACCAGTTTACATGTGTTTTGTGGACTTGGAGAAGGCATTTGACCCAGTCCCTCGTAGTTTGTTCTGGGGGGTGCTTCGGGAGTATGGGGTATCGGGCTTGTTGTTACGAGCTATTCAATCTCTGTACGACCACTGTGAGAGTTTGGTTTGTACTGCCAACACTCAGTCGGACTCATTTCCAGTGAGAGTTGGACTCCGCCAGGGCTGCCCTTTATCACCGATCCTGTTCATAATTTTTATGGACAGGATTTCTAGGTGCAGCCAGGGAACAGAGGGTGTCATGCTCGGTCACCACAGGATCTCATCTCTGTTGTTTGCAGATGATGTTGTCCTGCTGGCTTCATCCAGCAATGACCTACAGGTCTTACTGGGATGGTTTGCCATTGAGTGTGAAGCGGCTGGGATGAGAATCAATACCTCCACATCCGAGTCCATTGTCCTCAGCCAGAAAAAGGTGGATTGTCCTCTCAGGGTTGGGGACAAGCTCCTGCCCCAAGTGGAGGAGTTAAAGTATCTTGGGGTCTTATTCACGAGCGAGGGGAGAATGGAGCGAGAAACTGACAGATGATCGGAGCAGCATCTGCAGTGATGCAGACATTGTACCGGTCTGTTGTGGTGAAGAGGGAACGAAGCTCTAAGGCAAAGCTGTCAATTTACCAGTCAATCTATGTTCCTACCCTCAGCTATGGTCATGAGCTTTGGGTAATGACCGAAAAAACGAGATCATGGAAACAAGCTGCTGAAATGAGCTTTCTTCGTAGGATTGCTGGACTCACCCTAAGAGATAGGGTGACAAGCTCAGTCATCCGCAAGAGGCTCAGAGTAGAACCGCTGCTCCTCCACATTAAAAGCAGCCAGTTGAGGTGGTACACGCATCTGATCAGGATGCCTCCTGGACGCCTCCCACTTGAGGTGTTTTGGGCACATTCCACTGGGAGGCAACCCCGGGGCAGACCCAGGACTTGCTGGAGAAACTATGTCTCCCAGCTGGTCTGGGAACCCCTTGGTATCCTCTCTGAAGAGCTGGAGCAGGTGGGTGGGGAGAGGGAAGTCTGGGCTTCTCTGCTTGAACCTCCAGAAAAGCGATAGAAGATGGATGGATGGATGGATGGATGGATGGTCTGAGAGTCCTTCAGGTGCCTTTTGGCTAACTCCAAGTGGGCTGACATGTGCCTTTTACTTAGGAGTGGCTTCTGTCTGGCCACTCTACCATACAGGCCTGATTGGTGGGTTGCTGCAGAGATGGTTGTCCTTCTGGAAGGTTCTCCTCTCTCCACAGAAGGAACGCTAGAGCTCTGACAGAGTGACTATCAGGTTCTTCGTCACCTCCCTGACTAAGGCCCTTCGCCCCGATCGCTCAGTTTAGACAGTCGGCCACCTCTAGGAAGAGTCCTAGTGGTTCCTAACTTCTTCCATTTACGGATGATGCAGGCCACTGTGCTCATTGGGACCTTCAAAGCAGCAGAAATTTTTCTGTACCCTTCCCCAGATTTGTGCCTCGAGACAATCCTGTCGTGGAGGTCTACAATCAATTCCTTTGACTTCATGCTTGGTTTGTGCTCTGACATGTACTGTCAACTGTGAGACCTTATATAGACAGGTGTGTGCCTTTCCAACTCATGTCCAATCAACTGAATTTACCACAGGTGGACTCCAATTAAGCTGTAGAAACATCTCAAGGATGATCAGTGGAAACAGGATGCACCTGAGCTCAATTTTGAGCTTCACGGCAATGGCTGTGAATACTTATGTACTGTACATGTGATTTCTTAGTTTTTTATTTTTAGTAAATTTGCAAAAATCTCACAAAAACTTTATTCACATTGTCATTATGGGTTATTGTGTGTAGAATTTTGAGGGGAAAAATGAATTTAATCCATGTTGGAATAAGGCTGTAACATAAGAAAATGTGGAAAAAGTGAAGTGGCGTGAATACTCTCCTAATGCACTGTATGTGTCTCTCATGAGTCCACTCTGTGTCAGTTGCTGGTGGAGAACATAAGTACAGAAGAGGGCATCCTACTTGCACCAAGGCCTGAGGCTAACATCCACTTGATGCAAACTTTTATACCCGTTAAAGTTCCCTCAAGATTATTGAGACAGCATCTGTGTCGCACAACTGTGGCCACGTTATCACACCCATGACAAGCAAAGGGCAAAGCTGCAAGGAAGCCATGCTTCCAAAACACACAGGCATGCCCACAATTACATGAAGCCGATCAAACTTGCTGCTTAGAATGTAAGAACCTTATCTTCACAGCTCAATGCCAGACTTTGGTGTGGACATTGACTACAAGATGGACGGCAAGCTATTCAATCTGCAGCATCCGAAATCTAAGTCTGCCACAACCTAGGCTCAGCAACTTTCTGTACGCTGACGATGCAGCACTATGCACATCTACCCAAGTTTCATTACAAGTTGCAACTACACCACTGAATGACTTATATGCAGCGATGTGAAAAAGTGTTTGCCCCCTTCCTGATTTCTCTTTTTTTGTGTGTGTGTTTGTCCCACTTAAATGTTTCAGATCATCAAACAAATTTAAATATTAGACAAAAATAACACAAGTAAACACAAAATGCAGTTTTTAATGAAGATATTTATTATTAAGGGTAAAAAAAAAAATTAAACCTACATGGCCTCGTGTGAAAAAGTAATTGCCCCCCTGTTAAAATACAAATTAACTGTGGTTTATCGCATCTTTGGAAAGCTGAGTTCAATTTCTCTAGCCACACCCAGGCCTGATGACTGCCACACCTCTTCTCAATCAAGAAATCACTTAAATAGGACCTGCGTGACAAAGTGAAGTAAAGACATCTCCTTTCTATTCTATTTTTGTCTTTAATAAGAACAAAAGATAAATAAAGTGAAGTAGACCAAAAGATCCTTAAAAGCTAGACATCGTGCTGTGATCCAAAGAAATTCAGGAGCAAATGAGAAACAAAGTAATTGAGATCTTTCAGTCTGGAAAAGGTTATAAAGCCATTTCAAAAGCTTTGGAACTCCAGCAAACCACAGTGAGAGCCATTATCCACAAATGGCGAAAACATGGAACAGTGGTGAAACTTCCCAGGAGTGATCGGCCAACCAAAATTACCCCAAGAGCGCAGCAATGACTCATCCAAGACATCACAAAAGGCCTCACAACAACATCCAAAGAACTGCAGGCCTTACTTGCCTCAGTTAAGGTCAGTGTTCATGACTCCACCGTAAGAAAGAGACTGGGCAAAAATGGCCTGCATGGTTGAGTTCCACGACGAAAACCACTGCTGAGCAAAAGAACATAAAGGCTCATCTCAGTTTTTGCAGAAAACATCTTGGTGATCCCCAAGCCTTTTGGGAAAATACTCTGTGGACTGACGAGACAAAAGTTGACCTTTTTGGAAAGTGTGTGTCCCATTACATCTGGCGTAAAAGTAACAATGTCACGACTCGCCGCTCATCAGCGGCCTCAGCCGCGCGCACACCTGCGCCTCGTCAGCAGCGGGCTATTTAGCCCACTCAGCCCAGTGCTGCGGTCTGGAGCCGTCTGTTCGCATCGGCACTTTGTAGCTCGTGTATCAACCTCTGATCACCAGCAAGACTTCAACCTCACGTAAGCATTCCTTACCTTTCTCCAAGTCTTCACCCCTGTGCACAGGTGGATTCCCCAGTGGCGGATTTCCCCGTTATCGCCAATCAATCCTCACCATCAACGCAGGCTCTGCAGGACACTGTCTTCCGGGCTTCTCCCTTGCCAGCGCCAGCCACCTGTACCCACAAGTAAGCAACACACAACTCATTATCCCTGTCCAGGTGTGGTGCCCTTTACCCTTGTCCTCTGCTCTCTCCCCATAGGGTTGTCTGGCTGTACGGCCCGCTGCTCTGCTTCCTGCGCATCGGCGTTCACCCCCAACACATACACATACCGCATACATCCATTCAAACACACCTGCTTGTTGAATAAAGCTGTTAAATCCATCCTGAGCCTGCGTGCGTGTTTCCTGGGCCAGACATTATGTCAGTACAGCTCCAGCAGAGCGGCTCAGCAGACAGCGGGCTTGCACGCCGTCTGATTTAATTGCCCATCAACAGCAGGTGATTTTGAACCAGTTGGTTAACATAACTCACTGGTTAGACCACTTGGACCCCCAGCAGGCGTTCCCCTCGGCTCGCCGGGGGGGTTTGCTCCCGCCGCTCCGGTGCCCGGTCAGTCTGCCACAGGGACGCCCACTCGACTCACACCAATCCCAACCCCCGCCCGCTTCAGCGGGAAGCTCGGCGGAGCGCGGGGGTTCATTATGCAGTGTGAGTCGGTGTTTCTGCGCGTTCCCGGGGATTTTCCCTCGGACCACAGCCGAATTGGCTACATTGGAAACCTTCTGGAGGGGCGAGCGCTAACTTGGGCTTATGCCGTTATGGCGAAGCCCAGTTACGCAAACCTCTCCTACAGCCAGTTCGTGCAGAGCTTCCTCGAGGTGTTTGATCACTCCCGGCGTGATAGTGTCCTCACTGACCGGCTCCTTGGCCTCCAACAGGGAGGCCGGTCAGCGGCGGATTACGCAATAGACTTCCGGGTCACTGCCGGGGAAGTAGGCTGGGATGAGGCGGCCCTCTGTGGCATCTTCCTCCGCAGCCTCAGCTCAGGTCTGAGGGATGAGCTGGCCGGTCGAGATCTTCCGGAGACGCTTGCAGAGCTGATCTCCACAACTATTAGTTTAGATAACAGGCTGCGTGAATGGTCCACCGTGCGGAAGTCTAGCAGCCGCTCGCGTGGAGGCCCGTCCGCACGCCTCAAGACCGCCCCCTGGCGTTACCTTCACCGGAGTCTTCCGAGGAATCGGAGGCGATGGTGGTTGGTCGGTCAAAGCTCCCCCTAGCGGAGAAACAGTGCCGCCGGAAGTTGGGCCTCTGCATGTATTGCGGAGGAGATCAACACACCGTGGAACATTGCCTGGAGAAGCCAAACGGGGAGGTCCACGAGTCACTGTAGGGGGTCTCGCGGACTCTAACCGGTCAAATCCCCTCACAAGTCTATCCTTGCCCATCCGATTCTGTCACAACGCCACGGGGCATCTCACACACACACTGGTGGACTCAGGAGCAGAGCAGAGCTTCATTTCAAAGAGCCTGGCAACCCAGTTGGGCATCCCCTGCCACCCTCTGGCCGCTCCTCTCAGCCTGATCACCCTTTCCCGTGCGCCCCTCGGACAAGTGACTCATCGCACGCAACCAGTCCCTGTCATAATCTCTGGTAACCACCGAGAGGATCTCACCCTGTACGTCCTGTCCTACTCTGTGACGCCTGTCATCCTTGGGTACCCCTGGTTGTGTCTGCACAACCCCGTGCTGGATTGGCAGACAGGAAGAGTCGCCGCCTGGAGTTCCTTCTGCATGGACACCTGTTTACAATCCGCAGCCTGCGCCCCGTCTTCTCCTCCCCCGGCTAAGGACGCCGCGCCTCCGGATCTCACTCTGGTGCCCTCGGAGTTCCATGACCTGGGCCTCGTATTCAGCAAGTCCAGGGCGATGTCTCTTCCTCCTCACTGGCCCTACGACTGCGCCATCAACCTCCACCCGGGGGCGCCTCTGCCTTCCGGACGCCTCTACAGCTTGTCAGCGCTGGAGCGGGAAGCGATGGATAGTTATATCAAGGAGTCAGTCAACGCAGGTATCATCCGTCCCTCCTCGTCTCCGCTCGGCACAGGGTTCTTCTTCTTGTCAAAGAAGGATGGGTCACTCCGCCCATGTATCGACTTCCGGGCCCTGAATGACATCACGGAGAAGGACCGTTACACCCTGCCACTGATGGACACCGCCTTCCACTCCCTGCAGGGGGCGACCTGGTTCACCAAATTGGATCTTCGCAGTGCATACCACCTCGTCCGCATCAGGGAGGGGGATGAGTGGAAGACAGCCTTTAGAACGCCTAGTGGGCACTTTGAGTACCTGGTGATGCCCTTTGGACTGACCAACGCCCCTGCTGTATTTCAACGCCTGATCAATGATGTCCTGCATGATTTCCTCAGCCTCTTCGTGTTCGTATACCTGGATGACATCCTCATCTTCTCCAGGTCACGGGAGGAACACCAGGTGCATGTGAGGTGGGTCTTACAGCGGCTGCTGGAGAACAGGCTGTACGTCAAAGCCGAGAAGTGTGAATTTTACGCCAAGACCACCTCCTTCTTAGGGTTTGTAATCTCACACAACCAGGTCCTACCTGACCCCGCGAAGATTAAAGCGGTGGTTGAATGGCCCCCGCCGACCTCCAGGAAGCAGGTCCAGCAATTTATTGGGTTTGCCAATTTCTACCGCCGTTTTGTGCCTAACTTCGGTGCCATTGTTGCCCCGCTGACCCGTCTCACTTCCCCCCAAGAACACCTTCCGCTGGACCGAAGAGGTCGCTGCGGCGTTCCAGGCGTTGAAGACGGAGTTCTCCTCCTCCCGAGTCCTGACCCAGGTCGACCCCGCACTGCAGTGCCTGGTGGAAGTCAACGCGTCTGATACGGGAGTGGGGGCGGTGCTATCCCAGCGATCACCCACCGATGGGGTCAAGCGACCCTGCGCCTTCTTCTCACGGTGTTTGTCTCCGGCCGAGCGGAATTACGACGTCGGGGACAGGGAGCTTCTCGCCATCAAGCTCGCCCTGCAGGAGTGGCGCCACTGGCTGGAGGGGGCTGCATTACCATTTGTGGTGCTGACGGACCATAAGAACTTGGAGTACCTTCGATCTGCTAGACGTCTGAATGCCCGCCAGGCGCGCTGGTCCTTGTTCTTTGCCCGGTTCCGCTTCACCATTACCTATCGCGCTGGCTCTAAGAACGGCCTACCCGATGCCCTCTCCAGGCAGTTTGCCCCTGAGACGGCAGAGGAGCCGGGTCATACCATCCTGCCCAGCTCGTGTGTGGTAGGGGCAATTTCCTGGACCATCAGGGACAAGATCCGGAGGGCGCAGGAGACCGAACCGGACCCTGGCAGAGGACCGGAGGGAAGGCTGTTCGTTCCATCTTCTGTCCGGGGGGAGGTCATCCATTGGGTTCACACTTCCAAACTCGCCTGCCACCCTGGCATATCCCGGCTAGTGGATCTCCTCCAGCGTTCCTTCTGGTGGCCAGGTCTGCAGAAGGACGCTGCCAACTACGTCCGGGCGTGCCCTGTGTATGCCACCGGCAAGTCAGGAAATTCTCCCCCCGCGGGTCTGCTCCAGCCCCTGCCGATCCCTGGCAGGCCCTGGTCTCACATAGCCCTCGACTTCGTCACCGGTCTCCCGACCTCTAACACCTATGACGCCGTCTTGACCATCGTGGATCGATTCTCCAAGGCCGCCCACTTCGTGCCACTTCGGGGTCTTCCAACGGCACGGGAGACAGCGGACTTTCTGGTTCAGCACGTGGTCAGGCTGCACGGGATACCGGTGGACATCGTCTCAGATCGGGCGCCCCAGTTTGTCTCAGAGGTGTGGAAGTGTTTCTGCAACGCCTTGGGGGCCACAGTTAGCCTCTCCTCCGGTCACCACCCGCAATCCAACGGGCACTGCGAACGGGCCAACCAGGAGCTGGAAGCTGCCCTACGCTGCGTCACTTCCTCCAACCCGTCTTCCTGGAGCACGCACCTGGCTTGGGTAGAGTACGCCCACAACACGGCTCAGTCTTCCGCCACAGGGATGTCCCCCCCATTTAGCCCACTCAGCCCAGTGCTGCGGTCTGGAGCCGTCTGTTCGCATCGGCACTTTGTAGCTCGTGTATCAACCTCTGATCACCAGCAAGACTTCAACCTCACATAAGCATTCCTTACCTTTCTCCAAGTCTTCACCCCTGTGCACAGGTGGATTCCCCGGCGGCGGATTTCCCCGTCATCGCCAATCAATCCTCACCATCAGCGCAGGCTCTGTAGGACGCTGTCTTCCGGGCTCCTCCCTTGCCAACGCCAGCCACCTGTACCCACAAGTAAGCAACACACAACTCATTATCCCTGTCCAGGTGTGGTGCCCTTTACCCTTGTCCTCTGCTCTCTCTCCATAGGGTTGTCCAGCTGTACGGCGCGCTGCTCTGCTTCCTGCGCATCGGCGTTCACCCCCAACACATACACATACCGCATACATCCATTCAGACACACCTGCTTGTTGAATAAAGCTGTTAAATCCATCCTGAGCCTGCGTGCGTGTTTCCTGGGCCAGACATTATGTCAAAATATTTTAGAAAAGGAACATCACACCAGCAGTAAAATATGGTGGTGGTAGTGTGATGGTCTGAGGCTGTTTTGCTGCTTCAGGGCCTGGAAGACTTGCTGTGGTAAATGGAACCATGAATTCTGCTGTCTACCAAAAAATCCTGAAGGAGAAAGTCCGGCCATCTGTTTATGACCTCAAGCTGAAGCGCACTTGGGTTCTGCAGCAGGACAATGATCCAAAACACACCAGCAAGTCCACCTCTGAATGGCTTAAGAAAAACAAAATGAAGACTTTGGAGTGGCCTCGTCAAAGTCCTGACCTGAATCCAACTGAGATGTTGTGGCATGACCTTTAAAAGGTGGTTCATGCTTGAAAACCCTCCAATGTGGCTGAATTACAACAATTCTGCCAAGATGAGTGGGCCAAAATTCCTCCACAGCACTGTAAAAGACTCATTGCCAGTTATCACAAACACTTGATTGTAGTTGTTCCCGCTAAGGGTGGCCCAACCAGTTATTCGGTTTAGGGGGCAATCACTTTTTCACACAGGGCCATGTAGGTTTGGATTTCTTTTCCTCTTAATAATAAACACCTTCATTTAAAAACTGCATTTTGTGTTTACTTGTGTTATCTTTGTCTAATATTTAAATTTGTTTGATGATCTGAAACATTTAAGTGTGACATACAAAAAACGAGAAATCAGGAAGGGGGCAAACACTTTTTCACACTACTGTAAAGCATAGGGCTTTAGTATCAGCAAGCCCAAACCTGAGGTCATGTATGCTCTAGGGCTGCAGCTAACAACTATTTTACGGCTCGGGTAATCACCCACTCTAATCGAAGATTACTCGAGTAATCTGATACTGTAGGGATCCCACCTCAGTATATTTACACTCAGACTTAAAAGATGAATTGTCATGGGGGGTTTGTGTGTGGATGTGGGGGTGGTGTGTTGATGTGAACAGTGACAAAGAGAATGGGAATTACAAAGGCTTTGATGTTAAGGCAGCACACAGAGAAGACTGACCGAGTGGTAGGATTTAAGAGCAGAGGTGCCTGAGAGCTGTGATTCTTTTGTTGCTTGTATTCCAAGAGAAATGTGAGACAGAGATGTTGAATAAAGTCTGATATGATCTGGACCTGTCTGCCTGATTATTTCTCTCACCACACTGGTGACCCTTGATGCACCATGGAACGCAAGGCGAACACCCCGGAGATGACCCGGACGGGAAGCACCAGCAACACGTGCACCGTTTCGGTCAAACTCCCAGACGTTTGGCTACACGACCCGAAGTCTTGGTTCCTCCACACCGAGGCCCAGTTCGTGCTCCGGGGAATAACGGCAGATGATACCAGATACTACTATGTGGTCGCAGCGCTGGATGCACACACAACTCAGCAGGTGGCGAGACTGCTCCAACTGCCCCCAGCCCGTGACAAATAAGGCGCTCTCAAAACCGCACTAACCCGGCGCTACACGCACTCGGACTGTGAGAGAGCAGAGAGGCTCCTAACGTGTTCCAGGTTAGGAGACGGGTCAGTGGTCGAATTGATGACGATGTTGATGGGCACAGATGACGGGCATTTCCTCTTTGCTCACCTTTTCCTCCGGAACCTCCCGATGGCGGCCAGAGCGGTCCTTGCCAATTTGCCGCTGCTGGCCGCGCGCAACTACTGGGTGCTAGCCCAGGAGGCAGATCGGATTATCCTCACCACCAGAGCCCTCACAGTGAATGCAGTGGCGTCGGAACCCAGCGAGACGGCCAGCGGAGGCGAGGAGCCAGCGATGGTGGCTGCAGCGGAGGCCAAGAAGCACCAGAGAGACACGCTCTGTTTCTACCACCGCCGTTTTGGAGAGGACGCACGGTGATGCGTGCCACCGTGCCAATTCAAGCGTTTGGGAAACACCAGGACCGGCAGTTGGTAGCAGCTGCAACCGCCGGTGAAGCAAGCAAGCTGCTCTATGTGACAGACTTGCGCTCAGGGAGACGGTTCCTCGTGGACTCCGGCTCCCAAAAGAGCCTCATCCTGCCATCCTACGCTGACCGGCTGGCGGGAACTAGCGGCCCCAAGATGACGGCAGCAAACGGCTCAGACATTAAGACTTTGAGAGGACGCTGATTGTATCCTTGCACGGCCGTACATACTAATGGACATTCGTCATAGCGGCATGCAGCTTCCCCATCTTAGGCGCTGATTTTTTGTGTACACACGGAATACTAGTCGATGTTGCTAACAGACGCCTGATTAACGCAATGTCTTTTGATTCTCTCCCCTGTACAGCTTGAGGAACTGGGCCAACAACACTAACCAACGTCACAGCTCCAGGGGGTAAGTTCCACACACTACTCACCCAGTTCCCAGCACTCACGGTCCCAACATTTTCAGCGACCATCACTAAGCACGGGGTGGAGCACTTCATTACCACCAAAGGGCCGCTCGTTTTCACAAGACCTCGGCGCCTGGATGCAGCTAAACTGGACATAGCGTGCGAGGAGTTTGCCAATTTGGAAAGGCTGGGCATCATCAGACGATCAAACAGCCCATGGGCATCCCCACTACATATGGTCCCTAAGGCCAAGGGATTATGGCGACCTTGCGGAGATTTCCGCAGATTAAACAACGCCACAGCGCACGACCGCTGCCCGATCCCCCATATTCGGGATTTTTCCATTCACCTCGCCGGGGCACGTATTTTTTCTAAGATAGACCTGGTCCGCGGTTACCACCAGGTCCTAGTGCGCACTAAGGACATACCTAAAATGGCAGTAATAACCCCGTTTGGCCTGTTTGAGTTTTTACGCATGCCTTTCGGGTTAAAAGGCGAGGCACAGACATTCCAACGCATGATGGATGCGGTGTTGCGCGATCTGCCATTTGTGTTCGTCTACCTGGACGACATCCTCATGGCCAGCGTGTCTGAGGACGAACACGTAACCCACCTCAGGACAGTTTTCCAGAGGTTGGAGGAGCACGGATTGATAATCAACCCGGCGAAGTGCCAGTTCGGGGTGGCGGGGATCAATTTTTTGGGTCACCGCATCTCACCGGAGGGCGCAACACCCTTGCTGGACAAAGTGCGCACAGTGGCGAATTTTCCCCGGCCTCAGACGGTCAGGGCACTGCAGGAGTTTTTGGGGATGGTTAACGTCTACAATTGTTTCCTCCCCCGCGCAGCCCAGCTCATGCAGCTGTTGTACGTTGCGCTTAAGAAACGGAAGCCGGCGGACAGAGTCGACTGGACTTCTGAACGAGAGCAGGCATTTTCCGAGGTTAAAACAGCTCTGGCGAACGCCGCACTGCTGGCACACCCGGACCCAATGGCTTGGATAGCGCTCACTACCAACTCATCGGACGTGGCCATAGGGGCCGTCGTGGAGCAGCACATTGCTAGTTCTTGGCAGCCACTCACCTTTTTTAGCAGGTCTTTGCGCGACAGTGAGCGTAAATACAGCGTGTTCGACAGAAACTTACTGGCTCTCCACCCGGCCATACACCACTTCCAGTTCTGGCTGGAAGGGCGCACCTTCACTGTGTTCGTAGACCACAAGCCGCTAACGTACGCGATGGCCAAGGTTTCGGAACCATGGTTGGGCCGGCAGCAGAGACAGCTGGCTGCAATATCAGAGTTTACAACCGACATTCAGCATGTGGCCGGTAAACTCAACGTGGTGGCAGACTGCCTCTCGCACGCATTAGTGGCCTCAGCCTACGTGGGGATAGATTACTCGGCCATGGCAGCTGCGCAGAGCAGCAATGCGGACGTTTGCGCGCTACAGTCTGGACCAACAGGGTTAAGGCTGGAGAGCAGAGTACTGCAAGAGCACAGAGTACCGCACAGATTAGGGCCCCCCCAATCTGTGACATCTCCATGGGCTGCCCACACCCGGTGGTCCCATGCGCTTGGCGCCGCCGCGTTTTTGAGTCAGTTCATTCCCTGGCGCACCCAGGAGTGTGCGCGTCAGTCAAAATGGTGGGAGCGAAGTTCGTCTGGCCAAGCCTGCGCACACAGGTGAAAGAGTGGGCTGTAGCCTGTGTAGCGTGCCAACAAGCCAAAGTGCACAGGCACACAAAGACCCCCTTGGAGCCGTTCCATATCCCGGCTAAGCGGTTCAACCACGTTCACATGGACCTCGTGGGCCCCCTCCTGCCATCACAAGGGTTCACGGACCTCCTGACAGTGGTGGACCGCACCACGCGCTGGCCCGAAGTAGTCCCACTAGCTTCCACCGCGTCCGCAGAAGTTGCACGCACTTTTTTGACGACATGGGTGGCACGTTTCGGCGCCCCTTCGGATATCATGTCCGAACAGGGCCCGCAATTTGTTTCCGACCTCTGGTCCACCATGGCCCAGAGTCTGGGCGTCACAATTCATCGCACGACCGCGTACAACCCACAGGCCATTGGGTTATGCGAGTGTTTCCATAGATCGCTTAAAGCAGGGCTCAGGGCTTCACTTACAGACGCAAATTGGGTGGACCGGTTGCCGTGGGTTCTATTAGGGTTGCGTTCAGCACTGAAGGAGGATTTGGCAGCCTCCCCAGAAGAGTTGTTTTTTTTCCCCAACCGCTGCAGCTCCCAGGGGAGTTTTTGCCGGACAACCCTGCGCCGAACACCAATTCATCCCCGCTTTCACCGTGTAATGCAGTGCCAGGGACGGTACCCGGCCCAGTCCACCACTGTTTTCCACGCACTTTTGTGCCAAAGGCCTTGAAGGACACGGCGTTTGTATTTGTCAGGCACGATGCCCACCGGACCCCCTTGCGCCCATCCTACGATGGCCCATTCAGAGTGCTGGAACCCGGGGAGAAACATTTTGTGTTAGACTTGGGGAGATGCAGAGAAACAGTCTGTATAGACAGGCTTAAGCCCGCTTTCGTGTTATCAGACGAGCAAGTGGTGCTGGCCCGAACTCTTCGGCGTGGACGCCCCCCACTGAAAACGCCCCAGGTAAATGACTCGTCAGATCAGTCACAAGAGCATGCTAATGATGTTTTCCCCCCTCCCAATGTCCCCCCACAGACGGACGCACCCCCAACCTCGAAGCCACAGACCCCACATTACAGCCGCTACGGACGTAAGCTGAAGCCCAAAGGACATGAGGGTCAAGGCTCAGTCTGAGTCTGGAGGGAGCGGTGTGGGGATCCCACCTCAGTATATTTACACTCAGACTTAAAAGATGAATTGTCATGGGGGGTTTGTGCGTGGTTGTGGGGGTGGTGTGTTGATGTGAACAGTGACAAAGAGAATGGGAATTACAAAGGCTTTGATGTTAAGGCAGCACACAGAGAAGGCTGACCGAGTGGTAGGATTTAAGAGCAGAAGTGCCTGAGAGCTGTGATTCTTTTGTTGCTTGTGTTCCTAGAGAAATGTGAGAGAGAGATGTTGAATAAAGTCTGATATGATCTGGACCTCTCTGCCTGATTATTTCTCTCACCACAATACTTTTTTTTAAAGAAAGTTGTATTGACCAACATTTGCAGAACTTTCTTTCCTAAACAGCAGTAGTAATTGTACCAAACACTCAATAAAACAGGTCCATATTTATTGCAATGCTTACTGCAATGCTTATCGTGTAGTAGAAGTCAACTTTAAATGGTACGTTACACCATAAAGTTCCTTTCGTTAGCCGTTAGCATCTGCTAGCATCTGAGTTAGCATCCAGATGCTAACGGTGGTGGCTATATGTTCTTTGATCATATCAGTATAATTAGCATAGCTGACTACATTCTTTTCATTTTAATTTTAAAATCTCAATCACATACCATGTCTCGGGTGCACTGGCTGTGCATGATGTGGGATGCTTTCTGCCAAGACAGTGTAACATCTGACGTTGTAGCATGCTAGCTCGCTGTTCGGCTTTACTATATACACACTGCACAATGTTTTCCATCAGTCTGAGCTTGAAATGATTCCACACTTGAGATACTTTTGTCATTTTTTAAAATTTTCTTTATCTTTGTCGGCCCGTCACTATGCCACTCTGCTGCGCTGTTAAACAAATCCGCATTTTGTTTAGGTTGGTTGACCGGAAGAAGGTCGCACCGGAAGGTCATATAGACCGGAAGTACTACATTAACCTGTTGAACTCTGTTCAACTTCCCTAAAAACGCCTAAAAATAACATGCCCAAAGTAAATCAAAAGCTGTTCTTCAACCCTTTGCAGCATCTTCATGGGGTTAGTCTCATTTAAAAGAAAACACTCTGAATTTTTTGCAAAACAGTCATAATCTCTCTAAGTGCTCCTGCCACTGAGTAACAAGAAAGTTCGCCTGAGTGTTTTTTTAGATACAAATGCTTGCAAATAACATACAGCTGTCAGATACTGGCTGGAAAACACAACAGAAATGTAGAACCAAGTGTTTTCAAGCTCAGTTCAAAATTTTGTAAAAATACCACAAAAAATGAATCTATTACACAGCTTTTTTCTCAGGTTGTAACAAGGCTGTGTCTGTACTGGAAGACCGGAAATACAGCTTTTTTTTTTTAGTGCGCAGTGAGACGCACTAAGATGCACAGACGTGACCGCCCACGGAATTCACAGAGTTCAAGGGGTTAAATGACATGCATAAATGCATGTCTTGCATGCATAAATAGAATGCATAGAATGCATAAATTCTGGATGAAGAATTTTTTGTAACCAAATTTTTCTAATTATTTGAGTAATCATTGCAGCCCTGCTCAGTGCTTAGAAGCCTTGCCCACGCTACTTGACAACTTAGAATTGAAAATAGATTCGCAAACACTGAAGGAGAACTATCAAATGGCGGTGACTTCATGCCTGAAATCAAGGTGGGAGGCTGCGTTGCTTTCACTTTCCACTCTTTTTACTCCAGATGCTGGAACAGGAATGGCCTATCCATTTCAACAAAGCTGACAGTGTACAAATCCATCATGGTTCCATCAGTGTTCTATGGCAGCAAAACCTTACCTACACTCACTAGGCAGCTTCAACTGCTGCAGCTGTTCCATCAATGCTCTCTGTGACGCTTGTTTAACATCAAGTGGTGGCATCACATTTCCAACACAGAGGTTCTTAAATGTGCAAACTCTACCACCATCTTGGATGCTTATCCGGCGTAAAAGGCTTCACTGGCTTGGGCATGTCTGTAGAATGGATAACATGTGAATGCCTAAGCAGTTCCTCTTCAGTGAGATGGCCCAGGGTACAAGACCAAGAGGGCGGCTGAGGAAGCGATGGAAGGACTGCATAAAGGAGGATCTGAAGCCCTTTGGTTTCAACAAGGTCTGGTTCTACATCACTAAAGACAGAATGTCGTGGCACACCCATATCCATCAGGACAAGGCGTTATTGGAGCGCAACCTGGAAGGCCGCTGGGAGACAAGATGTGAAAGCCTCCATGTGAAGTAGGGAGAACCCCAATCAGCGATGATGTGGATCATAGTAGTAATAATAAAATTCTGGCATTCACAAAACATTCCTCTCAAGGTGGTGAATCTTTCCTTAGCTTCAGCTTAAAGTGTGGCTACTGATGTGCCCAGAGCAACAGAAAACGCCTAAGAAGGTGAGTAGCATGTTTGCTAACTACACAAACATCATCATGACAATAGGACTCATAAAGTTGTTTGCATCACTTTATGTGTGAAGCCAAACCTAACCAGATGAAATGTATACAATCAATTTAACAAAAACATTAATCTTGGCCCACACCTTTGCCCTTAATAAACACCCAGGTCCTTCTGAGATTCAGCAAGGCTGAGAGAACCAGTGACCTGAAGACATGAACTTTCATCCACTTCATCTACAGATACCATGACCACTACATGCCTTGGTCCTGAAGTTCAACATTTTACAGGCAGAGTCTGCAGAAGAGTGGACTGTGCAGCTGAGAAAAGTGAAAAGCTACATAGCTTAAACACTATGACTCTTTAAAGAAATAAAAACAGCATATACGAGCGTATAACACAGCCCGTGTAGTACCTAGAAACAACCTGTGAGGCACCAGGAAACAACTCGTGCACTACCTAGAAACACACCGGTGCTTATAGGTGTTTAGCACCAGTTGTTTCCTAGTAACACACCCTTAAACACCCATGTTTTTAGGAAACAACTGGTGCGAAACACCTGTAAGCACCGGTGTGTTTCTAGGTAGTGCACAAGTTGTTTCCTGGTACTACATAGGTTGTTTCTCGATACTATATGGGCTCTGTTAATAATTCTTCAGAAAATTGTGTTTTTCTGTTGTAAAATTTGATTCACACATTTCCAAGAAGTTTTGTTCTAGTTTAATTTACAACTTTTAGTTAAATGATGACATCAAGAAACAGTCTACTACCCAAATGTAAACATCCCATTCTCTTCTTTTTATAACCCCAGTGTAAGAATTCAGTGATTAACTGAAAGAAAAAAAAAATATCTCACCATCAGAACTACTAGTGGAAATCTTTACCTGATGGTGGCACTAAAAGAATCTCCAATACCATTCAAATTTATTGTGAATCCTTTCATGAATTACTCAATACATCAATCCCCTGGATAATCACAGAAGCAGGGGAACAGACTGTCAGGGTTGTACGGGGCAAGCTGTAACACAATCAATACATGTTTGTGTGCTATCATTGGCGATCATGCATTTGTGATCAAAATGCTGTGATGAAAACCCACCAAGTTATTTCTACCCTCTTTTTCTCCTTTGTCCTATCTTCTTCCAGTTGTCAGTTTCACCCCCATTTTTCTCCTGTAAGAATAAGTAAGCTCTTGTTGAGCAGCCTATTGGTTTGAAACAAGCTGGTGTTATGGAAACTCAAACTCAATTTGCCATAGCAAAGGTTAAAGAATCTATACTGAGTAAACCCTACAAAGAGCTATCTAATGAACAGTCAGGAACAGAGTAAGAGAGAAACAACTAAACCACAACCTTAGTTCAATAATTAGGTATAGCCTACATGGGAGATTTCTGAAACAAAAATCATCTGTTTACAAGTTACTAAAAAACAGTTGTCCAATTATTATCAAGATACTTCTACATCAAAAAACAACTAGTCCTCCTATTAATTTGTAAAGATAGGGAGCCTGTGTCTTCCTAACCTCAGAATACAACCGTATGTAGCATTTTTTTTTCCATTCCCAAACTCCTTAAATCCTCATATAAAGGTGGGATGGTGTTGATGAAAAGGACTAATGAGACTGTAGTGTCCGAATGAATGAGGAGGAGAGGTGACGTTTTACAAGGTTTATTCACAAGAACTATAACACACTAATGGGAGACCCTACCGCGAGTACAGGAGTGTGGCAAGGAGACGGGAGGTCTCCTGCCTCAGGCTTTTATACTCCAGATGACGCCACCTCCTGAAGGCGAGGCATCACCCCTCCCAGCCTAGGGCACTGCCATGCTAATATATTATATATTACTATCCTGCATCCCCCCCCCCCTGAAAAATTGCAACCTCACAAATTACCCAACCAATAAATTTATACTCAAATCACACTCTAATACAGGGAAGAACAGGCATATCTATTCATACCACACTGGCTCGGCGGAACGCTGCACTATATTAACACAAATAAAAATGAGATAAAATAAAAATAAAAATGAGCCACACACCATATTAAATCAATCCCTCCTAAGCTAAACACATAACAAAATGGACACAGACAATGGCAGTACCCAGTCTCATAAACCCACAGGATACACACATATGTAATCAGGGAACTCCCAAAATAAAGACAAGAAAAACACATTTTCACACAATAGGGCAGTAATCAAACCA
Organism: Pholidichthys leucotaenia; assembly: GCA_020510985.1. Taxonomy (NCBI): domain Eukaryota; kingdom Metazoa; phylum Chordata; class Actinopteri; order Cichliformes; family Pholidichthyidae; genus Pholidichthys; species Pholidichthys leucotaenia. The sequence continues at coordinate 131,834,729 of CM035842.1, read as the reverse complement.
TTCACACACAGGTGTTACTGCACCTCACACTCACAACACTCAAAGCACTCACTCACAACAGTGGCCTTGTGCTTATACTACTTGACTCACCCTGTCACACTGGTAATTCTGTCCCTAATGAGACCACCAACAGCCACAAAGGCCCAATCTAAGACAGGGGAGCATACACGGCAACACGTGCTGGAAATATAAGTAAAATACAACACTATAAAATATTGTGGAATACTGCACAAACATACCCTGACCCCAATGTAATACACACCAACAGGTCACCTTACAGTAAACACACATTATGTTGCATTTTCTTCTTTTCTTTTTTTAAACAGAGCAATTAACCATAGCCCCCCACCCCCCCGGAGTGTCCATCATGCGGCCCACTTCCAGAGCATCTCCGTTTTGTAGTGACCGGAGACGGACTGCATTGATGCCCCACTGTATTCCGATGTCGCAGCTCATTGGGATGCCGTCTCGACCCATCAGTCAAAGTCAAATAGCTGTCGTCGCCGGATTGGACCACCCTTAGATCACCCTGCCCCGCTGTCCCGATTCAGGAACTGTGCACCCAACCAAGCCGAGGCTCAACCCTAGGGCGCACCTTATCACCCTCACCCAGGGGAGCAATCACTGGCTTCCTCCGTCATCTGCGCCACGATCTGGCTTCCTTATGGCTCCGCAGCAGACTGCCAAGATGACTCAAGCCATGTCTTTCACCTTTAGTCTCGGCACGGCCGGTGTCTGTGCAGTCTGGTGTTACCCCGGATACCAGATGATGGTGCGTCAGAACGACATCAGTCACTGTTGGCTCAGCAGCCGGAACCTGTCGGCCGCCAGAGCCCTGTAGCTCACGCTCTCTGGACCTTTCCACCACCGCAGGGATCAAACTATGCCGTTGGAGTCCGTCCTTTGCTGGACCACAAACATTGGCACGGGACCCCCGCCTTGCAGGCGTACTAAGGTGCTGGCGGTGTCCCTCTTCACCCGGACAGGGCCACCTAAAGTCCCACACTTCTTTGCCACTTCCCACGTAAAACAAAACACTACCCGTCAGATCACTGCCTTCTCGAGACAATATAATGTCAAGGGCATTATTTCCATAATCACAGCATGCAGGGTGCGTTTTACTCACATTGAGGTGGGGAAAACACCATCTTACACTTTCCAAGTTCAAAATGGAGGTCGCCGACTCCGAGTCCGCCAACATCGGCACCAGTGTCCCGACCATGTTGGGAGAGACAGTGTGGACCGCTGTAGGCAACTTCTTCTTTCCACCGTCCCAAGCAGACCTCCGTTCCTCCTTGTCGAAATTGTGGCAAAATCTGGCGAAGTTATGGAACAGACCGCACTGTCCACAACGCTCGCCCCTTGCCGTACACTCCACAGCTCGATAACAGTGCTTAGCGGATCCACAGCCGTAACATCGTGGTGTCCCCGGGGTGGACCGTATCTTGATGATGGCCGCGTACTCGTTGTCGCTGCCCTAGTCTGAATCCAAAGCCAGGGCCGTCCTGTGTGTGTCGCTCTTCTGAGGAGTTTCTTCGCGGCTAAGGTGCTTCGTCAGCCGCTCCGCTGTCTCTTTTCATCATGCTACCTCCATGGCTGCTATTGGTGCTAGCTCACCAGCACGAGTTAGCAGGCCTCTTGCTGGGGGGCCAGCCACATGTTCCACTAACTGGCTGCGGCCAACTCCTCCTCCAAAGTCTTCAGCCTGCACTCACCCCCCAGCCACCGAAGGTCTGCCACAAACCGTCGAACCGACTCTCCGGGTCGCTGGTTCCGCTGCTTGACTTGCATGTGCCGTCTTATGATGTTTCCAGCGGCGGAAAAGTAGCCCACCATATGCTCAGTCACATGGCCGAATAGGTCACCTCCTTCAAGCGTGCTCAAGCTCCTCCGGCTCTCCTCATCCAGGTTATGGACCAGGATAACCCGTGCACATAATTTATCCAGGTCGCCGAGGTCCAACGCGAGTAGATAATTTTGGAAGGCCCCAAACCACCTGGTCCAAGGGACCAGCGGCTCTCCCAGAGCCTCCAAAAAAGGTCAAAACATGGCTGCAGCTCTATCCATCTCCTGTTTTCCTTGTTGCCAAATGTAGTGTCCGAATGAATGAGGAGGGGAGGTGACGTTTTACAAGCTTTATTCACAAGAACTATAATACACTAACGGGAGACCCTACTGCGAGTACAGGAGTGTGGCAAGGAGACAGGAGGTCTCCTGCCTCAGGCTTTTATACTCCAGGTGACGCCACCTCCCGTAGGTGGGGCATCACCCCTCCCAGCCTAGGGCACCGCCATACTAATATATTATATTTTATTACTATCCTACAGAGACCTTTACTGTCTTTTGGTCCCTGCTGTCTGTCTTTACTTTCACTTCCTTGTCTGTGACTCACTTCCTATTTTGCTATAGCACTTCCTTTATAGACTAAATACTCATTTTCAGATGGTTAAAGTTGGGGTAATGATTAGAGTTAAGAAAAGGTGGAGATCTGTTTAACACACATTACAACTGTACCCCTTCATCTGCTAGCAAAAACAATCACACTGGGTGTTTCCTTTTGGAGCACAGTCTCTCATACTGTGCTGTCTTATGCACAGTCATCCATCCAACCATGAGCATCAAAGCAGACCTATTTTCCGCATATGTCGGTGCACCGACTGCTAGTGCTGAGATGAGGAAATGAAGGGAGCCATATCATCCAGTAATAACACTGCGATGATAAAGAAGCTCTGACCATGGATGGAGGGAGCGATGGAAACTAAATGATTCAGAGGACAGAACACTCTCACAACCTAATCAATACACACAGTGCGGCGCATCGACAGCCAGAATAGAAAACAATCCTACTCTGTTTGTAGCCCACACATGCATTCATTACTCATGTCAGTCTGAACTCTCCACTCCAATCAGGCTAGATAAAACATATAAGTTCACTGTCTAAAAAAAGATCAGAAGACTGCATTATGAAAGCTGAACCATATTCCCAGTCATAAGTTATGTTTCACTGGGTTTTCATCAGAAGGTATAATGTCGTTAAGTTCAGTATTACTAGGCCTAATTCTATTTCATTCATTCATTCATTCATTCATCTTCTTCCGCTTAATCCTTTTCGGGTCGTGGGGGGGCTGGAGCCTATCCCAGCATCTTTGGGCGAGAGGCAGGGTATTGACAGAAACTTATGCAACATTTTAAGCTGTCTTTGAGTTTGATTTATTTTTGCAGGATTGCCTACAAATTTTTAAACATTTAGAATCTGTCCTAAATCTAAAAATTATCAATCATTGCATTTATATCATTTTGTAGATAAACTTAAATTGACTCAGATTCACATAGAAGTGCAAAGGATGCAGCACTGCCATCCTATGGACAAAGACACATATTACAGTCATAAGATGAAGATGAATTAAGTGTCCATACAGTTGACTAAATAATCCATCCATCTTCTTCCGCTTAATCCTTTTTGGGTCGTGGGGGGGGGGGGGGGGGGGCTGGAGCCTATCCCAGCATCTTTGGGCGAGAGGCAGGGTACACCCTGGACAGATCGCCAGTCCATCACAGGGCCAACTCAGAGAGACAGACAACCATTCACTCTCACAGTGAATGAATGAATGAATCTTTATTTCGGAGAGATAAAAGTACAGATTAAAAGAAACAGAATAATATAACAAAGGGGGAAGAAAATCCAACAAGGTCAAATTAGACAATAACTCCTCTGATTATGCCACAACAACCTGCAGCTGAACGCTCTGAAGACAGCAGAGATGATTGTGGACTTCAGGAAAGTCACAACCCCCCTGCCCCCCCTCACCATCACAGGCTCTCCCATCACCATTGCAGATTCCTTCCGCTTCTTGGGCACCACCATCACCCGGGACCTCAAATGGGAGCCAACCATCAGCTCCCTCATCAAAAAGGCCCAGCAGAGGATGTTCTTTCTGCGGCAGCTGAGGAAGCTCAAGCTACCCACCAAGATGTTAGTGCAGTTCTACACGGCCATCATCGAGTCCATCCTCACCTCTTCCATAACCGTGTGGTACGCAGGAGCCACTGCCAGGGACAGACTAAGGCTGCAGCACGTCGTGCGCACTGCTGAGAAGGTGATCGGCTGCAAGCTCCCATCTCTCCAGGACCTGTACATCTCCAGGACCCGGAGGCGTGCTGGCCGGATCATAGCCGATCCTTCACACCCTGGTCACGTACTGTTTGCCCCCCTCCCCTCAGGTAGAAGACTTCGGTCCATTCCGACTAAAACCTCCTGGCACATGAACAGCTTTTTCCCCTCTGCCATCAGACTGCTGAACATTAAGTGACTTATTGACTCTCGTGCACTATGTACAGCAGCTCAACCAGACTCATGACATTCATCACTGTTCTTTTGTTGCATTATCAACTGCACTGTGGTACCCCATATTATCTGCTACTTGCTAATTTATTTAAAACTGCCTTGACTAGTATTACTCATTATTACTATTATTATTATTACTATTATTATTACTTATTTTTCTACACTTATTGCACGTGTTTAGTCCTTTAGTTTTTTAGTTTATCTCTTTATCTCATCATGTTTTTAATGTTGCAGCATGGCACCGAGACAAATTCCTAGTTTGTGTACTACATGAACAATGGCAATAAATCTGATTCTGATTCTGATTCTGATTCTGATTCTGATATACAGTTCAACATAAGTTATCCGAAATGGGTGATGGCTGAAGCCACAGCTTATATTGCCCACCCATACTCCATCCAATAATTCAAAAGAAAAACAAAACAAGAGCGATTACAATTCAGAACAAAGCTAAGACAAAATGTGACAAAAAACTAAGCTACAACACAACGCAGACTGGATATGACAATCCTTATGTGATTTTGATGTCATCTTGTATATATGTTTGGAGTATTTCTTCCTTTAGTTTTTGTTTAAATTGTCCAAGCGTTGTACATGATTTTAATTCCAGTCCAAAATCGTTCCATAATCTGACTCCTTGCACTGAAACACAGTGTTGCTTGGTCGTAGTTCTCACTGAAGGTTTTTGAAATATACATGTTCCTCTGAAATGATATTGTTTCTCCCTTATTTGGAACAACTTTTGGATATTTGCGGGCAGTGATAGATTCTTCACTTTAAACATTATTACTGCAGTTTTAAAGTCAACCAGATCTTTCAACTTGAGAGCTTTTAATTTAAGAAAAAAGTGGGTTTGTTGGTTCCCTGTAAACAGCTTTGTTTATTATTCTAATAGCTCTCTTCTGAAGCATAAAGACTGGATATATGTTTGTTTTATATGTATTTCCCCATACTTTAGTACAATATGTCATGTATGGGAGTATTAATGAATGATACAAGGTATATAGTGTGGGTTGATTCAGCAAATATTTCACTCTGTGTAGTATTGTAATTGATTTGGATATTTTACCTTTAATATAATTAATATGTGACTTCCAACACAGTTTATTATCAATTATTACTCCAAGAAATTTAGTTTCGGATACTTTAGATACTAAGTTGTTGTGATGGTTGTTAAAAACTATAAATTTTGTCTTACTTAAATTGAGCGTTAATTTGTTTGAATCAAACAACAGTTTGAGCTTTCCTAATTCCTTTCCGAGTGTATCCAAAAGTTGTTCCAAATTGCTTCCACAGCATAATAAATTAGTGTCGTCAGCAAACAATATTAAATCCATTTTTTCTGAAACTTTACATATATCATTTATATACATGTTGAATAACAATGGCCCCAAAACTGAACCCTGTGGGACTCCACAAGTAACCTTCAGTAACTGTGAGTTTTTGTTACCAACACATACATACTGATATCTATTCTTTAAGTAACTACATAACCAGGACAGTGCCACCCCCCTAATACCACAATTTTGCAGTTTCTTTAATAATAAATTATGATCCACTGTATCAAATGCTTTTTTAACCCCTTGCACTCTGATCAATTTCCCTAAAAACGCCAAGAAATAATGTACCCAAAGTAAATCAAAAGCTGTTCTTCAACCCTTTGCAGCATCTTCATGGGGTTGGTCTCATTTAAAAGAAAACACTTTGAATTTTTTGGCAAAACAGTCATAATCCCTCTAAGTGCTCCTGCCACTGAGTAACTGTCATCTAAACATACTGAATTTGAAGAAAATAAATTTCGCCTGGGTGTTTTTTTGGATACAAATGCTTGCAAATAACACACAGCTGTCAGATCCGGGCTGGAAAATGCAACAGAAATGTAGAACCAAGTGTTATTCAGCTGAGGTCAAAATTTTGTAACAATACCACAAAAAATGAATATATTACACAGCTTTTTTCTTAGGTTGTTGCCAGGCGTTTTTGAATTGTGCCAAATTGTGCCAAATGGCACAGTTTGGAAAAATGTCTGTAACTTTTGAATGATTCAATATAGAAGCTTCATCTTGGGCTCTAATGAAAGGTGAAGGGCTGTGTGTGTGTGTGGGGGGGGGGGTGTTATTCATTCATGAATGAATGAATGAACAAACAAGCCCCCACACACAAAGAAGCATGCCACGTAAAAAATGTGTGGCTTTTTTTTTTTACAAGAAAAAAATAACCTACAGTGCACTAAAAATTATACTAAAATATCTGTAATGTAGAAGATAACAACTCCCCCCCCCCCCACTACAGAGGACGGACATTGCCCATCGCTACATGACGGACCGCGGGGACGGTGCGCCGCGGTCTACTACGCACAGTTGTACTAAAATATCTGCAATAATATCTGCAATCCGCTACAGAAGAGTAGTGGGGGGGGGGCGTTCACGGTCCGGACGCGGCACACGGACTGGACACGGTCTGTGCGCCGTCCGGACCGGACCGGACCGGTCCGGGTCCGTCATGTTGCCATGACGCACAGTTGTAATTTACCGATCTGTCAAAAGTCATTTTGATTACAATTTTCAGGGATAAAGAGTAATTTAGCTTATAACACTTACCTGTCCACAACAGCAGTGTCGCTGGTGAACTTCTCTTCCTCATTGTCAGACGAACATGACGCTGGTCCGCTTGTTACGGACTCGTGGTTCTGGTCACGCGATCTGGTCAAACCATGATTCCATTATTGCGGTTTTGCGCTTCCATGATTGTAGTTTTGGCGAACGATTTTTCAAAACAAATAAGAACAGTAGTAAGAAAAAAAGACTGGTGAACACGTGTGTGTCACCCAGCGGCTTACACAAAACAGATTTTTACGCACAGGATGTACGCTTTCAATTGTCAAAGTTCTCTGCTTCAATTGGCTGGCTGTATTCGCAGCCGTTGGTAGGCGGGTCCTTCTTGCTAGGTTTTCAGTCATTGGTTCTTCAAGGTTTCAGAAACCCAATTCAAGGCTCTTATTAGTCAAATGAGAGGTCAATCAAATCTAAACCAATCAAAGCACTCCTTTGGCTTTCTGTTCGCGGCTGTGTCTGCAGCTTTTTTTTTTTCAGTGCGCCCTAGGACGCACAGTGTGTATCCTAGGGCGCCCTCGTGCACCCTAGGACGCAGAGACGTGACCGCCCGCGGTATCCTGGAGAGCAAGAGGTTAAGATCCAGGAATACCCCAACTGAATACTCTTTATTTTCAACAGCAGTTGATATTTTTTCTATAAATTCCATTAGAGCAAATGCAGTTGTCCTCTTGTGTCTGAACCCATATTGCTGCTCACACAATAAATTATTCTTCAGTATGAAGTTGTCAACTCTCTCATAGAATATTTTTTCAAGTATCTTGGAAAATTGTGGCAATAGTGAAATTGGTCTATAGTTTGAGAATTCCCCTCTGTCACCCGTCTTGTATATCGGAATTACTTTAGCAATTTTCATTGCATTGGGAAATATACCTGTTTGGAGAGACAGGTTACAGATATACGTCAGTGGTTTCACTAAGAATTCAATAATAGTTTTGACTAAGAGCATGTCAATACCATCACAGTCCGTAGATGTTTTACTTTTAAACGATTTAACAATTTCAATGACCTCTCTCTCGTCTGTGTTCTTTATGAAAATGGAGTCTTTTATAGCAGTGTTTTTGCTTATTGTTTCGTCTGTAGGTGCCGTAATGGGTATTTCACGAGCCAAATTAGGACCAATGTTAACAAAAAAGTTATTAAATTCATCTGCAGGTGAAACTGCATTCACACTCTGAGTCATTTTATTTTTTAAAAAATCGGTTGGGTCGCTTGTATTTCTGTTTTTATTTCCAAGAATATTGTTAAGTATTGTCCATGTATTTTTAATATTGTCTCTGTTTTTCTCCAGTTCTTTACTGTAATAGTCTCTTTTACTACATCTTATTATATATGTAAACTTATTTTTGTATGTTTTATACCGCTGCTCTGCTTCTTTTGTCCTTTTCTTTAGGAAAGCTTTATATAATATTTTTTTCTTTTTACACGCCTTTTGTAATCCTTTGGTTAACCATGGCTTATCGGCAAATTTATGTTTAGGCTTTTTCTTTACTAATGGACAATTTTTTTCATAAAGAGTGGTTACAATGTTCATAAATGTGTCATAGGCTTCATTTACATCTGATACATAGACTTTTGTCCAGTCTTGCTTCAGCAAGTCCTCTTTAAAAGAACTGATTGCATTTTGTGATTTGTATCTGAACGATTTTAAAAAATTTTCTGTATGGCCATGGATAAGTGCAAAGGTTGGCAAATGGTCACTTATATCATTTATCAATAATCCACTTTCTATTTTCTTATCAATAATATTAACAAACAGGTTGTCAATAAGTGTAGCAGTGTGAACTGTGATTCTACTGGGGTGTGTTATTGTGGGATATAGACTCATGCTGTACATAGAATTCATGAACTCTGTAATTACATTTTGTTGATATAGATTTGGTAGATCAATATTGAAATCTCCACAAATTACTACCATTTTCTTACTAGTAATATTATTGTACAGCTCGACTAATTTATCTCTAAATGTCTCAATGCAAGTTCCCGGCGTTCTATATATACAACTTATAATTAGATTTTTTGTTTTATCTTGGTCAATCTCAACAGTAACACATTCCAAGATCCCTGGTAGTGCAAAGGACATTCCATTTACAAGCTTACACCTATACAGGTCATCAATATACAGTGCAACACCACCACCCTTTTTTTGAGATCTGTTAATATGAAACATCTGATATCCCTCTATTGCCATCAGAGGAGCCTGCTCTTCATTAAGCCAAGTTTCAGAGACTGCGATAGCTGTAAATTTTCTGTCCAGCTGTTTTAAATAGTCCTGAATCTGTGGAAAGTTTTTGTTAAGACTTCTGCTGTTGAAGTGTATTATTGATAGTTTACCATCTAGTTGCACTTGACTTTTGAATTGCTTTTCAGTGTAATATTCACAATGATTATGAATATTATTGAAAAAGTGGTTATCAGGATCAATACCATTCTCCATCTCTTGTAGTTTATGTTCAGCATAATGGCATATTTTCAGAGTTTGAATTTCCTCACTCTGTGTCAAATGACTTCCTCCAACTGGGGATAATTGATGTCTACTGAAGTCAGTCATAAGTTTTGTTTGTTTTTAGTTTTTGTTTTTTTAAGTACATTGACATGGTGTCACAGAAGAACTATTCTTGCCTTGTGTGTGGATATGGATTATGATAGCCTCTTAATTTTCTTAATTAGTGTTTATCTATATTTATTTAAGTCAGTAATCTCTCTGATTATTATACTCTTTGCTTCCTCGGGTGTTCCATTTAGTTTGATCCAAACTCTACAACTTCTTGTCCATGTTGCCTGTATCTTATTTTGTCTTTTCAGCATCTGTGCTTGCCGTGCTATTTCAGCATTAGTTTTTGTTAGATGTTCATTTAGGTAAACTTCTGTTCCCCGTAGCTTTCTGGCCTGCCTCAGTATGTCATTCTTTACCCTTCTGTTCACAAAGCGCATCACAATTGATTTCTTTGTTTTATTATCCTTTCTGGGTAAAGCATGACAGGCTGAAATTGCATTTGCTTCGACCTTTATATTTCTACTATCAAGGAACTGAAGCACCTGGTTTTCCAGGGAGACTGATTCACTTGTGGGAGCATCCTCACCTCTCAATCCTGCTGTAGCATGAGCATATGATTGATATTTAATGTCTAGTCCAGTTATAATTAGATCATCCATACGAGAACATTGTTCAAGATCCTCGATGCGTCACTCCAAGTCCACAATTTTTTTGTCTTTTTCCTTAATTGTTAATTTTAATTCTCGGACTTCTTCCACTAGCCCTATTATTTTAGCCTGCTGACTAGCCACTTTGGTCAGTTCTTCTGATAAGAAGTTCAGAGATTTTTTGATCTCTTCCATTTCCTCCTTCTTTGGTGGCATTTTTACTGACCTGTTGATAGTAAAAACAATCTCTGCTGGTGTCGCCAGTATCCAATCCGACCGACCTCAAATCCAGCTGGGCCTCAGCTAGCCCCCTCCGCTGCTAGTCCCATTGCAATTGAGCTCCTGTCCAGCCGGGGTACCGGCTGCTCCTCCACCGAGTCCCACCACCCACCGCTGCTGTAGTTGAGCTCTGATCCTGCTCCTGTCCAGCTGGGGTCCCGGAAGTTCCTCTGCTGAGCCCCGCCACCTACCGCCGTCTTCCTCAGTAGATCCTCCGCTGAGCCCCGCCGCTGTAACTGGGCTCCAACTCAGGGTCTTGTCTGGCTGGGGCCTCAGTGGTCCTCCACTGGTCCCCGTCTCCCACCACCGCTGCACCCAAACTCTGATCCGGCTCCCGTCCAACTGTTGCCTCGGTTAGTTCCTCTGGTGAGCCCCAATCACCGGGGACAGAGTCGCTTCGTGTCAGTGTTAGGTGCTATGACTAGCGTTAGCTTAGCAAAGGCTTCGGGTAAAGCGTAGCAGTGAACCACGAAAAGAAACGTTTACTTAGCCCGGTGAAAAGTCATACCTAAGGACAATTTAGAATCCCCAGTTTGATGGCAATTAACCTAACTTGCATGTTTTTGGCATGTGGGAGGAAACCAGAGAAATCCCGGAGTAAACCCACGCAAACACGGGGAGAACATGCAAACTCCACACAGATCACTGTTGGTCGGGGGCTGGGATCGAACCCAGGATCCCCCGGCCAAGGGTGAGTTGCTGTAAGTTTCACAAATATCAATGAAAATTTGCTTCATCCCAATACTAAATTATTGTTCAAGAAAATTATTGAGGTCATGAATTACACAAAGATATTTTAATGTAAATTCTTCCAGGATCTTATCTGGTGAACAAATTGGTGTCTTGGACATTATATTTAATTAACACTTAATTTTTTTGGGGGGGGGACATAAAGGGTAGTTTTATTATTTGGCTTTTCGTCGTACATAATTTTCCTTTGGGCCTACAGTTATGCAGTGCCATTTTGCAGAGATCGCTAATATTCAGCTTTATTGTCAATTGCTATGAGAAGCTTTTGCTATAGGGAGAATACGCATGCTATAGGACCAAATAACATCAATATTAGATGAACCAGTTGACCCATAGAGTATTGTTCATATTAATTTTTTTAATACATTATGTCTAAACTGAATTTAGTCTGATATCTCTTGCATTAGTTTGGCATTCAAAATACTGAACGTTAGCCTACAATGTTTAATATTTGGTGTCAATCTAAATGTCAAAATGTAGTGTTAGAAATTAATTTTAAAAAACTAGTTAATCACACTCATTTTTTAAATTAATCGCAATGACAATCATTTTAAAATAATTCATGACAATTTTCATAAAACAATGAAAAAGAAGTATTTTTAGACAACTTTTTATGACTTTTTAACAGCAACATCTTAGTTATTAGCGAAGCACCAAATGAGCTTCAAACAGTTCTTTTAACAGGTTGCAGTCTGATTTATGCAAACTGCAAATTTAAAGCTCATCACATATATGAGGTAAATGTTACAAGGCCAGAAAGCTATTAATTACAAAATTAAAACTGTTCCTAAGTGGAGAGCCCTTCTGCATTAACAGAATCACAAATAATAAACTGATGGTGGTTAATGTAGTTTTGCTAAGTGTAGCTACACAGTATCCTAATATTTTATTTATTAATGTTGCCTAAATTTACTAATCCAGTGGGAAATATTCAAAACATATTCCCATGCTTTTTTTGATTCTAATGTGCTGATAACATAAAATTGCAAACTTTAAACATCTTGCCCCTTGAATGTACTATAAAATATGTTAATAGAGCATAACCGTCCTGTGTGAAACCTTAGAAATGGTTTTCTTTTCTTTTTGCAGGTACGGCACTGCCCCCCTGTGGAAGTAACCAAGTGTTACAGCTAGTACAGGACACACATCAGCTGCTCACGGTCGGTCAAGTGCCACTGCAGAAGCACTTGACGCCGGATTTGAACCCTATTTTCTGTGGATATGATTGACTGATTACTTTAACAGATTCTATGCAGACATAGACTTTGCAGCACGGAGCTTACTTGCACCGTGTTTGGATGGTAGCTTTATCCGTGCACCGACAGCTGTGTATTACTGGAGCATCTGCGGTCAGAGAGTGGCCACAGTTTCAGTCTGCTGACACCCCTGTCAGTATGCCTCACAAGAGCAAAAAGGAAAAGGTAAAGTTGTTTTACTTTATTTTTCTTATTTTATGTTCATGCAGTTACACTGTGTGTAATGTTTGCATCAGTCAGCTGTTTAATAATTGTGTATTGATTACCTTAGGAATCCTCTAAATCTGGAAGATCTAAAAAGTCTGGAAGTAAAAATGGGCCTGATGAGCATGGCGTAAGTGTTACTGAACTTTTCCCTGTCCAACAAAGTTATACACTGACTAGTGAGAAATATATTACTCTAAGAAATAACTAAGAAGTGCACCGCTCCTGGTTGTCAATATAGTCTGTATAGTTCCACAGAGGTGTTAGAATTGATTTTCATATTAAATGGGACTACAGTGGGAGAGCAACTTTTAAACATTCTAACGTGAATATTCCTTTAAACTTATTTTGTCTCTGACCAGCAGTTTAGGCTGGTATTAAAAAGAAACACATTTTCATTCATCATCCATAGCTTATGCGTTATAGACTATACTGGGAACATTTATTTTAAAATAGAATGACTTTTAGTTCACATGAAATGCAGGAACAGCTACACGTGTGACTCGTGGTGCGATATTGTAGCTTTACATAAACTTACATAAACTCCCCCAGGTTCACCCCATCATGCCCCGTTTGGCTTCTGAGTATAATACCAGGCACTGTGGCGCCTGTTTTTGTCCCCATCATTTCTGATGCCCATCAATGATGTTTGGTGGAGCTTGGAAAAGCTCTGATTGATTGACTGTTGGACCTGCTGTTTGTCCCCATTGACAGCTTTATCGGCTCCATCTGTTTTCAATTATTCCATCCGCAGAGGGCCACCACAATCTCTGTCAACAGATGCAGTACAGTACACCACCAGCTGTGATCAGGTTGCTCAATCGAGAGTCACCTGATCTGATTCAGCAAGGAACCTGAGCCCCAACCCCAGCATCCCCGCTCCTTCTCTCCTGCCCTTGTTTCTTCCCCTCTCCCCCTCCTTGTACTCCACAGTGTCACTTGAGTCAAGCGAATCCTGTGCCATTTCCTTCAGGGCAGGAACTACCTTGCCCTGCCCTCCTCCAGTAACAAGATCCTTTCCTCTGTGACTCTTATTTCTGCAGGAATCCAATAAGAAAGCACCTCCTGCAACTCAGCTGATGAGGGTAAAGCAGCCAGGGTCACATTCGGCCACGAAGAGGGAGAAGAGGTTCAGCACTTCCTCTTTTCCTCTCAGTGCTAACAGAGAGCTGCACAAGCTACCTGCACTGGCCGGTATGTCTCCATAATTATACTGCACAGTCTCTCTCTAAGCAGCTTTTGGCTCTTTCTGCTGTCCTCAAACACCACTCTTTGACGTCTGTAATGGTCCATGTACAAACACACTCCTTCATCTTAGATTGCCTGTGTTTGACCTGCAGTGGGCTGTATGGATGAAGGAAATGATATTAACAATTCATAGTCTTGGTGGATCCTCGTAACTATCTTTTTTAACCCCTGAGGTCTTTACTTGCTACATAATTTAGAGCAAAGCATACTGCCCGTCAGCTTTATCTGTAATGCAAATGATGTACAATCAGCTGCATCTCCCGTCATTACCTGGCAGAAACAGATATTACCCCCACCCCAGAGAGCTTGATTATGTAAGACAACACTGACTACATGGACAGGAAACCAAATGGCATCACTGAATACATCAAACATATACTATGAACCTGTGCATATTTTGCAATATTTTGAATCTAAGACAGAGAGAACAGCTTTCCCATCTATTTTAGTCATCAGTTACTGAAGTAACCCTTATACTTATAGAAAGCAAGCTGGTGCCAGTGTCACTGTTTTAATTTGCTGTATTGATTGGTTCATTTAGGACATATTGGACTGATGCTGATCCAGAGATGGGACAGCGAGGTTGAGATTTGAACATTTGCATCAATCTTTCATGGCTTCTTTGTTTACACACAGCATTACAAGCAGGATTTGGCCTAAGTGGTTTCCGGTAAACTATACCCAGCCATGCTTTTGTCTTCATACCTAGATGAGCTAGGTGACACTGGAGAAACAATAGAGGTGTGCCACACAGAGGTTTTGCTGGCTGGAGTGAAACACATCCACAGTTGGAAATTTTGGACAGCTTAGTGAATTACAATTAATTTGAAAATTAAACTAGAATTGCACTCAACAGAGATGCAGACCCACACCCTGGGGCTCTATCCTAATTGAGGTGGAAGTCATTGGTGAATTTTAAGTATCACACTCCCTGTTGTAATAGGAATGTCCAAATTAACGAGAATCAGACCCTACCAATGTGCAGAGTCAAGGTCATTTCCTATTTGGATGTTGTATGACATTATAGCTGTATATTTGAATTCTGCTAGCACTAAACCTGATAATAGTCACTGTTTGCAAAATCGATTTTAACCTTTTGTGACCCTGTGACCTTGACCTTTAACCTTGTGACCCCAAAAACATAGCAATACACACTAACCCTGAGTTTAACCTGTATACAAACTTTGGTGACCCTAGCTTCATTCTTTCTCAAGTTACAGTCCAGGCAGACAAATAGACAGACGGGCCGGCGCCTCGACTCTGTCGGTGTGGGTAAAAGAAAAAAAATTCTCGTGTCACATTTTTGTTTGGAAAAATTTGAAATTATAAGACTTGTCTGTGATTTACAATGCAGTGAAAAAGTGTTTGCCCCCTCCCTGATTTCTCATTTTTTTGTATGTCACACTTAAATGTTTCAGATCATCAGACAAATTTAAATATTAGATAAAGATAACACAAGAAACACAAAATGCAGTTTTTAAATGAAGATGTTTATTGTTAAGGGAAACAAAAACCCAAACTTACATGGCCCTGTGTGAAAAAGTGATTGCCCCCTAAACCTAATAACTGGTTGGGCCACCCTTAGCAGCAACAACTGCAATCAAGCATTTGCGATAACTGGCAGTGAGTCTTTTACAGTGCTGTGGAGGAATTTTGGTCCATTCATCTTTGCAGAATTGTTGTAATTCAGCCACATTGAAGGGTTTTCGAGCATGAACTGCCTTTTTAAGGTCATACCACAGCATCTCAATTGGATTCAGGTCAGGACTTTGATTAGGCCACTCCAAAGTCTTCATTTTATTTTTCTTAAGCCATTCAGAGGTGGACTTGCTGGTGTGTTTTGGATCATTGTCCTGCTGCAGAACCCAAGTGAGCTTCAGCTTGAGGTCATGAACAGATGGCTAGACTTTCTTCTTCAGAATTTTTTGGTAGACAGCAGAATTCATGGTTTTATTTACCACAGCAAGTCTTCCAGGTCCTGAAGCAGCAAAACAGCCCCAGACCATCACGCTACCACCACCATATTTTACTGTTGGTATGATGTTCCTTTTCTGAAATGCTGTGTTACTTTTACACCGGATGTAATGGGATACACACCTTCCAAAAAGTTCAGCTTTTGTCTTGTCAGTCCACAAAGTATTTTCCCAAAAGTCTTGGGGATCATCGAGATGTTTTCTGGCAAAACTGAGACGAGCCTTTATGGTCTTTTTGCTCAGCAGTGGTTTTCGTCTTGGAACTCTGCCATGCAGGCAATTTTTGCCCAGTCTCTTTCTTATGGTGGAGTCATGAACACTGACCTTAACTGAGGCAAGTGAGGTCTGCAGTTCTTTGGATGTTGTTATGGGGTCTTTTGTGACCTCTTGGATGAGTTGTCACTGCGCTCTTGGGGTAATTTTGGTTGGCAGGCCACTGCTGGGAAGGTTCACCACTGTTCCATGTTTTCTGCCATTTGTGGATAATGGCTCTACTGTGGTTTGCTGGAGTCCCAAAGGTTTAGAAATGGCTTTATAACATTTTTCAGACTGATAGAGCTCAATTACTTTCTCATTTGCTCCTGAATTTCTTTGGATCGCAGCATGATGTCTAGCTGTTAAGGATCTTTTGGTCTACTTCACTTTGTCATGCAAGTCATCAGGCCTGGATGTGGCTAGAGAAATTGAACTCAGCTTTCCAAAGATGTGATAAACCACAGTTAATTTATGTTTTAATGGGGGGGGATCACTTTTTCACACAGGGCCATGTAAGTTTGGATATTTTTTTTTACCCTTAATAATAAACAGCTTCATTTAAAAACTGGATTTTGTGTTTACTTGTGTTATCTTTGTCTAATATTTAAATTTGTTTGATGATCTGAAACATTAAAGTGTGACAAACATACAAAAAAAAGAGAAATCAGGAAGGGACCAAACACTTTTTCACACTACTGTATATTGGCTTTAAACTTGACTTATCTGTTATGCCTGAGGACTTTAATGAAGATAATACACTAAGCGTACTAGCAGATGGTGATAACACATGTTAGCTTATCAAACGTGGGTGCCTGTTATCTCTGGAATTTGCCAGGCACTGAAATGGAGAGTTCCACACAGAATCTTTGTTTTGCATTAATCAAACTGTGCTCAGCAATGTGGTTCTGTGAGATAAGGTTTACACAGGGCTATCACACATACACTATACCACTACATTTGCTGGTCATAATAGTCTTTATTTGGCCACCAGAAATGAAGACAGCTCCACACAGTGTCAGTGCACTGTATTTTACATTATGAATATGCTTAGTACATTTTTACATGGGTTGGTGGCATAGTACCACATTAAATTGGAAATTACACTAATAAATCTGTCCTCAGAAACAAACAATCATCCTGTCTGTCGGGGCTTGACATTAACTTTTGTGCTCACCATCCAATGTGGTTGGAAGTTTTGCAAAGTTAGCAGCATCTCAGCATTTTCACTCGCCAAGGTCAGCATCCTCTACTATGCAAAGAGCCATTTTGAGTCATTTTGATTAAATTAATAATTTTTTTAAAAAAAAGCTGCATAGAGCCACAAAAGTCACATTTAAATGAAGGTTGACAAAAAACAAGTTTTAAATTTTGCTTTGTACAATGACAATAAAAGTATTCATATTTGTATATTATGCTTGGCCCTTCAGCATTAGTAAATTTGTCTCTTTATTCTTGAAATGTATTACTTTTTTCTTGCAACGTCCAATTCTGGGGGTAAAATTGCATCTTTTTTATCACAAACTTGCAACTTGTTAAATCATACATTTGCTACTTTTCTTGCAAATTTGAAACTCATTTCTCATAAATTCATTGACTTTATTGTAAATTTTTGGGGGTGGGAATCACCAGAAGCCCCATGATATGATATTATCATGATACTTGGGCCACAATACGATGCTATCATGATCTTGTGATACACTGAGTATTGCAATATCATATACGGTATTGCAATTTCCGATCCTGATCTCTGTCTTGTTCAACAACCAAATCTCATGAATCACTCCTTTGCTGTGCTGATCTAACCAGACAGCTAACATTTAGCACCATCTAGTGGACTGAAAAGTCAACAGTTTTTTTTATTACTCTGGTACCCAAAAAATGAATTTGTATTTGTAAAATTTATTAGTACTTTTATTTAAGTATTGCACTACTTGTTTCTCTGAATTGACACAGTACTGTGGACACAAAGTATCATGATACTACACTGTAGGGTTGGGCAATATGGCCTAAAAATGATATTATATTTCTGCAAATTTTCACAATATCACAGTTTTTTAAACATTTTTTTTAACAGTTTCATAGGCCAGCATTATTTGCCTTCAATATATTTCACAAAAACCAAAACCAAAACTCTCTTATTTCTTCAGTTTTCATAACAGCAGCTCAGGCTGAGTTTCAAATTTATTTGTTCTGTATCAAATACCACAAGAAAATAATATAAACCACATCATAAGCAAACTTACGTAGTTGGAGGTTTATGCTGAATCAGTTTACTTGCAGCAGTAGTCTCTGTTGCCTCCATTGTCATCACCTGTGACTTTTTGGCTCTCGTTGCACTGAATGGATATTTTTTTCTGGTTCAGATGGTTGAATAAAATCAAGCTGAAGCAACTGAAATGGAATGAAAATAAAAAATCTGGACACTTCAGATGTCAACACCGTTCCAAGGCTAGCGGTGTTGTTGACGTGTTGTACAGGCAGAAAAAACTGTGTTATCCGCATTGCTACATAATTTTGTTTTAACATGCCAGCAGTTTGAAACTGCCTTAAGGCTAAAATATTTCAATACAACCCGATGCAGATGCTTGGACCACAGAGCAGTAGCTTCCCACGCCATGTTTGTTTTGTCATTTCTATGGTAATGCATAACTTCTGTCAGCAGCGTAATGGTGTGACATCATCAGCCAGGAGACTTAATTTTGCAAAATTTGTGATTTTTTTCTAAGAAATTGGCCCCTTTGTCAAAAATTTATTACTTTTTTCTTATAAATACAATGTGTTTATTCAGTCTTTTGCAACAACTGCAGCGGGGAAAATAAGTATTGAGCACATCAACATTTTTCTTATTAAATATATTTCTGATGGAGCCACTGACCTGAGATTTTCACCAGATATCAGTAACAACCCAAGTAATCCATACATACAAAGAAATCAAAGCAACTGTGTTCACAAAACAAGTTATATTTAATAAAGTGGAATGACACAGGGAATAAGTATTGAACACACAAAGAAACAGAGGTACAAAAAAGCATAGGAAGCCAAGAAACCAGCTGAAATCCATCAGAATTGAAGAATCCCCCATCAGTACAAATTAATTTCAGCGGGTTAAGTCCTGAATGATAGCCTTTAAAAAGGTCTATGAAAATTAGATTGTCACACCACAAAGAACTCATGATGGATAGAAGCAAACAGCTCTCGCTTGACCTTCACAACCTTATTGTTGCAAAACATAATGATGGTATTGTTTTCAGGTGCATTTCTAAACTGCTGAATGTCCCAATGAGCACTGTTGGAGCCATCATTTGGAAGCAGAAAGAACATCATTTTACCAGACTGGCCATGACCAGAAGTTCCTTGCAAGATTTCTGACAGAGGAGTCAAAAAAATTATCAGAAGAGTTATCCAAGAGCCAAAGACCACTCACAGAGAGCTCCAGAAAGACCTGGAGTTAGCAGGTATTGCTGTTTCAAAGAAAACAATAAGTAATGCACTCAAATGACATGGGCTTTATGCCCGCTCACCTTGCAAGACTCCATTGCTGAAGAAAAAGCATGTTGAAGTTCATTTAAAGTTTGCTGCACAACATTTGGACAAGCCAGTAAAATACTGGGAGAATATAGTCTGGTCAGATGAGACCAAAATTGAACTTTTTGGATGCCACAACACACAGCATGTTTGGAGGAGAAATGGCACTGCACATCAGCCCAAAAACACCATATGGACAGTGAAGTTTGGGGGTGGGGGCATCATGGTGTGGGGGTGTTTTTCAGCACATGGTGCAGGCAGACTTCATATAATTGAAGGAAAGATGAATGGACAAATGTACAGAGACATCCTTGATAAGAGTCTGTTACCATCTGCCAAGATGCTGAAGATGAAACAAGGGTGGACATTTTAGCAACACAATGATCCCAAACACACAGCCAAGGAAACTCTCAGCTGGCTCCAGAGAAGGAAACTAAAGCTGCTATAATGGCCCAGTCAGTCACCTGACCTGAATCCAATTGAAAATCTACGGAACAAAGTGAAGATCAGAGTTCATAGAAGAGACCCACAGAACCTTCAAGATTTGAAGACAGTTTGTGTGGAAGAATGGGCCAGAATCACTCCTGATCAATGCCTGCACCTAGTTTCTCCATACAGGAGGCATCTGGAAGCTGTTATTACAAACAAAGGCTTTTCTCCTAAATATTAAGTGAATTTCACCAAGCATGTTAATTACTTATTCACTATGTCATTCCACTTTATTAAAAATAACTTGTTTTGTGGACACAGTTGTCTTAATTTCTTTGTATGTATGGGTTACTCGGGTTGTTTCTGATATCTGGTGAAAATCTCAGGTCAGTGGCGCCATCAGAAATATGTTTAATGAGAAAAATGTTGACATGTCCAATACTTATTTTCCCCACTGTATGTAACAAAATCTGGCCCCATCCAAAGTGGCTGAGCTACAGGCCACAGCTGAATACTACCATCATTTGACTTTTGAGCCGGTGCCATGTCAAAACCCTACTGTTAGCCAACCCTATAGGGCAATGATTTGAACAGGTAGTGTCTCAGCAAAAGATGCAGACCCATGCCCTGAGGCCCTGTTAAATTAAATTAATTAAAAGTGTACTGTACTCGATAGTATTTTCATGAAAACAAATATTTAAAAAATATATCAGCAAAGCGTTTAGAAAGGTGCAGAATTAAAACCTTTATATTCTTCCCAAAAATAATATATTGATTATAAAAAGCAAAATTTTAACAATTTTTATGGGTCCAAAACAATTATAGTATTTACATTTGAGTAGTTGGATGACGAGACTATGGTAGCCAGTAAGGATGGCAGCCAATAGCATAACTAGGCTGCCATTACATTTTGTCGCCTTATATTAAGTTCAAGAGTGCTCGCTTGACATGTTGTATCTGACTGGTAATCACCAAAGAACTGAGATTGTACAGTAGTCTGCGCTGTGTGTTGATGTTTGGCTCGACCAACCAGTTAGGGCAGGAATAAGTCTGACACCTACTGGCAAGGAGGTCAGAATATTGTCTCTATCACATTTAAGTGACTATACTGTAATTAGTATCTGTTGCAATAAAATAATTGTGTACAGTATGTGTATTGGCTGTTCCTCTTTCTACAGCTGGAGATCTGAGACAGCTGTGATAACTGCTGAAATCTTGTCTGATTTTGCCTAGCGCATTACATTTTAACATTTTTTTAAGGTCACAGTTATTTATTAATCCATCCATCCATCTTCTTCCGCTTAATCCTTTTTGGGTCGCGGGGGGGGCTGGAGCCTATCCCAGGATCTTTGGGCGAGAGGCAGGGTACACCCCGGACAGATCGCCAGTCCATCGCAGGGCCAACACAGAGAGACAGACAACCTTTCACTCTCACAGTCATACCTAAGGACAATTTAGAATCCCCAGTTTGATGGCAATTAACCTAACTTGGATGTTTTTGGCATGTGGGAGGAAACCGGAGAAATCCCGGAGTAAACCCATGAGGTGGGCTCAAAAGGTCCGTCTGGCCAGTGTGGACAAAATGTAGTCAGTGGGACAACAATGCATGTTTAATGAGCAAGAGTAAACAGTATGCAGCTCCTGGTGTTTGTGAAACATTAAGGGGTTTGTATTTCAAACTGCTGCAGCAAAGACCCAGCCTGTGCTGCCATCTGTTGGAGGAAAGGGAGCATTTGTAGCATTCTTGGCTGCTGTATACAATGTTTGATTTAAATGTAAACTAAGCATTTTTTTTAGCTTACATTTGGTGCCATATTACATGAAAAACAACTTTCTTTCTGTTTTTCTCCCTTCTTTTCTCTTTCTTCCTTTCTGACTCTAATTTTGATCACGTCAGTGACTATTTTTAGGTAGAAATTACCACACATGTGGTTAGCATTCATGGATTCAGGATCATATGTGAGACTGACTCAAACTGAACTGTATAAGGTGTATTGATACTGAAAAGAAAACACTGCGTCCATTACAAAAGCATTACTTTTTATCTTATTTTGTAAACCGTGCCAAGTTAAACAAAGCATTTTTGAATGGGTCATGAAATGTGGTTCAAGGACTTTATCTATCTATCTATCTGTCTGTCTGTCTGTCTATCTATCTATCTATCTATCTATCTATCTATCTATCTCGGGTCGCGGGGGCATCAGACCAGGCAAAGTAGCCCAGACTTCCACCTGGATCACATACCACCATGATCCCTCCTGCAAGTGGTGAGGGCAGACCCATGTACACTGGGTCCTTGATGTAATGTTTTTTCATGGACATCCACTGGATGGTGGGGGTAGTCACAAATTTGGCATAAGGTGTACACATATAAACACAAATTAAGTACAGTTTTGTAAGAATAAATGTGCAGAAATATCATAAAAGATGCTCATTCACAATAAAAAAAAAAATCTCAAATTTATAAGAAAAAAGTTGAAAATTTATGAGAAAAAAGTTGCAAGTTTAAGAGGAGAAAAATAGCAGTTACAAGGAAAAAGTTGGCAATTACGAGAAAAATGTCACAAACATATGAGGGAGAAGTTGCAAATTTAGAAGAAAAAAATACAAATTTATGAGAGAAAACTTGTAAATTTATGAGAAAAAAAATCAAATTTTTGAGGAAAGAAGTCACAAATGAGAAAAAAGTGGCAAATTTACAAGAAAAATATCACAAATTTGTGAGGAAAAAGTCATAAAATTACAAGAAAAAACTTGCAAATTTACAAGAAAAAGTAAAAAATATAAAAGAAAAGGTTACATTATAAGAAAGAAGCTGCAAATGTATAAAAAAAAAAGCCTTACAATTTTAAGAAAATGTAGGAAAATTTATGACAAAATTTCAGGTTTTCTTGTAAACTTGTGACATTTATAATTTTTCCTGGAAAATTTGCAAATTTAGCAAATTTTATGTTTTTAAATTTTTTTGTAATGATTTTTGCTTCTAAATTTGCCACTTTTTGTGATAAATTTGCTATGCCCTTTTACCCCAAGAATTTGCATGTATATATGCATAAATAGATTTTTTAAAATTAAATTTTCAACTTTTTCTAATTAATTTTCAGTACTTTTCTTGTACATTTGCACTTATACTCTCAATGATGTATTCTGTTGTACTGTCCTTGCACTCTTTATGGGAGAGTGCAAAAAAAAAAAATCACCTACTGACTCTTTCACCAGTCAGAAAGATTTGCTGTAAATATGTAAACTCTTAAGTCCTGGTGAATCAGAAGCTGCACTCTCACTAGGAGGTCTGTCCAACTAGTAGGGAATAAGTGGCAGAGTTCAGCAAGTACTGCTGCCTGTTGTCATGGCTGTGGAATATAACAGCACCTCTCAGGGAGGTTTTGGCCCCTCGGTGAGAGAATGCCAAGAGAGAGAATTTCATTACACTTGTCCTTCTTCTCTTTTCCTCTTTTGAGGTGATGGGGTCCTTTTTTTAAAAAAATCAGCCAATTTATTCACCAAGAAAAAAAGGAAATAAATTACTAACGCACATACTAGAGTAAAAATGACTTGACTTTCAGATATATTTTAGAAATTACTTTGTTTTCCAGTCAGCTTGTTTTATATTCTTATATTTCAACCCCCGAATGTGACCAGAATGTGGTGCCTATTGAGTGGTAATTTTAGATGTGGTGTAACTGGAACGTACTGTAGATTGCACCCTCTTTAATTAAACTCTAATTTAATGGTCTGACTGTATTCATTGTGGGGAAATGGTGCAGTCGCTTTGTTTCTGAATGACTGTGAAGATGGCTTTTTGAGGGCCACGGTTGTGAAGAATTTGGTCTGTCTTGTGGTGTGGATGTGGTTTCGCTCTGTGTGTGTTCTGATAAATCACATGAAAAGTCAGAGCAGCTTCTTCATTACATAAAGATGGAATTCTGATAAATCATTCAGTGCCTGTATATTCATTTGCCAGCGTAAACATTCACAGATTAATTGTAAATCTCTTTAACAATAGCTGATGAAATAAGCAGAACATAGAACATTCAACTGCTGGCGCCATTCATTCATCTTCTATGCTATTCACTACTTTTGTTTGAGCGATCAGATAAACTTCCGTGCTGTGTGGAGCTGCAGCAGGTTCCTGTGCATTCTATTTTCCCTCCCTCTACTTTCATTTCTTGTTTACAGTGAATTTTGCTGAGCACGTTGATGTCATCCGTGGTACTGTAATGCAGCAATTTCTCACCAGTCCTCAGTGAGTCATAAAGTCTTCACACAAAGTAGAGCATGCAAGTTTTTCATCTGGCTGAATTCATTCATTTCTCTTATGTGTTTTGCAGAGTCTTTTATTCTTGTGCCGTGAATAATGTCGTCACAGCTTCACCGAATTTCTGCCGCTGTTCTTGCTGGAGACCACGGGAGTCTGAGCCCTCAGTGGTCCTGTCCTCATGTGGTTTCTCCTCATCTCCGCTCCTCCTCACTGAATCCAAAGATTTAAGGTCCCCTCTGACCTTCTGTCCTCCACCTCCCTTTGATAAAGCACCAAGCAGAGATGACAGGGAGAAAACAATGAAAGACTTTGAAGGCTGAGCAAGGGCCTTCACTCTCTTGCACGCTGTCTCTCTTTAAGCACAGCCAAAGTGAGTTATTTCCAGTTGCTTATCCTAAATCAGATTGCACTGTTAACCCATTCTATCAGATAAACTGTGGAAAAGACTCCAGTGAACATGATCCAGTATAGTATTTCCAACTTATGCAAATGATTTACAAATAATAGATGTGATATTAAGAAGTCATATAGTCATATTAGTCATATAATTTTAACAGAAATCTAAATTCTTTGGTACATGTACCCAAATTTACAGTAGGTGCAGTCCCATTAAGGAGGCAAATGCATTAACTTTTGGGACAGCTTTTACAAAAACAAGCTGAGATCGTTAGATAGATAGATAGATAGATAGATAGATAGATAGATAGATAGATAGATAGATAGATAGATAGATAGATAGATACTTTATTTCGAACAAAAAAGTAAAAAAAACAAAACAAATGACAAGTGCAATAAAAGTGACAGTATACAGTGCTCGAAAGGGAGAAGGGAGAAGTGAACACTTATTTACTCCAACTCCTCTTTTCCCTAAATACAACCCATGTGAAATATATACAAATTACCTCATTTAAGACCCCAAGTAGACAATTAACTATATTTTGTACATATCAACATTGATGCCCATCCATCCCAACATACAATTCCATCTGATGCTTCTGGTTCAAAAATATTTTCACAGAGTAGCATTTATGATTTCTTTGACAACAATAAATGAATTTCTGCTGGTGAAGGGACTCATATAGTCAATATAAGTGACATTTGGATCAAAGGACGGTGTGATGCAGGCTTTACCTGTGAGAGCAGTTGTAAAGAGCTTTAATGCACCATTGTAAATTGCACACAAGACACAACCACACTGAAGCACAACATGAAAAGAGGTATGGTCCACATACTTCCATATAATGGTTTAAGACCTACTCTTTCAGCAACCCTTGTCTGGTGAGTAGAGCAGCGATGGAGAACTGTCATAAGTTGCAAAGTAATTTACAGCTGACAATGGCAAATAAAAAACAGGATGAGTGCAGAGCAGCCCATCACATGGTCCACCCTTTGCTGTGGTGTGATGGCTTGCGTACCTCTATGACCCGGTAAATTTTTTTTGTAACTTTGATTTTTATTCATTTTTCATCATATTTATTACATTCAGATCATAGTCTATATTTAAAAAAAGGAGCTAGAGAAAGAAAGAAAAAAAAAAGAAAAGAAAAGGGGGGGAACAAATGTTGGAGCATCAAGTTTTTAGTTTCCATCTCTTAATTCTTCTGGTTTTTCCAGTGTCTTTGGTTATTCTTTCAATTTCTGTCTCGTTGTTGCATTTTGTAGTGTGTCCATTTCCACCATTTTTTTTCATATAGTCCTTCTTGCATTCTTTGTCGATATGTTAGTTTTTCCATCAAACGTATATCCTCAACAATGTCAGTCCATTGCTCTTGGTCAGGAAGAACTTCTGATCGCCATTTTCTTGTGATTGTTTTTTTACATGCAATCAGCAAGATTTTAACTAGATATCTGTCCTCAGCCTGTATTACATTATCTTTTTTAAGATCACATAAATACATCAAGTTACAGTTCATTGGTATATTATATCCTAATATCCTCTGTATTGTCACATGTATAGATTTCCAGAATGGTAAGATTTTGCAGCATTTCCAAAACATATGTGAGTGGTCTGCATTTTGAGCCCCACAACCCCTCCAGCATAAAGATTGGGTATTTGTATAATTTCTTTGAATCTGTGGTGTAATGAAATAACGAATCAAGTTTTTCCATCCAAATTCCTTCCATGTCCTTGAACTTGTTGATGTGTGTTGTGTTTTCCATATTTCCTACCAGCTTTCTTCTGTTATGTTTAAATTTAGCTCTTTCTCCCATTTCTCCTTTATATAGTTACTTGAATGTTTGTTTGCCATAAGTTTCTGATATAGCTTTGAAATAATTCTTATGTTATTTCCTGTATATGAGCTTAAAATGAATTGTATAATCTCTCTCACATCTGTGTGGAGGTTATGTCTAATCTTCCTCATATAATAATCTCTCATCTGCAAATATCTGAAGAATTCCGATTTTTCTAGTTTAAATTTTCTTCTGATGTTTACAAAACTCCCGAAATCTTTTTTCTGATATTGCCCCATGCTGTGATTCCCTTGTTCACCAGATTTTTGTATCCCCTATCTTGCTTTGCCGGTTCAAACTGACTGTCAAATGCTACCCATTTCAATAGTTTTATGTCCTCCTTTTTGTTATACTTTTGTACTATTTTATACCACAGTTCCAAAGTAAATTTAGTGATTGGGTCTATTTGTTTGATTTGCTTATATGCATCCTTATCTCCTATTATGCTTTGTACTGGGAGTCCCTCAATTTCCTTTTCTATTTCTTTCCATTTTGCCTCATATCCTCCGTCGCACCAACATATGATATATCTTATTTGTGCTGAGTAGTAATATTCCTTTAGACTCGGTAGGCCCATGCCTCCTTTCTCTTTTGGTAACTGGAGAGTTTTATATTTCACTCTCGGCTTTTTACCTCCCCAAACAAATCTCAATATCATCCTGTCCCACTTTGAGAACTGGGCACCAGGAATCTCTGTTGGTAGGGCCTGGAAGAGGTAAAGCAGTCTAGGTTGTATGCTGATTTTGACTGTCTCAATTTTTGAATTCAGATCCATATTTAAGATTGATCTTCTATCAATATCCTTTTTTATTTCTTGATCCAACCTATCATAGTTCGCTTTATAGATTTTGCTTAGATCTTTAGGTATGCTCACTCCAAGGTATTTTATTTCTTTTTGTTTCCAGTTTAGTTTGATCTTATCAGTTATCTGGTTTAAAGGGTTATAGTGGAATGCCAGTATTTGTGTTTTTGTTATGTTTATCTTGTATCCTGATAATTTTCCAAAATTTTCTATCAAGTTCATCATTTCCATTATTGATTCATCTGGTTGTTCAAAGTAAACTATAATATCATCTGCAAACAGCCCAATCTTGTGTTCCACTCCCTTTATTGTTACACCTTTTAATTTCTTATTTTGTCGTATCGCTTGAGCCAGTGGCTCTATGAACAGAGCAAACAAGGTGGGCGATAAGCAGCATCCCTGCCTAGTTGATCTTTGCATATTTACTTTGTCTGTTAAGCTACCGTTTATCTTGATTCTTGCCACAGGTTTTTGGTACAGTGTCTTTATGCATTGTACTGATTTTTCGTTAAATCCAAAGCGTTCCAGCACATTATATAGGAACTTCCAGTTAACCCTATCAAATGCTTTTTCTGCGTCTAAACTCATCATTACTGCGCTTTTCTTTTCTTTATGTATTTGATTAATTATGTGAACAGTTCTCCTGATATTGTCATGTGTTTGGCGTCCCTCTATGAAACCAGTTTGATCATCCTCTATCAATTCCGTCAAGAATGTCTTTATTCGTTGACATATAATTGTTGTATATATTTTATAATCCACATTTAATAAAGAGATTGGCCTATAGTTTCCGCATTGTTCCCTATCTTTCCCTGGCTTTAAAATAACTGAAATAATGGCTTCGTTCCATGATGGAGGTATTTTGTTGTTGTTTAATGTCCAATTAAATGACTTTAGGAGCTGTGGCATGAGTTCTTCTATAAACAGTTTATAAAATCACTACCTGGTGATTTACCGTTTTTAAGTGACTTAATCACATCTTTAATCTCTTGTGTTGTTATTTCTGCTGTTAGCTTTTCATTTTGTTGGTTTCCTATTGATGGCAAGTCCAATGTGCCTAGAAATTTTTTAATATCCTTAACATTTGTCTCTTCAGGTTGCGAGTATAGTTCTTGATAGAAATTATGGAATATTTCTTCGATGTTTTCTGGGTTAACTGTGGTTTTATTTGTGATGGGGTCCTTAATCTTATATACATTATTCACTGTTTGTTGTTTTCTTAACCGTTTTGCCAGCAGTTTTGTGGCCTTTGGCCCCGTTTCATAATATTTTTGTTTTAAATATCTATTTTTCCTTTCAATTTCATCTATTTGTATTTCTTTTATCTTTATTTTTTCTTCCTTAATTTCTTGATATATTTTTGGGTTGTTTGTGCTTTGATGTTTACGTTCTAATTCCCTCAGTCTCTCACATCTTTGTTCATATGTTTCCAGTTTAGACTTATTTGCTTTTCCTGATTCAGCAATTAATTTACCTCTTAAAACCCCTTGCACTCCTGGCAATTTTCCTAAAAATGCCAAAAAATAACATGCCCAAAGTAAATCGAAAGCTGTTATTCAACCCTTTGCAGCATCTTCATGGGGTTGGTCTCATTCAAAAGAAAACACTTTGAATTTTTTGGCAAAAAAAACATAATTTCTCTACATGCTCCGGCCACTGAGTTACAGTCATCTAAACATACTGAACTTGAAGAAAATAAATTTGGACACGGTGTTTTTTTGGATACAAATGCTTGGAAATAACACACAGCTGTCCGATCCAGATGGAAAATGCAACAGAAATGTAGAACCAAGTGTTATCCAGCTGAGATCCAAATTTGGTAACAATACCACAAAAAATGAATATTTTACACAGCTTTGTTCTCAGGCTGTTCCCAGGCATTTTGGAACTGTGCCAAATTGTGCCAAATGGCACAGTTTGGAAAAACATCTGTAACTTTTGAATAATTCAATGTAGAATCTTCATTTTAGGCTCTAATGAAAGGTCACACTCAGGGCTGTGTCTGTGTGTGTGTGTGTGGGCGGGGGGTCGTCCCCCCCCCCCACTACCAAGGACCGAGTTCGGCCCTCGCTACATGACGGATTACACTCCTTGCATGTTTTCACAGCGGCTCCCCCCCCCCCTCGCTACTGTGTGTGTGTGTGGGGGGGTGTTGTCCCCCCCCTCTCGCTACAGAAGAGGGCCATCGCTACATGATGGAATAGACTCATATGCTTCCCCCCGCGGACCGGGGGGCGTTCGAACCGTGAACGCCCCCCCCGCTCCTCTTCTGCAGCGGGGGGGGGGGGCGTTCACGGTCCGAACATGGCAAATGAACCGTTTATCGCGGCGCACGCACTTCGTACTTCGTGCGCAGTACAGTTGTAATTTACCGATCGGTCAAAAGTCATTTTTGGATTACAGTTTTCAGGGAGAAATAATAATTTAGCTTATAACACCTTACCTCTTCAAAGCAGCAGAGTCGTGGCGAACATCTCTTCCCCATTGTCAGACGAACGCGACGCTGCTCCGCTCGTGGATCCCGATCAAAACATAATTCCATTATTGCCGTTTTGGCGAATGATTTACGACTTTTGTCGTCGGCCTCCGTCGGTCTATGATGACGGAAGAGAATCCTAAACGTCTATTCTGCTGGAATGAGTGCAGGTCCCACTTGTGGGTGGTCTCCATGCTGCTGGGTGAGCCTGGGTCTGTAGCAGGTTCGTCCAGCTTCCTTTGTTTTCATCTGCTGCAGCAGTAAATCTCTCTTCACCAGCCCGAATTTCTGTGCTTCAATTGGCTCCTGCATTCACAGTAGGCGGGTCCTCCTTCCTAGGTTTTCATTCATTGGCTCTTCAAGGTTTCAGAAACCCAATTCAAGGCTCTTATTAGTCGAATGAGAGGTCAATCAGATGAACTAATCTGTTCGCGGCTGTGACTGCAGCTTTTTTTTCAGTGGCGCTTGGAGGCCACACCACCTACATCACCACCATCATGCGTCATGCGTCCAAGCGTGCACGAGTGCGCTCTCGTGCGCCCTAGGACGCAGAGACTTGCCCGCCCGCGGAACAACGGAATGCAAGTGGTTAACACGGCTTTTAGTGCATCCCATAGTATTGTTGGGTCCACTTCTTCATTATCATTCTCTTCGATATACTCGTTTATGTTTACTTTTATTCTTTCTTTCATTTTCTCATCATTTAACAGTCCTACATTAAGTTTCCATGTTGTTTGTTGTTTTCTATTGTTTAAATATATTTCCATGTATATAGGATTGTGGTCTGATATTTCTGCCCCTCCAATCCAACAATTTCTCACCCTGTGTCTGTCGCCTTCATTCATAAGGAAGTAATCTATTCTAGAGTGTACTTTATGGACTGCTGAATAATGTGTATAGTCTTTTTCGAGTGGGTGCAGGTCCCTCCATATGTCTACCATACCCATTTCTGCCAGTGAGGTTCTTATGAACTTTGTTACATGTTTTTTTGTCTTCTTATCACTTGTTGTGTCATCCTCATGATCCATGACAGCATTTAAGTCTCCTCCACAAATTAGGACTCCTTCACTGTGTGTTGCTATGAGATCAAACAGATGTTGAAAAAAAACCCTTGTCACTTTCTGGTGGGGCATAAATGTTCACTAATGTGATCTGCATACCATCTATTCTTCCCTTTACTATTACATATCTGCCTTCTTTATCCTGAATTTCTTGTTCACATTCAAATTGTATTTTATTTGAAATTAGTATCATAACCCCCCTTTTAGTTCCTCCCTTAAATGAACTGTAGTAGGAGTTCTTATAGCCAAATCTCTTTAGTTTCTCATGTTCTGTCTTGCTCAAATGCGTCTCTTGCATAAATATATTTTCAGCTTTTTCCTTCTTGAATTTTCTTATTATTCTTTCCCTTTTAACAGGTGAGTTCAGACCATTCACGTTTAATGTCATTATCTAAAGATTTTTACCCATGTTCATGTTTTTCCATTTTTTTAACTTGTGCTCCTAACCCCTTTAACAACAAAACTAACACATATTTGTACAAAAACACATTAACGAACTTCGACCTCCGTACTTTGGGCCTTTCTTTTGCCCACTGGTCCCTGCTGGTGGGTGGAGGGAATGTCTTCACAGAGTGAAGGGCCCTCCCTAGACCTGTATTTACTATCCAAGTAATAGTCATTAGTCTAGAAATGTCCAACAAAAATCACTTAAACCTCTCCTAGCCGATTGTTTCTCTTTTACCTTGTCTTCTTGGCCTTCATTTCTTCTGTGTCCTTCTTAATCTTTGTTATAATCTAGGCTTTCAGTTGAAAGCCTTGCAGTTTTTCCTGGGCCCGGTGCACCACATCTGTCTCCCGCCTTCTGCCGCTCACTCGCCTCCACTCCGGCTGTCGTGATGCGTTCAGTGCCGCCGCTGCTCCAGCCGCTTCCTCGGGTACGCTCATCACAAAGCCTCGCTCCTTCATGTCCCACGCTGCCTCTCTGGCCGTGCTGTACGTTTTTACGCCGTCTTCCCAATGAATCCTCATCTTCGTTAGCGGCATTTGGAATCTAATTTTTTTCTCTTTCAGTATTTTTTTAATGTTGGCATATTTCTTTCTCTGCTGCACAATTTCTGTCGGGTAGTCATGGTCAAAGAATATCTGTTTGTCGCCGATTCGTATCTTTTTTTTCCACGCTTGTGTCAGGATTCTTTCCTTTACATCATATTTCAGAAAGTTTACCACAACTGACCTGGGTGTAGAGTTTGGATTTGGGTTCTGTGCCGAGGCTCTGTGCACTCGTTGGATCTGCAGGTCCGCTTCACCGGGCAGCTCAAGCTCTTTTTTTAAGAATTGATCCATGAATTTCGTCATCGAGTTGCCTTCAATGCCCTCCGGGATCCCGAAGATGCGTATATTGCTCCGCCTGGACCTGCTCTCCAGGTCGGTTATTTTTTCCTGCATCCTCTGCGTTTGTGCCGTCAGGGTCTGCAGCCACTCGCTTGCCTCGGTCCTCCAGTCCTCCAACTCCGATATTCAAGCCTGTGCTTCTGTCATACACGCCCGTTGAGTGCGCAGCTCCTCCATGTTTTCTGCTAGTCTGCGCTCCATTTCTCTTTGGAGACCCATAATTTCCTCCTTCATCTCTTTTTTCAGTTCTTCCTTAAGAGCCGTTAAATCTTGTCGGAGCTGTCGCTTAAAGTCTTCCAAGTCTTTTTTCAATTCTTTACCTAAATTGGCGATGCCAGTGTTCATAGCCTCGAGTCTGGCGTCCTCCATTTTCTCTGCTGTAGTTGTCTCGTTTTCCTGGGCCTCGTGTACAGCGATTTCTCCTGCGTTGTTGAAGAGGGATTTCTCAGTTTTATCCTGCTTTTGTCCGTGTGCCCGGCTTCTTCGTGTTTTCATCCCTTGGTTTATTGGTTCATTTATGTCGAGTTGGCCATTTACCAATGATTTTTAATCCGACTAGGGAGAGCTCTCTGTTTAAGCATTATGTCTCTCCGCCATCTTCCCGGAAGTCCATGACCCGGTAAATTTACATATCATTACAGCCAAGTTCACCACCAGAAAGAAGAACATCAAGTTGAACGTCATCCAGTGACGTTCCAGTGACGTTCAACACCATCTGCCCCGCTCTGCTCCAGGACAAGCTGTCCCTGCTCAACATGCCTGACTCCCTCTGCAGGTGGATCACCGACTTCCTGACGGACCGGAGGCAGCATGTGCGGCTGGGAAAGACTGTCTCAGACTCTGTTAGCATCAGCACCGGATCACCCCAGGGCTGTGTACTTTCCCCCCTACTCTTCTCCCTGTATACCAACTCCTGCACCTCCAGCCACCAGTCTGTCAAGCTGATTAAGTTTGCGGACGACACCACCCTCATCGGGCTCATCTCCAACGGCGACGAGTCCGCCTACAGGAGAGAGGTGGCCCAGCTGGCGTCCTGGTGCAGCTACAACAACCTGCAGCTGAACGCTCTGAAGACAGTGGAGATGATCGTGGACTTCAGGAAAGTCACAACCCCTCTACCCCCCCTTACCCTCACAGACTCTCCCATCACCACTGCAGATTCCTTCCGCTTCCTGGGCACCACCATCACCCGGGACCTCAAGTGGGAGCCGACCATCAGCTCCCTCATCAAAAAGGCCCAGCAGAGGATGTTTCCTGTGGCAGCTGAGGAAGCTCAAACTACCCACCAAGATGTTGGTGCAGTTCTACACGGCCATCATCGAATCCATCCTCACCACCTCCATAACCGTGTGGTACGTAGGAGCCACTGCCAGGGACAGACTAAGGCTGCAGCGCGTCGTGCGCGCTGCTGAGAAGGTGATCGGCTGCAAGCTCCCATCCCTCCAGGACCTGTACATCTCCAGGACCCGGAGGCGTGCAGGCCGGATCATAGCCGACCCTTCACACTCTGGACACGTACTGTTTGCCCCCCTCCTCTCAGGTAGAAGACTTCGGTCCATTCAGACTAAAACCTCCCGTCACATGAACAGCTTCTTCCCCTCTGCAATCAGACTGCTGAACACTAAGTGACTTATTAGACTCTCGTGCACTACGTACAGCAGCTCAACCAGACTCATGTCAATTATCACTGTTTTCCTTTTGCACTACCGACTGCACTATGTGGAACTCCACAATATCTGCTGCTCCCTAATATATTTAAAAATTGCATAGACTAGTATTACTCATTCATATTCTACATTTTATTGCATGCACAGTTTTTTTATTTCTATCTTTTATTTTTATCATGTTTAATGTTGCAGCATTGCACCGAGACAAATTCCTGGTTTGTGTACTACATGAACAATGGCAATAAATCTGATTCTGATTCTGATTCTGATCCAGTGCTATGCTCTCACCAATTATGCAGACAGTGAGAAGAAGGAGGTTTTTTTTACCAACAGCTGCAAGCAGTGATAGACAGAGGAGGAGCCAAAGACATGACCATTCTGATGCCAAGATAGGATCAGACAACACAGGCTATGAGGACATCATGGGGGCACATGAACTGGGACAGATGAGTGAAAATGGTGAGCACTTTGCAGACCTGTGCGCCCTGAACCAGCTGGTGATTGGTGGAAGCATCTTCCCACACAGATACATCCACAAGGCCACCTGGAGATCCCCAGGCCATGTCACAGAAAGCCAGATAGACCATATCTGCATCAGCCAGAAGTTTAGGAGATCGTGGCAGGATGTGTGCGTGATGAGAGGTGTGAAAATATCCTCAGACCACCACCTTCTATTGACATCAGCGAGACTCCAGCTCAAGAGACTCAGCAACTCTGGCAACACACAGACAAGGTACAAGGACTGCTGAGGAATAAAGACAAACAAGCAGCCTTCCAGATCAGCCTTACCAACAGGTTCCAGCCATTACAAGAGCTGATAGAAGACAGTGAGACAGACATAGAGACACAGTGGCAGTACAGTAGGAAAATCTGGCACAATACCTGCGAAGAAGTTCTGGGCAGGAAGAAGACTCACCACAAAGAGTGGATCTCTGCAGACACCATCCAGAAACTGGAAGAAAGGAAAGGGAAGAAAACTGTCTTGAACATGTGCTGGACAAGAGCAGTTAAAGCAAGAGCACAAGAGGAGTATACAGTAGTGGACAAGGAAGTGAAGAAAAGCATCAAGAAGGACAAGAGAGATTACATTAACAACCTTGCCAGTCAAGCAGAAGAAGCAGCAGGACAGGGGAACCTGAAGGACTGGTACTTGGTGGCCAAGAAGCTGTCAGGCAAGTTCCAGCAGACAGACAAGCCAGTGAACGACAAAAACGGAAACCCACTAACAACAACTGGGGAACAGCTGAAGTGATGGGCAGAGCACTTCAGAGAGCTACTGAACCACCCAGCCCTCAAAACATCACTAGACATCCCACCAGCAGAGACAACACTACCAATCAACTGCAACAAGCCCTCAAAAGTGAAGATCAAGGAGGCCATCATGACCTTGAGGAACGGGAAAGCTGTAGGACTGGACAAGATACCAGCAGAAGCCATCAAAACAGACATTGAAGCAGCTGTCAACATGCTACACAGCCTCTTCAGCAAGATCTGGGAGAAGGAAGAGGTACCAGCCCAGTGGAAGGAAGGGACTGTCATCAAGCTGCCGAAGAAGGGGAACCTCAGAGATTGCAGCAACTACCAAGGGATCATGCTCCTGTCAGTGCCGAGCAAGGTTTTTAACCAAGTTCTACTGGAGAGGTTGAAAGAGGCAGTTGACCCCAAGCTCCAAGATCAGCAGGCAGGCTTCCGCAAGAACAGATCCTGTGCTGGCCAGATCGCCAGTCTACGCATCATTGTGGAGCAATCACTGGAGAGGAACTCACCCCTCTATATCAACTTCATAGACTGTGAGAAGGCCTTCATCAGTGTGGACCGTGAGATGCTGTGGAAGTTGCTGAGGCGTTATGGAGTTCCCGAGAAGATCATCTCCCTCATCCAATGCATCTACCAGGACATGCGCTGCAGGATTACACATGCTGGCCAGCTGTCAGAGAGCTTGGAGGTGAAGACTGAAGTCCACCAGGGGTGCTTGCTGTCACCATTACTCTTCCTTTTGGTCATTGATTACATCATGAAGATCACGACAACAGGCAGGAAAAACAGGATACAGTGGATACTGTGGACGCAGCTGGATGACTTCGATTTTGCTGATGACCTGACGCTCCTGTCACATAACCATAGCCAGATGCAGGACAAGGTTACTCACCTGGAGACTACATCAGCTGGGACAGGACTCGAGATCAATAAGAAGAAGACCGAGCTGATGAAGATTAACACCACTGCCAACACACTAGCTGAGCGTTCTTGAGCTGCTGCCTCATTGCAGGAGAGAGAGTCCATGGCCAAGCAGGACCCCGGTGAGCGACGACAACCTAGCGCGTGTCCTGTTGCCAGCGAGAACGAAATGCCGACGCAACCACAACCAGCATCAGAGGAGAGAGGGCATAAACCAGACTCGTCTCTGATCCTTGCCCGGCATAAGCCTCAGGGAGCCGCTGCAGGAGAGAGAGTTCATGGCCAAGCAGGACCCTGGTGAACGATGACAACGCGGCTCATGTCCTGTCGCCGGCGAGAGCAACACACAGCCATGACCACAACCAGCACCAGGAGAGAGAGGGCGTAAATCGGACTCATCTCAGATCCTCGCCAGGCATAAGCCTCAGGGAGCTGCTGCAACACTGCAGGAAAGAGAGTTTGTGGCTGAGCTGAACCCAGCAGAACAATGCCAATCCAGAGCGCGTACTGCCACCGGTGTAAACGGCACGCTGCCACAACAGCAACCAACATTGGGAACAAGAGAGCAGCAGCAACGAGTGCAGCTGAACAGATCGCCACTCGCAGTATTTGATTGGGTTCGGGTACGCCGATCCGAACGTCTGGACCTACAGACACTCCAGTCACCACTGATGCAGCTGATCCAGTCACTGTGCAATTGGGGAAGGCCACCTTCCACATGGCCAATGGTTCGAGATGGCATGCCAGCCATCTGCGGAGGGTAAGATCAGCAGCTGCCCCGGATCAAGACGCAACACTGGAGCTGACCCAGCTAGTGTGAGACCCGGGCTGGGACTTTGCTGACAAGCGAGCCATGATTCCAGCAAGGTGGCACCCAGGGCCACACCCACTGTGGGCTCACCTGAGGCCTCTGAGGTTGGACAGTAAGAAAATGTCTCAGTGTTTTTGAAATGTTTAGCAGAGCATGATTGGGAAACACAGTGGTAGAATAACCTACTCAACCATGCAGGGTCTACCGGTAGTCTACCCAGTTACCCAGGTTCATGTTCGGATTAATGTGAGTTCTCATGACTGTTTTATAATAATAATGGTTTTGTTTTTTCCGGGG
Source organism: Pholidichthys leucotaenia (assembly GCA_020510985.1). Classification (NCBI taxonomy): domain Eukaryota; kingdom Metazoa; phylum Chordata; class Actinopteri; order Cichliformes; family Pholidichthyidae; genus Pholidichthys; species Pholidichthys leucotaenia. The sequence goes on along the minus strand of CM035842.1, from coordinate 131,797,592 downwards.
GGGGGGGGCTGTTATATAATGTTATAACACCAATACACAGCGCGGATGTGATGACACAGGCACGGGTGATTTCATCACGCCATGCCTATAATCGGAGGCTGATGGCGGCAGCTCGCTCTCTTTGGCGCTCCGCCTCTAGTAGCATGCCAGCCTGCACCCTGCTATTGTTAGCTTGCTAGCATAGTTAGTTGCTGTTTAGCCTGTTCCACATGCTACCAGTTCTTTTCAATAAAGGCACCATTCAGCACAGTCATCGTCTCTGCTGTCTCTCATTCTTAGACACAACACGCTGGTTCACTGAACAGCAGTTGTCTGTACATTTCGTGCCACTCTGGTCCACCCCCAACAACCCCGCTGAGACGCCACAACAAATGGCCTGCATCGCACGCCAGGTGACCCATTGATTGCTGCAACCTGAGGCCGCTGGATGAGCCGAGCCTCCGAGCTACAGGATCTCAAAGGGCAATGTCTTGCTCCGCAGTACTCCGATCCTCTCCCACCGCCAGCTGGGGATGCCCCATCATGAAGTGGCTCCCCCATGTTGCCTGCGAGAGTAAAGCGGAGCCCCTGATCACCTAATTTTTTGATAATTAGGTGACCAGTAGACTCATTTCAGACAGTTAAAACCTACAAACACACCATTTTTCAGTCAATGACCCTTTTAAAGAACGTGTGTTTGGACTGTGGGAAGAAAATAATGTGGGACATCATATGACGTATAGCACCTATCTCAATTTTCTATCGGCCACAAGTCATAGAAGCTACAGTGAAGGGGTCATTTCTCTAGCTCTGCATGTTAACTTTTCTTTCTCTATATTATTATGCTGACCATCAGAAAATATGGTCTCTGATATGACCCGGCCAAGGTATGAACCCAGAGCCTCCCGTGAGGTAGATATTACGAGGCCAATGCTCCAGTATCGTAGGAGGAAACTCTAGAACCGGGATCCTCAAAGTCTGGACCAAAGTCCAGGTGCAGACCCAATCATTAATCAGTCGGGACCCAAATTTGTGCCACTTTAAGGTATGTGTGCCTCGCTGTGCCTACCAATTTTGCTGCGCTACTGATGCGTCTGAACATGTCAGCACTGACGTTCAGTGTGACAAAGCAGCCTGACAGCTGTTGTGCCAAAAAGTGATGGTCTGCCAGAAACTGACTGGCCCACAGCTGCAGCACTCCTTGCTTGGCTGTTTCTTCTCGGTTTGGCTTACAGCTGCTTTCTCCCACAGTAAAGCGCAGCAATGCAAAATGTGTTGACAAGTCCAAGCACGGCCATCTCCAACACCACCAGCCTCAGAACACTGAGGTGAGGATATGAAAATATCCAATCACACACCCATACACGGGTAATGCATTGGCTACAAGAAAACTATGCTGTTTCTTCTACTGATACAAACCAGCATGCTGTAGGATCAATGAAAGAGCAGTTAGGCTATGTGAGTTATTTTCATTCATAAAGCCGAGCACATTTAACTCTGATTTGAGAGCACAGACTCTATAAAAAGTTATTTTATTCACTCAATTTCACTGGACAGCTTAGCGACCTGTATCCCTCTTAGCATGACATAGGTTGGGGGGGATGTCCCCTCAACCTGGAGAAAGAGAGAATTGCCCCTTCCCAAATCATCACAATCCCTTCTATATCATGCTACACAACTGAATAAAATGCATTGGAAGCAACTAAATGCCTTTTTTCTTTAAAATTTGCAGCTTTTCTCATAAATTTGTAACTTTTTCTCATTAATTTATTTATTTGTAAGTTTCTGTTTTCTCATAAATCCACTACTTTTCACATCTTAAAGAAGCACTCTGGGTCCCCTAGAAAAACAAATCTATACTGTCTAAAGATTCAAAGATTCAAAGATTTTATCTGTCAATTCTACTATATGTGCAGGACATACAGGAGAATTAATATGGCATTTCTCTCTCTCTCTTCAGTGGTGTGCACAATATAAAAAACAAAAGGGATAAGGCTGGAAAAACAACAACAGCCCTTTATGTACAGTAATGCAACCTATAGTGCAAATAGCGACAAAGCTAGACCCAGACATCCCATGGTGCAAATAAAGTAAAAACAATAAAACCCAGCAATTCTATGTACAGAAAAAGTAGAGCAGTAATACTTGTAGTTGCAAGTTTGATGTGGTAATGTAGATGCAGACGGTGACAGATAGGACTGCACATGATCAGTATTGTAATGACAGACAGCAGCAGATATGGCATTTGTGCAAATGGTTGCAGTAAAGTGCAGAAACATACAGCAGCAGATGTATTACTGTTGATGTGCCAGTCTTTCTGTGCCAACAGCTGAGGTAGTTATTGTGCGGGTGAGTGTGTTACTGTCTGGGGGGCGGGGGGGGGGTGTTGGACAGAGTTCAGGGTCCTGATGGCCTGATGAACAAAGCTGTTTAGCAGTCTTGTGGAGTGGGCCCAGAGGCTCCGGTACCTTTTCCCTGAGGGCAGGGGGCTGAAGAGGGAGTGTGAGGGGTGGGAGGTGTCACCTGCAATGTTGATGGCTCTGCGGGTGAGGTGGGTGAGGTAGATGTCCAAAAGCTGAGGCAGAGGGGCACCGATGAGCTTGCTGGCTGCTTTTGCTGTGCATTGTAGTGACTTCCAGCAGGAGGCAACGCAGCTTCCATACCACACCGTGATGCAGCTGGTGAGGATGTTCTCAGTGGTGCCCCAGTAGAAAGAACACATGATGGGGGTGGGACTTGTGCTCTCCTCAGTTTGCGGAGGAAGTGGAGGTGAGTTTGGGCCTTCTTGGCCAGTGATGTGGTGTTGTTGGACCAAGAGAGGTCCTCAGAGATGTGCACTCCCAAGAACTTGGTGCTGCTCACCCTCTCCACAGCTGCTCCATCAATGATCAGAGGGGGATGCTGTGTATGTCCTTTCCTGAAGTTGACCACGATCGCCATGGTTTTTCTCACGTTCAGGAAGTAGATCATTGTCTTTACACCACTGGACCAGTTGGCTCACCTCATTTTTATGGGACCTTAAATCTGAAAAATTCTCCACTGAAATGAATGGCAAGAGTGAAATTATCTTTTAATCCCAGTCAAATTTTTCCACGAGTTACACATATGATGTTTGTCAATTTAAAAGACAATTTTCCACATAATTATGCCCACATAATTTTCCACATAATGTCGGCTGTCGTATAATAACAGAGTAATATTTAGTTTTTGTGACAACAAATGGCGGAGAGCATCTCCCATCATCCCACATCACCAAACATGATCATGGCGAGAGATTACTAAAACTTCACCTCCTGTTTCCTGACCGATGAAAGAAGGATCCAAAGAGGAGAAAAACAACACAAAGGTATTGTTTTGGATTTTGAGAGCTGCAACTGATCCAGAGACGTGACGTCAGGTATGTGCCTCTCTGTTTGTAGTCTTTTAATTTACATATTTTCATAACCTTATACCTTAACAGTTAGGCAACAACCTACATCGTTATTTACGTGGAAAATTATCTTTTAAAATGACAAACATCATATGTGTTACTCGTGGCAAAATTCGATCTGGATCAAAAGATAATTTCGCTCTTGTCATTCATTTCAGTGGAGATTTTTTCTGATTTAAAGTGCTGATGACACGTTTTTGACTTCATCTAATTTTTCAACACATAATACAATATGACGAAATAGGTTGGTCTATGCAGTTCTAAGTCAAACAGGCTTTTTTTCATGCGAATATCCGACGTTTTTATGAGCGCCACGTCACCAATTGCGTCAGTGGCTGGAAAACCCCCCGGCCATTTTGTAACGTCATCGACAGAACACAGCGCTTGGCTGCCTATTGTGCACACAGGATGGAAGTGGTTGAAAACATTGACGATGGTTCCAGCACATGTAGTCTGGAATTGGTTTGTGTTGTCCAATCTTCAGATGATTATAGTTCTGAAGAATGGGAATCTGGGGGCATCAAACCGTATAGGTTTGAGCAGTGCCAAGTGGCCATCGTGCCAAGCAAGTCAGACTCAGTGACAGTCAGCTGTTCATGTTTTGTGTGCATCATCTGCCGTGTTGTCAGCCAGCCAATATTGCCGACACTATCACGACGTGTTAGCCACTTCACACAGCCGTGGTTCTGTTGCGCCCTTGTAGCGATATCAGCTCTGGGGCGCAACCGTGGTTAACACGTTTCCTCTCCATGTTCGCTGGGTGATGTCGGCCCCAAACGCCTACTGTTTGTGTTTCTGTGTATTTTTGTAAGTCTTCACCTTTTGGGATCAGTTTTTATGTTCAATACATGTGCTGTGGTGAATCCTGCATGTACAGTAAATCCATTCATCATAACCCTCCGTGCGCTCTTACGCAGGGCACGGAGAGAGAGGATGAAATAACGAGGATTAATGTGCAGGGTTCACCACAGTACATTTAATACAGAACGACAGACAATTCCCAAAAAGGTGACGACGTACAAAAAACACAAACGCACTTACTGATGGCGTTCGGGGCCGGCATCGCCCAGAGAATGAATGAGAGGAGACGTGTTAGCCACAGGTGTGCCCCAGAGCCGACATCGCTTCAAGGACACACGAGAACCACAGTGAACATGGAGTGACTAACACGTCGTGAAAGTGCTGAAAATACTGGCAGACTAACAGCACAGATGACAATACTATGGACCAGCAGTGCATTACTGGCAAACGGTCGCTAAGTACACGCACTGCTGGTGATGGTGTGATGAGAAGCACCTGGGCGAGGACCGGGAAACATGATCAGCAGGAGGGGAATTGGCTGGTGATAATGAGAGAGGGGACGTGGCTGGACCGGCGAGAGTCAGCATGCGATCACAGAAAGTAGGTCAAAGCTGTGCGTAAATCCATTAATCCTTCCCCTCCTCGTGCACTCCTCCTGCATAAAAGCGCACGAGAAGCGCACAAGGAGGCTTATGATAGTTGGAGCTGAAGCGTGTGATGTGGTCTTTCACGGCCTGTTGTTTATCTAAGCCTGCGACACAACGCGAAGGCATAGCCGTAAAATTAAAACAAGAAACCAGAGAAACTGTGAGCTACAAAGCTGCTGTCATTCCGGTCAACAACACTGGAGTCCGTTCTGTCGCTGACGTCATGGGGGTGCCGCCCTTAATTCGGTGGGCGGCACCATAGTCCAGTCAGCGGTTGCGGTTTTTTGATGATAACTAATTTATTCAGGTGCTGTTGTAAGTATTATATTGATCATCGACAATGACTTTTGGGTTTACACAACATCCTAAAAAATGTCACAATAGTGTCATCAGCCCTTTAAGTGAAACTTTAAATTTAAAAAAAGTCATGAAAAAAAACATGTTACAGACATGTTAAGAAAAAACTTGATTTTTGGTGGAGTGTCACTTTAAATCTGCATTTTTTTTCTTGTAAATTTGCTTCCTTTTTTAATAAATTTGTCAGTTTTTCTTGCTACATCTTTTTTCTCATAAATTTGCAACTTTTTTCTAGTAAAACTGACCTTTTGCAATTTGCAAATTTGTAAACTTGCAATTTTTTCTCATAAACTTGTGACTTTTTTCCTGTAAATTTGCAGCTTTTTCACATGTGTACTTCTTTTCATAAATTTGTGACTGACTACGGTACTACTTACAGTGTCGCCTCAATATTTACTGACAAAAATGTACTGTTTAACACCCCCCCAACAGTGAAATGAAGTATCTGTCCAGCCCACTGGGAAAGAAAAAAAAATGTGGACGTTGAGTACTCCTCCTCTATAAACCTACACAGGTTCTGGGAAACAACCAAACTACACACAGAAAAGCAAATTTTGGATATGTGGCTTGAACATGAAGTATAGTTGTGAGGCAAAAATTATAACCACTGCAGCACTGCATCACTTATAGAAATAAAAGTGCATTTTTCAAGAAGCTGGCCAATATGGCATGTTTATTTATCAGATATTTTAAGAACTGTCTAATTTTTGTTTTCAGTGTTATCCTTGCTGTAAATAAAGTATTTGTGGGGTGAAAAATTATCTATGCCAGTTTAGGGATGTTGGTCTGCCTTGCAGAACGTTAAGAGCAGCGAGTGGGAAGGAGGAGCAAAAAAAAAAAAAAAAACATGGTAAGACCCGCCCCCTGTGCGTCCTCTCTTCCAATCACCGTCCCTCTCCCTCGGTAGTCCGCCCTTCGATTGCTCCAGAGCAGCAGGAGCTCAGCCAATCAGTGGGCTCCTCTGCTTACATCACTAAGTAGCCAGTTCCCTCCAGCAGCCCAGAGCTTCATTTTCTGATCTGCTTTTGTGCTAAAATGGAGGCTGGCTTCTTGCCTTGAGTGCATCGCTGCCTTCTTGGTTGAAGTTTTAGATGTTGACATGCAATAAATCTGGTGACAGGATGGTTGTGGATGCACCCAACTCCAACGGGCCTTTCCAGCCGGTGGCTCTTATGCACTTCAGAGGTACGTAAGGACAAATTATTCTTCCTGTATGGTGCTATGGAAATTAGGAGGAGAGCGAGGGGGGAGAAGGAGCAGTGTGCTGCTGTGCTCTTTTCCACCGGGTCGGTTTGTTAGGATTCAGCCGTTTGTGATACAGTGGTTTAACGGGGAACATGGGGATGATTGTGTGGTTAGCTGTGGGACCGGGAGCTACATTAAAAGATCTGGTTTTACTAGCTAGCTGCTCTGTACCCATCCCCCCGCCAAGCTAGTGATGTCAAAGGAAGTGAGGTCATAGCCTAGGGAAGGGTCTCTTAGGTTTTTTTTTTTTTTTTTTCGTATTTTATGTCTGCATGTGTGTTTTCTCTATTACTGTGCACATTTGTTCAACATTTTCTGCTCTTAATGTCTCCTCAGTGAGTCCACCTGACCCAGTTGTTCTGTCATATATGAGCAAAGGTGGTGATGTGCAGGTTGTAGACAGACACTGATTTGCAGCAGCCCCCTTCTCATGCTCCCCACCATCTTCCCTTGGTACCATCTTGTGGATAACGTGCTTGGGCACCCGTTTTAGCTGTTTTTTTTTTTTTTTCTTAAAACGAGGAACTCAAATAAGTTGAAAGAAGCCTCAAGGTGCATATTTTCTGTCTGTCCATGTGACCTAGCGTCAGAGTTTGCCTCCTAATGTATATGCAGTGCACTCAGTCATGTTCGAAACACCCAGCCCAGCATTAGATGAAGCCGCGGGCCATTATTGATTACACTTTATTGAGCCACAGAGGCGACTGCTTTAAATGACAGCACTGTTGCCGAACAATTGGGCTCTCTCTGCCTCATCCTTTCCCCCCACTTTGTTTGCTTTTAAATGTCTGAGCTCCAATCCAGTGCTGGTATTTTCCTCATCTAAAGGTTTAGTTTTGCTTTAGCTAAAACTAAGTGTAGGTTTCTCAATAGATTTTTTTTTTTTTTAATGATCAGTAAAGTGTTTTTACTTCTCACATTTTCTGTTGTTCACTGTGCTTATAGAAGCATATTACTAAAAATGTTTTACCCTAGGGCTGTTTGATACGACCAAAATTTCATATCATGATATACGTAATCTTATTTGATAACGATGTATACATCGTATAATAGGGCTGCAACTAATGATTATTTTGGTAGTCGACTAATCTAATTACTATTTTTTTTTTTCAATTAGTCGACTGTGATTATTTCTTTCATGTCCTCCATCTCCGCTTCCTGTTGGGGCTTTAGTGCATATTTGACCTCACCCGCTGTTTAAGCCTGCACACCTATGAAAATCACCTTCTGGTCAGTTCCTGCTTTAATATAACATAAGCAGTTTCCAGAGCTAAATACAAAAAACAAGAAAGCTGCATTAATTATCACAAGTTTAAGGTTATATATCAGTTTATCACAAACAGCATAAAGCCTAATGTCAGTTAAACGATTGATTAAATATCTTACAACTGAATTCCTGATCTGCTCCAATCCACAAACTAACATCAGGTGGAAGTTTTCTATAAGTGCATTTTTTACCAATACAATTCAGAAAGGTAAACCTTCATATTCAGTATTCACTGCACTTAAGAGTGATATTTACATATACACAGTGAGCTGTGTGGAGTTTGCATGTTCTCCCCGTGTTGCGTGGGTTTACTCCGGGATTTCTCCGGTTTCCTCCCGCATACCAAAAACATGTAGGTTTAGGGCGCTCGCGCACGCAGCGACCGGCAGCCGGTGGCTTGTCACCAGACTGCAAACCAAGTCTACCTATGGGTACAAATAAGTAACCAAAAAAAAAAAATTTCAAGTTGTTTGATTTGATTTTGATGATTATAGTTGTAGATTTTTATTTATTAAATTACAAAATAGAATATTCTAATTAACTCAGATGCACTAATATTCAGAATGAGGGCTAATATTAATGAAGATGGAAAAAGAGACTGCATTCAACACATTAGCCATGACTTAAAGTGCTCAGCCCTCAGCAACCAGCGAGCTTATTGTCAAACAGGTAAGCTGGCATAAACAACATGTACTAACAATATTGTCATCTTTCTAAAGCTTGAAATGGTTGGCCATTGAAAATAAGTGGCGCTAACTTTCTTTACTTGCTAAAACTTACCAAGCAGATATTAATGTTGTTGCTCCTGGGTGCTGTCGTTTCAGATGCTCCTGCATCACTGTAGTGCTGCCATGATAGGAAAGGTCTGCCTTGCAAAGTCTGCATTTTACTTGTTTTGTTGTTGTTTTCTGTGAAATGTTCCCGTACTATAGAAAGTTTGGGTCTGTTTTTTTTTTTTTTTTTTTTTTTTTTTTTCTTTTTATAGCTCCACTCCACTTCTGCGTGTTTATTATCCTGCCACTTGGCCATGCTGAGCTATTCTTCTTCACTGGAAATTGTTCACGCATGCTGGACAACAGAGGCGCTATTGCCTGCAGCAGTCCCGGTCGTGCATTGCAGTTACAACTGAACATTTCCGCGGCATGCATATAAACTTTATAATTGATCTGTCAACAATTTAAAATTTTAATTTAAAAAAAAAAAAAATTGACAAATTTTTATTATTGACGTTATCGACAATGTTGGCTAATCGTTTCAGCCCTAATATATGATATACATTTTCTGTAAATTCTATAGTTTAGATATAATAATCCCATAAAAAAGACCATCTCTTTTTTTACGTTTTAATTTACATACTGAAAAAAATCCATTGTACAGATTCATCTGCCACTAATTTCATGCACTTTTTTCCCTCTTAATTTGCAGTGTTGTTATAAAATTGTTTTTCATGTGCATTTGAGACTTGATTCTCATACATTTGAGGCTTTTCTTCTAAATCATGTATGAATAAAAAGTAAACATTAAGTAATATTTCCTGAGTCAGAGGAGAATAAGATAAGATAAGATAAGATAAGCCTTTATTAGTCCCACAACGGGGAAATTCCAGGATTGCAACAGCACAGGGATAGCAACACTCAGAGCAACAATCAGAAGGCAAGAAAAAAAAAAAAAAAAACAAGCAAGCAAGAGCAGCTAATAAACATATGTACGTATTACTATAAAATATATATATATACACACACACACAGACACACAGTGCAGAGCATTGAAGCTGGATGGAATAATATATGAATATATGAACACACAGTGCAGAGCATTGTAGCTAGATGGAATAAATATGTAAATATATAAACACCCACAGTACGGAGCATTGCAGCTAGACGGAACAAATATGCAAATATATAAACACACACAGTGCAGAGCATTGCCGCTAGATGGAATGAAACAGCATAACCGTCTACCCAGCTATCCTGCATGGTATGATTATGTGCCCATACACACTCTCACCCTCCATAGCGACCGGCATGCTCCTAGTTGTATGCCGGAGAGGACCACTGTGTAAGTCTATTGCATCTTCTGCATTCAAAAAACTATTAGTTTGTTACGTCTTTTTTGCTATCTCTGCGAGCAGCCCTGCTTAGGTTGTACAGTCTGACAGCCGTTGGTAGGAAGGACCTACGAAACCTCTCGGTTGTGCACCTGGGATGATGTAGTCTGCTGCTAAATGAGCTCCTCAGTGCATTCAGTATGTCCTGCATAGGGTGGAACTCGGACTCCAGCAGAGATGACAGTTTAGCCACCGTCCTTCTCTCTCCTATCTCCTCCATCGGATCAAGGCGCTGCCCCAGGACAGAGCTAGCTTTCTTAATCAGTTTGTTCAGTCTCTTCCTATCGGCTGCAGTAATGCCACTGCCCCAGCAGACCACTCCAAAAGTGATGGCTGATGCCACCACCGTGTCATAGAATGACTTCAGCAGCGCCCCTTGTACACCAAAAGACCTGAGTCTCCTCAGCAGGAACAGCCTGCGCTGTCCCTTCTTGTAGAGTGCATCAGTATTGTGTGACCAGTCTAGTTTATTGTTCAGATGAATACCCAGGTACTTATAGGATGTCACCATCTCGATGTCTGTTCCCTGTATATTTACTGGTACTGTGAGGGGCTGAGGGTAACTTTAAAAAATGTCATTCTGAAAATGAGAAAATTACCTATTGCTGCCATCTACAGATACAAATTAGCTGTTAGTTTATTTTGGTGAGTTATATTTATTAAACATTATGACTGCAATAATATCAAAAATGTAATTGAAACAAATCAGTGAAAATTTAAGTGTAGCTCGACAGCCTGAAGATGCCATTCTGGCCTGATTTAAAGGAGTCATTGAGTGAAAAATGATGTTTGTAGGTTTTAACTGTCTGAAATGAGCTTACTGGTCACCTGGTTATCAAAAAAAAATTCTTTAACAGTCAATTCTCTTGAAAAACACACACAGCCTCGATCTTGTTTTTCTGTCCCAGAAATGCCAAAAATGTTATTGACTATTCCATCTAAATCATATACGTAACATTTAGAAAATGCCAACCCACCGCCGTCCTTGAGACTGCCCACTGCTTTATTATTGACCCACCTAGCTGTCTGTCGTGTAGATGGAAGGGATGCTAAAGGTAGCCTTTTAGCCCCCAAGCTAACACTGGTAACTGGAAGCTTGAACTAAGTGTGACTTATATTCTTTAGATCTTAGTTATCCTAATAACCATCCCTGTTACCACCTGGTTTACTGGTCTGGGGTCCACAATGTGCCTCGTGTCACTCCAGCCCATCTTGCTGTGGTTCTGCAGTGGGTCGCCGGTGTGCCGATTGCAAGGAGCTGGCCGTGACAGCCAGCAACTCCAGGCAGCAGTCCTGGAGCTGCTGGATCTCATGGCCAGCTCCCCCACCATCCTTCGGGTTGCTGCGCTGCTCTGCTCTACTCTCACGGGCCGCATGGGGGAGTTGCTTCGTGACTGGGCATCTTCCGGCTGGTCATGGGAGAGGTGCGGAGTACAGCAGAGTAAGACATTGCTGTTTGAGATCCAGCGGCTCAGCTCAGCCAGCGGCCTTGGGTTGTGGTGATCAGTGGGTTGCCCGGCATGCGGTGCTGGCGATTTGGTGTGGTGTCTTGGCGGGGTTGTTGGGGGACTTGGCCTGAGTGACGTGAGATGCACAAATGACTGCGGAAGCGGGTTAAAACCATCATAGATGCCTCCACTGCTTTCATACCTCTTCTGTTTTTTTTTTTTTTTTTTTTTTTTCATGTGCAAAGTAAGCTCATGCTTCTCTCGGACAGTCACGCTAGAGAGTCACTTTGCCTGCTGACTGGAACAGTTGCGGGTGGTGCGTTTCCAAGCTCCCCGCGGATGACAGTCACCCACGTTGATCGTGTGCGCGCTTTCGGAGCGTCATTCCTACATATTTTTTTCATAAATTCATATTTCCTTAGCGTGGCAGCATGAATCCAAGGATGGTGGCCTGCCACGCGGAAATGTTACCAGAGGAAACTCTGTATCTCCCTCATTTCTTTCTTTGAGATGCCATTATTTTAAAGAACTGAGAAGCTTTTCTCGCCATTATTTGTCACACTGGAACCTCTAAAACTGCCGTTTCTGTGCGTCTCAAGTGTTGTAATGATGCATACCTTATCTGTTTTAAAACAAAACACTGCTTGAGTTGAGGTTGAACTCGGGTGTATTGTCTGGATAATTTTTCAGCTGTCTCTATAATTGTTTTCTTCAGTGGAAGTCCCCTGACTGGTTTTTCGTTTGCCTTCAGATCTGTGCCACTCTTGTTTTTGTAGATATAAATAGTATTCAGTCAATGATGACATTGATCATAACATACTGTTGATAAAGGAGATTGCCAGACCGGTTCTAACTTCAGACTAGCAGCTGTTCGTTTGACCCACTTATAGAGGAAAAGTATTGACAGTGCTTCCAGTGTATTTGTTTGAACATGGGATCATTAAGATAGCGCTTTCTCTGTTCTCCATAAGACACAATACTTGTATGCACATGCCACAAATTACATTAGAAGACATATCAATACTGGGATGATAACACTTGAGCATTTTATTTGTTGCACAACAGCATGCTTCATATTTAAGGAGTGTACAGAAACATTATAACTGGCAGACAGACTTATGTAATAGGAGCAACATGAGTCTAACACTGTTGGAAGTGCAAGGCATGGCAGCACATTACAGTTTGGCTTCATGTCCCACAGCAACCACTGCAAATTATAAGAGATGTTTCAGTGCAGATTGTTAGGCTAATGGGAGAAATGGTTCACTTAGAAGAATTTGTTGTAAAAATTCATATTAAACAAATCTAATAATTACTAGTTATCTCCACCAGACTTCTGAGCTTGTGATGAGCATTAGTCTCTCTGCATACTACAACCAGTTTTGGAAATGAATCTTTGCAGCTCTTAACAGAACAGTCATCAAGATAAATGTCCTGGATGAGTCTTTGTCATTCTCTCACTGCTTTACCATGACAGACCCTTTGGCTGTCAGAGCTTTACAGAAATGGCTGATAATGGCAGCACTCACACTTATCCTGTCCTGGAATTCCCAGTCTGTTTCTGTCATCAAGATAAATTGGCCGTCTTGAAACTGACACTGCAGAAGTGTGCGTGTCCATGTTTGAGCCAAGTCTCCATTATATCTGAATAAGAGAACTCTCTTTTTACCTGCAATCAGCAAGACTGTCACTGTGTATGTTTGTGCATGTAACCTTCCACTGAAAGAAAATCAAACAAATAACCGACAAAAGTAATAATTTTCAGATTAAAAAAAATAACTAATGAAAATCAGACATTGTTTTTGAATTCTGGTTCAACAGAATCGTAAAAATGGCAAACTAATGAAACTGACCTGGACTGATACCCTTAAGTTAATATTTTGTTGGACAACCTGTTGATGCAATCACTGCAATGAACAGATTTCTGTAACTCTCAATGAGACTTTGGCACATGTCGACAGGTATTTTTTTGCCCACTTGTGAGCAAACTGCTCCAGTTGTCTCAGGTTTGAAGGGTGCCTTCTCCAGACTGCAAGTTTCAGCTCCTTCCACAGATGTTCAATAGGATTTACATCAGGACTCATAGAAGGCCACTTCACAATAGTCCAATATTTTGCTGTTAGCCATTCTTGGGTGTTTTTTAGCTGTGTGTTTTGGGTCATTATCCTGTTGGAGGACCCATGTCCTGCCACTGAGACCAAGCTTTCTGACACTGGGCAGAACATTTTACTCCAAAATGCCTTGATAGTCTTGTGATTTTATTGTACACAGCACAGATTCAAAACACCCTGTAAGTGGCAAAGCAGCCCCAGAATATAACCGAGCCTTCTCCATGTTTCATAGTAAGTACAATGTTCTTTTGTTTGTATGCTTCATTTTTCCTTCTGTAAACATAGAGCTGATGTGACTGGCCCAAAAGCTCCAGCTTTTTCTCATCATTCCAAAGGACAACCACCCAGAGACTTTAGGGCTTGTCAGCATGCGTTTGGCTGGCTTTTTATTAATATTTTTATGTCAGTAGTGAAAGCCTTCTGATCTTCTTCCATTTCATTGAGTCCATTATTGTTCCAAATGCAATCCATGGTGCACTTAGAAAGCGATGTACATTGACCTTGGAGTTCAGCTTGAAGGATTGTGGATGGTTTCCTAGGCTACTTTTCTTACAATACACACTATTCTTCTGGTCAGTCTGGGGTTGCATTTCCTCTTGCATTCATGTACTGGAGGTTGGTTTCAGTCCCATGAACCTTATACAGTATATTTTAATAATATTGGCAACTGTGGTCACTGGAACATGAAGCTGCTTGGAGATGGTCCTATAGCTTTTACCGTTAACATGTTTTTTTTTTTTTTTATGATTTTCTTTATCTCCTGAGACAGCTCTCTCTAGGGCTGTGCAATTATGGCCAAAGTGATGATCACAATTATTTCGATCAATATTGAAATCATGATTATTTATCAACTTTAAGAAAAACACAGATTACATTAAATTCAGTTTTTTTAAAAATTCATTCTATTTACCAATTGCTAGATGAAGCTTGTGGCCAAAGCATGGGAGCCTCTTCCATTTATTTAGAGAAGCTGCCTTGAGGACATATTCTGCGTGACCATAGGTCAGTCGTAGTTCCAAAGTACTCAACAGTTGTGATATCCATCTGTATTTTTCTTACAGCACAGGTAATGCAACTTTGGAGAATCACGTGGCGATCACGTATTTCTTGTCCAGTGTTTTGACCATGTTTCTGAAACCTTCGTTGCTCATACAGTATTTAGTGGGCACATGTCTTTGGCCAAATAAAACGCTATTGCATCAGATACTTTAAGTGTATCTTTAGGAGGTGGATGGATACGGTGAAGCTCTGTGCAGGGTTGATACTATGGTTTTCTGGGTCAGTGCCAGACACAAGACTGTGATTTAGTGAAGTGACATTCGCTTTAGCCTTCGTGCATTTATTGTACTTGTGTTTGTGGTGTTTTTTTTTTCAGGTGGTTGAATAAGTTAATTGTGTTGCCCTGCAGCGCAGACACAGCTCTATAGCACTCTTTGCATATAATTTCTTTTTAGTTAGCATCACTTGCCTTGAATCCAAAATGCGTCCAGACAACAGAAGATGATCCTTTCGAGGCGCTAGCTCCTCGCTTCCACGTGTTGCCGTACTGTCACCTTCTGCTCCTGACATCTGGTTTGTGTTTCACCATCACACCAGTCTGCTATTGAAAACTTAAGGCTGCCACTACAGGGTGCGCTCGCTTATCAGTTCTGCCGCTTAATGTTACCCTAACGTGCGTTCTCCCCTGGTGGTCGGCTGGCTGTTGGTTGAGAAAATGCTTGATTTGATATGCAGCAGAGCCCACATTTTAAATGTCAATATTACCGACGATCATGTTAATTTAATCGTGGCAGACAAAATCGTGATTGCTATCAAAATTCGATTAATTCTGCAGCCCTACCGTTTGACCATAAGAGGTCAAAGGTGACTTTTTTTTTTTTTTTTTTTCTTTTAAACCAACCTTTAAGCACACCTGCAGCCTGTGGAGTTTAGGATTTGCATGTTTCTCTCTACAATACAGGCGCTGTGGAATGACAGGGGGACGGAAGTACTGGATACGGCTGGTGCTGCCACAGCAAAACTATATTTACATTTAACTATATTCCCATTTATTTCTTTAATCCGCTCATATAACCATATTACGGTGTACGCTGGTGATTGAGCACACCCTGGCCGTTCGTGTCCGCTCTGACTGGAAGCTGGATGTGTTTGTGCGTTACCAAAACATCTTTCTGCTGTGTTCATTAACTTCTGTTTGAATCGTATCAAGAGTGGAGAACAACTTCTAATGCAATCGGTATGTAGACCTTGCTGCCGTCATGTAATTTAACAGTGTATATATTTATTAGTATTAGGTCGAGTCATGCAAGTTGAATATGTGTCTGCTAACCTCAGTATTCTTCTCAATTCGGACTGTTTATCCCACTTGCTTTGTAAGTGTGGGAAATATTAACAGCATACTGATAGAAAGTGTGAATTATTGTGGATTAAAAATGTTTGTAAAAAACACCAAGGAAGATTTATTTTTTTGAACATCCATCCTTCTATCTATCACCAAAACATTAAAATGGACCAAAAAAGGAAAAAAAAAACAAAAACTTCTCTTCCAACAAAAACGTTAAAAAAAACTTGATCATTTTCATAAAGCAGTGGCGGTAACTCCAGCATTTCAACTTCAGGGTGTGTGGACTGGTTGGAGACAGCTGCGACATTCAGCTTATTTAAAACAGGACAGACTTCGTGCAGGACCCCGCAAGGCTCTTGTCTCGGTCTCTCCATAGTGATTTTTGGACAATGCCACTGTCCAAAAAGTCACATTCACTCAGCAAATAAGCAGGTCTCAGAGCTTAATTGTCAGGATCATAAACACTCCGCTTAGAAGGAACCCATCCAGCCACCCATCCATCCATCCATCCATCTTCTTAGCGGTAGAAGATGGTTGGATGTACCCTGCCAATCCCTGGTAGAAAAATGTGATTTTTGATTTAAAATCGAAAAATAGGTAGAAGATGGATGGGTGTACTGAGAGGCAGGGTACACCCTGGACAGATCGCCAGTCCATTGCAGGGCCAACACAGAGAGATGGACAGCCATTCCCTCTCTCATTCATATCGAAGGACAAGTTAGAATCCCGAGTTGATGCCAATTAATCTAACCTGCATGTCTTTGGCCTGTGGGAGGAAACCGAAGTACCCAGAGTAAACCCACGCAGACATGGGGAGAACATGCACACTCCACACAGAAGGGTCACCAGTAGTCTGGGGGTGGGATTGAACCCACGATGGTCAGGGGTGGAATCGATCCCATGACCTTTTTGCTGTGCTGTCACAGTGCTAACCACTGTTCCACTGTGCTGCCCCCTATCCAACCATTATTTTTTAAAATTAAATTTAGGATATTTTGTCCCCCCACCCCATCTGCCACAAGCAATCAGATCTCACCAAAAGTAGTCCAAATAACACACTTAATGCCCTGCAAACGTGCTGCTGGCAGTAGAAATACTCTTAACATTTAACAATTTATTTAATATTCAATAGGGGCTCATAAGTGAACAAGATTTAGTCACACGCATAGTGAACACTGCGGTTGTTGCGGTTGCTCGTTATCCTCCGTGGTAGGCTTGTCCAGAGTGCGGTACTACATATTGCGACAGCTGTACCTTGAATATCTTTATAAAACAGGAAAAGGGTATAAAAAGTTCAAATGTTAATTTTGCACCGCTGAATCCGAAAATGACATCAGTTTCTCTCGATCAGGTCAGGTTTTTATGTTAAGTTATAAGCAGTTGTACAGGTGTACTGTAAATTGAATAGTAGACATTGATAAAGGTAAATACATGTAAATTGAATGTTGCGTCATCACTGTTCAAAATTCAGAGAATTTCAAGAAATAAAGAATTTTGCATCATATAAAGCGGAAATACCCATACATGTAAACAAAAACGTAAGAAAACATGTGGCCATAGTTCAAAAAGTTGACCTGATTGAGCAAAACCAATGTGATTTCTTTTTTTTTTTTTTTTTTTTTTTTTTTTTTTTTTTTTTTTTTTTGGATTTGGCACATCAGAATTGTCCTAAATCAGCTAAAAAAAACCCAAAAAAACTTGGACAATAAATTTGGTGTTGACCAGTGTAATAAATGGCTTCACCCAACCACTATGAGTGAAAGAAAGGTTTTTGTATTATCATTCATATTCTCTGAAAAATGTCCCAAAAAGTCACAAATTCCACTAGACTATGTAAACTTATGAACACAACTGTATATTTATATGTGTGGTATTTAGGATTAACATATGTAGTTTTAAAAATGAGTAGTTTTTAAAGCAAGTTGCTTTACAACACCTTCAAAAAGCTGACAGCCTTCTGATTATTAATAATTGAAACCTAGTCTGATTAAGTAAAGATTTTTGACTGAACTAATCATTAAGTAAGGAGGCAGTGGTATTTTGCTAACTTAGCAACCAGAAGGCAGACCTAGGGCTAGGCAATAAATTGATTTTAAATCAAAAATCACTTTCTTTTTTTTTTTTTTTTTTTTTTTTTTTTGGTTTGGACATACTCAAAAAATGAATATCGTGAAAATCAGTTTTCTCATTCACAAGAGTAAATATTGCAGTATCCAGCTCTAACCCTGTCCATCACTCTTAAAAGTTAAGTTGGCACTTTTTTTAATCAGAAATGTGTGGATTCAGCTTTGTTTGAGCAAACCTTTTTATTAAAAAAAAAAAAAAAAAAAAAAAAAAAGGTTTGGTTTAGTTGAAGCCAAGTTTACACTTTATTTCCAATAGTAAATCATGTTTGAGGGGGGGGGAAACTCTAAATTGAAGCATTTCCTTGTTTTCAACCCAAAAATATCAGCTAAAATTGAATGTGGTATGAAAAAAATCTGGGGTTTTATTCTTAGACTGTAAGTTTTACCCCTAATTTCAACTTTACGTATGTGCCCCATGGCCATTTTTATAAGGTTAAAATCCACAAAACACCATTTTGCATAACTAGTGCATACTCGTGCATGGCCGTAGAAACCAAGTATAAGCAAGTATTTCTGCATGGCCGTAGAAAGCAGGTGTAAGCAAGCATTTCTGCATGCCCGGAGAAAGTTACTGTTACCATGGCAACAGTAACCCTGCTGATGCCCACCTTTGATCTTTGACATCATCATTCGTTCAGTGATGCCTGCCTTTGATCTTTGATGCGTCTGTCTGGCAACGGTAACCATGGTGAAACCTGCCTTTGATGTTTGCCGTCACCACTGCCTGTGATCTATGATGTCATAGCAAGTCCTATGATCGTGACACACACACAGTCATGTCTTCATACACCCAACTGACAATGTCTTCCAGTTTGCCACCTGGAATCATTAGTCTTTCATTGAGTTCAACTGCAAACTCGCCCTATTGTGGAACTACAGTCCTGTGGTTTCTTCGTCATGTGGACATCACAGGAACATCATGGGGGGCCGATGATGTGTTAAGCCTGTTTTCCACTAGCCCAGCACACCTCGGTACGGCTCGATTCACTTCAGTACGGCTCGGAATGCTTCTGTCTCCATTAGCACGGTGTTGTGCTTGTGCTGTGATGGTTTGTGTTAGGAGGTTTTAGAAGCGGGGCAGCAGCAGATTCTCAGCGAGGCGGGGCCACACTCCCGTGATGTTACGCACCCGACTGAGTCCTTATTTACACAAGACAAAAAATGGAGGATCCAAGGATTATTGCCTTGCTCGCTCTGTGGTTTTATCTCACAATTAATTTTATCTCATAATTAAGCTGCAACAACACAAGTCACATTTGTTTTGAATTAACTGCCAAATGACCTAGAAATAATGAGCTGAAACTTGTTTTTATTCGTATTAAATAATGAGACGGTGGCACACTGTCCAACACCACATCCTAGGGCATTTTGGATGTACTGAATTAAAAAAATTCATGTTTTTCACCTTCAGGTCAACGTTTGGAACAACAGTATTATTATTTTCCCTTTAGATGATGCTACACTCCTTCTAAGGTATTGTAAATCTCTGAATTTGGAATGCCGATAGAACATTCAATTTACATATACTTGTACCTTTGACTTGGTGCTAATTTTTTATGATATTTCAATAAAAAGAACAGAAAGCTTACAAAAAGATTTCTTTTTTGGTCTAGTTAAAAATTACATTACCTTTACAATGGTTGACCCTCAGCATCATTTTGATCAGACTAGGCAATGGAATTTCTATGTAATTATACTGTTTTATAATTCAGTGTTATAACGGACAAACCACACTTTCCAAAACAATTCCATTTTATTATATACAAAATATTAAAATAAAAAAAAACTTTGCAACACAACATGAAGGTTAATCGACATTTTATACACGCCGACCACTGAGTGCTGAGGCTCGGTAGAATGAAGGCGTCTCTGCCAGCTCTGGTTCAGGAAAGCTCGGTTGAATAATCCGGACGGGCTGTCGCGGCGGACGCGTGGGATGATTCTACAAGGAAAATGCACACAATAAAATACAGCACGAAAGTGCAATATATACAGAAAAGACAATAGTTTTTAACAAGAATACATAAGCTTATTTCAGCGTATTGTTCACATGAATAATTACAATAAAAGCTTTAGTCCGCAGTTTGCTGCAATAAAGCAGCGATCCATCCACAAATGAACAGCTTTTTTATTGCATAAATAAACTGAGCGTCTTACCGAATATATTTGCGAAAAAACGCACAATAAAAAAAAAAATTAAAACTCACCATTAAAGGACTCCGATGTCGAGACCTCCCGGTATATTTTTTCATTCCGGGCGGCTCCGTCTAACTCGCGCTGAATACGTTCGTCTGACAATGCAGTCAGCAGACACTGCACCTCCTTATTGGTCCATGGAACACCCTTATTACGCGAAGCCATTTTTGATAGAGAATAAATGAAAATAGCACAGCAATACACTGAAAAGGAACCGCCAACAGTGGTTGCGTGCTGAGTAAAGGCGGTCGTGAAGATTCTTTTTTTTTTTTTTCAAAAACTTTATTGAGAAGGTCGTGAAGATTTGGTAGATGAGGAGGAGGAGAGGGGCGGTTACAACCTGACCAATCAGCGCCGGTTACGACCTGACCAATCAGCGGCGACCAGTCTGTTAACGTCACAACACGGCACAGCTCAGTACTGCTGTACCCTGCCCTGGAGCGGGGCTGAGAATCGTGGCTGTTAAACCGTGTTGGGGCTTGTGGAAAAGCGTACAAAGTGTGCTGAGCCGTCCCGTGTCGCGCTAAAGCGTGCTAGTGGAAAAGGCCCTTTTGTGAGTCCTGTGGTGTGTGTGACATCATGTAGACATGATTATCGACAGCATAGGAACATCATAGGACATAAGATAAGATGAGCCTTTATTAGTCCCACAACGGGGAAATTCCAGGATTGCAACAACACAGGGATAGCAACACTCAGAGCAACAATCAGAAGGCAAGAAAAAAAAAAAAGCAAGAGCAGCTAATATACATATGTACATATCAGACCTCATAGAAATGTCATAGGCAGTCCTATGATCGTAAGACACTGACAGACAGACACAATGGCCACGGTTACATGGGCAAAATTTCTTCAATCTGATTACAATTCAGATCAAAATTTTACTGTTTACATGGATACTGAAAAAGCTGATCTGATTAGGACATGCGTTTCCACGTGTCACACGTTTTGAACGGAATAAATCATTTTGACATGCGCACGTCGACATTTCGACATTCCGAAAATAGTAGAAGAAGCAACTTCCGGTGTTGGCAAGCCCCGCTTCGTGTTGAAATTGACCTGTATTGTGTTATTCAGACTGTACTTTTGCTTCTGCTGGTCTCCGTAATGAAGCTACAAGTACATACTTCTGCATATGACAAACAGAGGGAGACAGCAGGACGATGCAGACCAGTTTTGTTTTACTCCAGTTATGTTTTCCGCTAGCTGCTGCTAAGGCGGAAATACGTCACATCGACATGCGGCTGGTGTACAGTCATGCGCAGTAAACATATTTTCTGCCCTACGTTCGGAATAAGTGTTTTCATGCGCACCATTCCGAATAACAATCGGCATAACCCACCCCTCTCAATCAGAATGAAATTTTGATCCGAATGAGCGTGATCGGGTTAGAATATTCAGATTGCCATGTTTACATGAAGCATTTTTTATTTTGATCAGGCTTTTAATCCGGTTACTTGTGTCCATGTAAATATAGCCACTGACAGATATTTCTTGAATTTATAGAGTGATGTCCTCGCGAGTGCTATGATGCTTGCATTGATCTTTGATGATGTGATAGCGAGTCCTATGACTGTGAGTGATGGTCTCTATGACATCATGTACACATCCTAGAAACATCATTGGACAGCATGTCGACATCGTAGCACATCATAGGCAGTCCTGTGATGTGTCTCTGGCGTCATGTATGTAGACGTCATAGCAACATCATAGGCAATCCTATGGTGACATCATTGGCGCATCTTAGGCAATCCTATGGTGTTGTAGCCAGCGCTATTGTCTATATGATGGCATCGCGAGTCCTATGTTGCCTGATATTATGATGGTGACACATCACCATCAACTCTGGTTGATGTTAAAGTGCTGTGTCCTATTCTTCATCAGGTGATGAGTATGTCTTCTTTCGTGCGTGATGGTCTATACTGCTTCAAATGGGTGTGGTTTAAAATGCTGTGTCCTATTCTTCATCGGGTGATGAGAATCTCTTCTTTCGTGAGTGATGGTCTGTATGACATCATGAAGACATGGTCTACATGACATCATAAAGACAGCAAGACAGACATGGGACATTATGCTGACATTATAGGTAGCCAGTCCTATTGTCTATATGACGTCATTGCGAGTTCTATGTTGCCTGATATCATAGGATCATTATAGGGCAGTATGCAGACATCATAGGCCATCCTATGATGTCCTATGATCGTGACACACAGACACACAAACTAACAGATTTCTTGAATTTATAGAGTGATGATGATGGTGAAGAGTGATGATGATTATGATGTGGGACCTTCAGTAAAACCAGGTGTGTGTGTTAGAAGAGGCGGCAACTCTGCTGAAGAAGAAGAAGGCGGTTCGACCAGGACACAAATTCAGCTAGGAGAAATGGATGTGGGAAGTGAGGAAGAGGAAGTTTGGAGTACGGTGGAGTCTAAAAGAAAGAAAAGTAGATGTCAAGAAACTCAATCAAGACCGTTATCAAGTGCTGAGAAATCAGAGGATGAACGATCCCGGAATGAACAGGAGTAGTGGAAAGTAATTAAACTTACTCAGGAAGGGGCATCATTTCGTGAGTGGAACCCATTTAAGCTCATAAATGCAATTAATGGGTTACTTGGAGAAGTTTTAAATGCAAGGGTTCTTTGTAGTGGTTCATTGCTGGTTGCATGTAAAGATAGTGTTCAACAAGGAAAAGCAATCAGTCACTCAGATGGAGGGAAAATGTGCAGTGTTCAGTATTGGAAGGAAATAAGGCAATGAGAGGAGTGATATTGGGCATTTCAATGGCTGTCTCAACTGATGAAATAATGAGGAACTTAACTGGAGCAAAAGTGACAGAGGTACGGAGATTGATAGCCAATAGAAATGGCGAAAAATGTGATATAGTCTGTCGGTAATGTTAAAATTTGAAACAAGACTGCCAAGTAAGGTGTACTGTATATTGGCTACATGAGCTATACAGTCAGACTTTACGTTCCTCCTCCACTCAGATGATTCAAATATCAAAAGTTTGGTCATGTAGCAGCGATATGCAAAGGTAGACAACGATGTGCCAGATGTTCCGGTGAACATGAATATGGCAAGTGTGAAAGAGGAGCCAAATTATAGTGTTGTAACTACGGTGATGAACATAGCTCTGCATATCGAGGTTGTGAAGCCAGCAAAAGAGCAGCAGAAATTCAGCAGACAAGTCTCCCAGGGACTAACATATGCAGAAGCTGCGAAAAGGTGCCAGCTAAAAAAGTGGGAGTGGACTCGAACAGGGAAAGTGTGCAGACTTGCAGTGCATGCAGTAGAATTAAGGAAGATACTCTGGTTTTGAAGGAAAATAATTTTGTCTTATTTGTGGTTGATGTGATAAACTGCACAGACTTCCAAGAAAACAGAAGAAAATCAAAATCATTGTGAAAGCAGCAGAAAAATATCTTGGTATTAAGGGGCTACAGTGGGAAGCAGTTGAAGACTTGTTAAGTGGGGGACCTTAAAGTTCAAAGACATCATGTGCTGGTGGCTCAACCGCCAATCAAGTCTAAAAGAAGAAGAATGAGAGGAGACGCAGGTACAGACTACAGCTAGAAGAATAAAGAGATGAGACGCAGATACGAGATTAAAAAAGAAGAACGTCACAAAGCTATGAGGATGAAGAAGACGACAAACCTATGAGGAAAACGTCATAAAGCTATGAGGAAAATGTCACAAAGCTATTTTTGAGGACGAAGACCAAGACAAAGCTATGAGGGAAAACATCACAAAGCTATGAGGGGAAAACATCACAAAGCTATGCGGAAAACGTCACAGGACACAGTCCAAGGATGGATAATTTTTTCACACATGAGTGGTTTGGAACTCCTTGTAAGAACTCCTTACACGAAGATGTAGAGTGATGATAGTCAAGTCAGTGGCGGTAATGCACCTGTAAGCTGGTTGCCAACCAAATCTAGAAGAAGCTGGTTGCCAAGGCACCTGTAAGAGACTGGCCTGGGTGGCCGACATCTTTGCCACAGCCAAGATATGTAGAGATGATCAGTGTTTCCTCTGGCTTAAAGACCTTGGTGCGGTGGCAACATATTTTTCCCGGGGGGGGGGGGGGCGGTGTTAACATACCGGAATATGTTAATTTTATACTAGTTATTTCTTTTTAAAATTTTACACAGTAACGTTGCATATGGCACTTACCATTTGAAGTATTGTACAACCGAGGCTTGAATATTGGGACAGTTGGGGTCCCACCCAGACAGCCTGTGTTTAGACTTTTTAGTGGTGTTACTCTCACCTCTCCTGGACCCCTCTGCCTGAACACTTGACTTTCCTTAGCTCCTCTCTTCTGTCTCATCTTGCCCTCTCTGAGCTCTGTCTAACTCGGGTTCTCTCTCTGTCTATGGTGGTGTACAAACAGGTTAGAAAATATCAAGTATCATGTTTTGTCCTGCAGGATGTTTTTGTCATGGTTTACATAAATGACAAAAATGTCTATTTTTTGTATTTTTATTGTAGTGTTTCTTTTTTCCATTGAGAGAGTAGGGACGGGAAAGAAACATTCATAATAGTAATGTACTATGCATACTTAAATTATATGATCAGGTGGGTATAGCAACCAGATTCTAGTCATGTAAAAGCAGTGCTTTGAAATTAATAATTAAAAGTAGACAATCAAAAATTTCTAATTGAGTTAAGGGTACAAAGAGCACCCACTTAAAAACTTGAGTAATGACTTCAGTCTTGAAGATTTGAGGTTTTTCTCAAAAATTTATAAGATAAGCCTTTATTAGTCCCACAATGGGGAAATTCCAGGATTGCAACAGCACAGGGATAGCAACACTCAGAGCAATAATTTAGAAGATAAGAAAATAAGAGCAGTGAATATACATATGTACACATACATATACAAATATACTGTATATACACAGTGCGGAGCATTGTAGCTAGATGGACTAAACAGCATAATCGTCTATTTAGTTACCCTACATGGTATGAATATGTACCCATACATATTGTCACCCTCCAGAGCGACTGATATTGTCCTAGTTGTATACTGGAGGGGACCATTTGTGTAAGTCTGTTGCGTCTTTTGCATTCAATACTATTATGTTGTCACGTTTTTTTGCTATCTCTGCGAGCAGCCCTGCTTAGGTTATACAGTCTGACAGCTGTTGGTAGGAAGGACCTGCGAAACCTCTCGGTCACGCACCTAGGATGATGTAGTCTACTGCTAAATGAGCTCCTTAGTGCGTTCAGTATATCCTGCATAGGGTGGGACTCGGACTCCAGCAGAGATGACAGTTTAGCCACCATCCTTCTCTCTCCTATCTCCTCCACTGGGTCAAGGCGTTGCCCCAGGACAGAGCTAGCTTTCTTGATTAGTTTGTTCAGTCTCTTCCTATCGGCTGCTGTAATGCTGTTGCCCCAGCAGACCACTCCAAAAGTGATGGCTGATGCCACCACCGTGTCGTAGAATGTCTTCAAGAGCACCCCTTGTACACCAAAAGACCTGAGCCTCCTCAGTAGTGCTGTCCCTTCTTATAGAGTGCATCGGTATTGTGTGACCAGTCTAGTTTATTGTTCAGATGAACACCCAGGTACTTGTAGGATGTCACCATCTCAATGTCTGTTCCCTGGATGTTTACTGGTGCTGCGAGGGGTTGTCCTTGCCTGTGGCAGTCCACCACCAGCTCCTCAGTTTTCCTCGCATTGATCTGGAGGCAGCTTCGATGGCGCCAGTCCACGAAGTCCTGGATAAGTCCTCTGTACTCAGCTTCATCTCCGTTGGAGATGAGGCCAACGATCGCAGAGTCGTCAGAGAACTTCTGTAGATGGCAGTGTGTTGTGTTGTGTGAGAGGTCTGCAGTATAAAGGGTGAACAGGAAAGGAGCCAAAACCGTTCCCTGGGGGGCCCCCGTGCTGTCGTTGATCGTGTCAGACACACAATCCCGGGTTCTTACAAACTGTGGCCGGTTAGTGAGGTAGTCCAGGATCCATGATGACAGGTGTTGGTCCACCCCTGCGCACAGCAGCTTGTCCTTCAGGATCATTGGTTGGATGGTGTTGAAAGCACTGGAGAAGTCAAAGAACATGATCCTCACCGCGTTCCCAGGCTTCTCCAGGTGGGACAGGGAACGGTGAAGGAGGAAGATCACTGCATCCTCCACCCCAATGCCATGCTGGTAGGCGAACTGGAGTGGATCCATCGCTGGTCCCACCAGGGGGCGGAGGTGAGCAAGGAGCAGTCTCTCCAGGGTCTTCATCATGTGAGACGTCAGGGCCACTGGTCTGTAGCTGTTCAGGTCTTTGGGGTGGGAAGTCTTTGGTAGAGGTACCACACAAGATGTTTTCCACAACTGGGGTACCCTCCCCAGCTTCAGGCTCAGGTTGAAGATGTGCTCCACAATCCCACACAGCTGGTCTGCGCAAGACTTGGGGAGCTTTGCGCTGATGCCGTCCGGTCCCGAGGCCTTCCTCGCCTTGATCTTCCTCAGCTCTGTCCTCACCTGGGTCTTAGTGAGGGTCAGATTGGGGGGGCTGTGTGCTGGGAGTGGGGGAGTGTTGGTGGAGTGGGATGTGGACAGCAGGTCTCGATGACTTTAGAGGCAGCAGTGGTTGGTGTGCAGTTGGGGGGGGGGGCGGTTGGTCAAACCGCTGCACGGTGGCGCAGTGGTTAGCACTGTGGCAGCACAGTTTACCCTCGGCCGGGGGATCGCGGGGATCGTGGGTTCGATCCCTGCCCCCGACCAACAGTGATCTGTGTGGAGTTTGCATGTTCTCCCCGTGTTGCGTGGGTTTACTCCGGGATTTCTCCGGTTTCCTCCCACATGCCAAAAACATGCAGGGTAGGGATACAGGGCGCTTGCGCACGCAGCGACCAGCAGCTGGTGGCTTGTCACCAGACTGCAAAACGAATCTACCTACGGGTACAAAACAAGTAACAAAAAAACAAACAAACAAAAAAAAACCCTATTAAAAAAACAGGTTCAGATTGTTCGCCCACTCCCTTTCCCCCATGGCCTGGGAGGAGGTATTCTGGAGTCCAGAGATGGTTTTAAGGTTTCTCCAGACCCCGCCGATGTCGCTCTGTTGCAGCTTGTCCTCCATCTTCTTCCTGAAGCTGTCCTTGCCTTCTCTGATCTTCCTCCTCAGCTCCCTCTGAACGGACTTCAGCATCTCCCTGTTCCCCGACCTGAAGATCCACTTCTTCTCTCTCAGAAGAGTTTTTTATCTCAAGGTTGATCCAGGGTTTGTTATTCGAGCAACACCGTATGGTCTTGGTGGGTACGGTGTTGTCCATACAGAAGTTGATGTAGTCCGTGATGGTGTGAGTGAGGCCATCGATGTCCTCACCATGTGGATCGCAGAGCTGCTCCCAGGCAGTGGTTTCAAGACAGTCCTTTAGGGCGTCCATTGCCTCCTCAGACCATATCTTCACCGTGCGCATGACCGGAGGTTGTCTGTGTACTAGGGGTTTGTACACCGGCAGGAGATGAACCAAGTTGTGATCCGATTTCCCGAGTGGGGGGAGTGGTGATGAGGTGTACGCCTCCTTAGTGTTTGCACAGAATAAGTCCAGTGTTGTCTCTAGTGTGGCATGTGACATACTGGGTGAACGTGGGCAGAATGGGGGACAGTGAAATATGGTTGAAATCATCTGAGATGAGGACAAGAGCATCTGGGTGTTCTGTCAGCAGCCTGCCAGTTACTGAGTGAATGGCGTCACGCACTGTCCCCGCGTTCGCTGTCGGATTTGCGTAAACAACAATGCAGATCACGTGTGAGTATTCCCTCGGAAGATAGGTAGGCCGCATGCTAACAGCTAGCAACTCGATGTCTTTGCTGCAGTGCTGTTCCTTAACCGTGATATGTCCCGGTCTGCACTAGCTGTTATTGACATACATTATCACTCCTCCGCCCCTTGCCTTCCCACTGTCTGGTGTCCGGTCTGCCCGTATTGTGTGGAAACCCTCCAGTTCGATGTTAGCATCTGTTGCTAGTTCTGTTAGCCACGTCTCAGTAAACAACATCATGCTAACCTCTCTGAAGATGCTCTGGTAACGAGCCATAGCCGCTAGCTCATCTGTCTTATTGAGTAGTGATCGTACATTCCTCTTAATAACGGATGGAAGGACGGGTCTATACATTATATTTCTCGCCCACTGTCTTGCTCCAGCACGGCATCCACATCGTTTCTGTCTTATTTCACCCGGTATGTCGAAGTCTTGCTCTAGGATCTTGGTCCGGTTAAGTGCTAACAGCTGGTCTCTTCTGTAATGTATCCTGCTAAAAACAGTGGCTCCGTCTGCTGGCTCAGGAGACGTTTGGGCGATCCGTGTGTCCGTCCCATGGATAAGGTGTCGCCGGATCAGAAAGATTAGCAAGAGAAGCCAGATAGTAAATAGAAATAGGAAGAAATTGATCCGCTGTTGCAAAAAGGCAGCCTACTCGTGTGGCGCCGGAAGTCAGTCCAATATAACAATTTTCTTACAGTTTTCTACTTTTCTCTGTAAATCTATCTAAAGTTGAAACCATGTTTCTCAAATTTGTAATTTCCTTTTGTAAAATTGACTTTTCTTGTACATTTGAAACTTTATTGTAAATTTATGGGTTATTTTATGTCTTAATTTTTGTCTGTTTTTTTTTTTTTTTAAATAAAATTACTTTTTTTAGATAAATTTGAAACGGACTATGGTATTTTTTATTTATTTATTTATTTTTTTACTTTTCCCTTATAACAATTTACATTTTTGACCATAACTTTGCAGTCAGAACAGAACAATAATTTAAGTCTGATTACAAAGAGAAAATATTAATAAAATTGTATTTAATGAAATAAATTAACTTAAATGATCAAGGATGCCGTTATTTCTGTTATAATTTCTTTAAATTTATAGTTTTATTTTATTTATTTATTTATTTTTTTTAAGAAATCTCCTCACCCCCCCCAGACAGCAGGAAAAACCTCCCTTATTTTGAAATCAAACGTTGACACATTTAGTTTGTCTGAAGGCTGCTGACCGATTAAAGTCATTGACTTCATGAATTTCTGTCATCTTAACCTGCCAGGTACATAATAGAGAACTGCAGTGGACTCTAAAGACATAATTCACCACAATATGTGTTCATGTACAGAATGATCTGCTTAGGCAGTTATAGTTGTGCGCTCAGGCTTTCTCATCAGGCACCTCTCTAGGCAGCCGCTGAAGGACCTCAGTTTAGTGTGAAAAGAGAGCTAGCATTTTCAGCTGTTGCTTTTTGTCACTGCCGCTGGTGAATGAAAATGGCACGCCTGCTCAAGCGAGAAAAGAGAGAAATTGCCAGTCTCTTCATTCCTGCAATTCCTACAGAACATAACTTAATATTGTAGTGGCTGGTGAAATATATCCTCAGCAATTCATCAGTCCCCCTTGCCTTTCCCTTCATATGAAGCCAGCTGCATATGAATTCTAGCCACATCTCTTAGCTAAGCGACTCTTCCATTATTGCCCCTGTTTCCAGCGGATTAAAACCATGATAAATGCCAGTGCTTGCATACAGTACCTCTTCTGATTTTTTTTTTTTTTTTCCCCGTGTTTAAAGTACTTTAATAAACTCATGTTTCTGTCAGACAGTCACGCTTGGCGAGACACTGCTGACTGACTGGAAGACTCGTGTGAGCAGGACGCTTCTAAACTCTGCATGGATGACGGCCACGCGTGTTGTTCATGTGCACGCTTGCAGAAAGTCATTGCTTCATATATTTTTCTTAATAAATTCATACCGCCTTGGGGTGGAGGTAATATTTCTGGTGCAGCGGGCCGCCATTGAGAAATGTTACCAGAGGAAACCCTGGATGATATAGAGTGAAGTGATGATATAAAGTACGAGGAGACGAAGAAGAGTGATATCTGAAGATAGAGTTGAGGTTCAAATGGACACAGCAATGATGATAGGACTACAGCTCCTGACCAGATAGAGTGAAGTACGTGGCGGTAATGCACCCGTAAGCTGGATGCCAACCGCCAATCAAATCTACAAGAAGAAGCAGCTGGTTGCCAACCACCAATCAAATCTAAAAGAAGAAGAAAAAGAAGACGCACCGAAAGACAGACATATATGGAGTGTGTGGCGATAAGGAGTTGTTCGGAGCCCCTTATAAGAACTCCTTTCAGTTCACTGAAGATAATCAAGTCAGTGGCGGCAATGCACCTGTAAGCTGGTTGCCAACTGCTCCTGACCAGATAGAGTGAAGTACGTGGCAGTAATGCACCTATAAGCTGGTTGCCAACTTGCCAGTTACAGTGGGGAAAAAAAGTATTTAGTCAGCCACCAATTGTGCAAGTTCTCCCACTTAAAAGATGAGAGAGGTCTCCAATTTTCATCATAGGTATACCTCAACTATGAGAGACAAAATGAGGAAAAAAAAATCCAGAAAATCACATTGAAGGATTTTTAATGAATTAATTGGTAAATTCCTCGGTAAAATAAGTATTTGGTCAATAACAAAAGTTCATCTCAGTACTTTGTTATATACCCTTTGCTGGCAATGACAGAGGTCAAACATTTTCTGTAAGTCTTCACAAGGTTTTCACACACTGTTGCTGGCATTTTGGCCCATTCCTCCATGCAGATCTCTTCTAGAGCAGTGATGTTTTGGGGCTGTCACTGGGCAACACGGACTTTCAACTCCCTCCAAAGATTTTCTATGGGGTTGAGCTCTGGAGACTGGCTAGGCCACTCCAGGACCTTGAAATGCTTCTTACGAAGCCTCTCCTTCGTTGCCCGGGCAGTGTGTTTGGGATCATTGTCATTCTGAAAGACCCAGCCACGTTTCATCTTCAATGCCCTTGCTGATGGAAGGAGGTTTTCACTCAAAATCTCACGATACATGGCCCCATTCATTCTTTCCTTTACACGGATCAGTCGTCCTGGTCCCTTTGCAGAAAAACAACCCCAAAGTATAATGTTTTCACCCCCATGCTTCACAGTAGGTATGGTGTTCTTTCTCCTCCAAACACGACAAGTTGAGTTTTTACCAAAAAGTTCCCAATCCTCTTCTGGATCATCCAAATGCTCTCTAGCAAACTTCAGACGGGCCTGGACATGTACTGGCTTAAGCAGGGGGACACGTCTGGCACTGCAGGATTTGAGTCCCTGGCGGCGTAGTGTGTTACTGATGTAGCCTTTGTTACTTTGGTCCCAGCTGTCTGCAGGTCATTCACTAGGTCCCCCCGTGTGGTTCTGGGATTTTTGCTCACCGGTCTCGTGATCATTTTGACCTCATGGGGTGAGATCTTGCGTGGAGCCCCAGATCGAGGGAGATTATCAGTGGTCTTGTATGTCTTCCATTTTCTAATAATTGCTCCCACAGTTGATTTCTTCACACCAAGCTGCGTACCTATTGCAGATTCAGTCTTCCCAGCCTGGTGCCGGTCTACAATTTTGTTTCTGGTGTCCTTTGACAGCTCTTTGGTCTTGGCCATAGTGGAGTTTGGAGTCTGACTGTTTGAGGTTGTGGACAGGTGTCTTTTATACTGATAATGAGTTCAAACAGGTGCCATTAATACAGGTAACGAGTGGAGGACAGAGGAGCCTCTTAAAGAAGAAGTTACAGGTCTGTGAGAGCCAGAAATCTTGCTTGTTTGTAGGTGACCAAATACTTATTTTACCAAGGAATTTACCGATTAATTCATTAAAAATCCTTCAATGTGATTTTCTGGATTATTTTTTTCTGATTTTGTCTCTCATAGTTGAGATATACCAATGATGAAAATTGGAGACCTCTCTCATCTTTTAAGTGGGAGAACTTGCACAATTGGTGGCTGACTAAATACTTTTTTGCCCCACCGTACTTGCCTGCATGGCTCGAGTTGGTGAAATAAATTATCACTTGTTAATTAATCTGCTCATTAATTTCTGCTTTAATTTAAGCAAATGGGGAAACTGTAAAAGTAGGCTAAATAATTTTGCATTTATATCTGCTTTCATGATGCCAGTTTGCAGTTCTCAGCTTTCTCTTCCAGTTGATTGGTATTTACAACTCTTCCTCATTTTAGCTCCCATCCAAATTCATAAATCATAATTTGCCTCACAACCTAATTTGCTTATCTCAGTAATTGTAAGCATCCTGCCCACAGGTTACAGTATAGTCACGGAGGAAGAGTAATGAGATAGTGTGTTTTTTTTTTTTTTTTTTTTTTTTTTAACCTCTCTTGTATTGTCAGACGCATGACTTGTCATAACTATTGGTTTTACCCATGACTTCACCATCAGTACCATCACTGTATCACTGTTAAAGCCATACCCATACCGATACTAAAGATGTAATGATGAAATGGCCTCTGCTATGCTAGAATGATTTGACGAGGTTTAAGATCAAACAGGCTGACTAAACTGTATTCAGTGATGATAATTTTTCCCTACTGCATCTCAGTGACTCCGAATATTTAAGAGTGAGAGGGCAGCCAAGGACTGAGCCAGTGACCAGGGCACTGACGAGAATTTAATCTCGCAAGTTGTGATGACGGGAGAAATTGGAACATCCAAAAGCCATACAGAAAGCCAGTGCTAAGACTGAGAATGAAACTTGGACCAGCATGCTCATGCATATAAAATGGATTTTAATCATAAGTGAATAAATCTAAGAGAACTGCTCATAGGAGACAGTTTTACTTGTCAAACACCTCTGTATAAAACCTTTATTTTCAGTGTATGTGTGGGCAGTGATTGTCACACAACCCTCTTATCAGAACAGAGCATACCTTAACTGTGGAGATTGTAATAACGGCAAAGACAGGACTGTGCTTCACTAGCCAAATTTTACTCTTGAGTAAGAACATATCAATCAAACAGAATATACTGTATCTGTGCCACATGCTGGCAATTAGGCAGGCCTGTAATGATAACAAATTTTGTAGAAATCATCATAATAATCAATATTACCATTGGCATTTTATGCCCAGGATATAGTGACATAATAACAATCCATGTTCACTTTTTCATTGGCCTTTTGTGATACCCGGGGTAGAGCATCTGCCCCACAACTGGCAGGTTGGCGTTTAAGTCCCGGCCGGGTCAGGCCAAAGACCATATAAAAGTGGAACTTCATGCCATCCAGCTTGGTGCTCAGCTAGGGCTGTCGCGATAACCGCAATTATGTAGTACCGCACCATGGACAAGCCTACCGTGGAGGATAGCAAGCAACCACAACAACCACGCTGTATTAACCCCCTGAAAGGTTTCTTATTTTAGGTTAATTACCTGATCAATAATTCTGAGATATGTATTGTTTGAGCTTTGCATAAATGTTTTCCTATTAGTAGTTAATTTTACAAAGTACAGAGGCCTTATGCCATCCTATGCACTGAAGTAAAAAAGCAAGCTTTTATTTTGATAACGATGGTTTTGTTTTCGCTTCCAATGCCTGCCGGTGGAATTGTCAGTAAGGCTACAGCGCTTAGCAGAGACAGTCGAGCTGCAAACATTTTATGGTTTATGGACCCGTAATGAGGGACAAGCTCTTACAGTGGTCGTAGTTTGTTTTAGTTAATGCGTACTGTGCTAAAATAAGAAAATTCAATTCAACTTTATTTATATAATGCCATATCACAACAACAGTCATTTTATAGCACTTTCAAATGTAGGGAAAACTCCACAATTGGAGAAAGACCCCAGCAATCAGACGATCCCCTGTGAGCAAGCACTTGGCGACGGTGGAGAGGAAAAACTCTCATTTAACAGGAAGAAACCTCTAGCAGAACCAGGCTCAGGGAGGGGCAGTCATCTGCTGCGACTGGCTGGGGGGTGAGGGGATAGAGAAGATGAAAAGAACAGACATAAAGAGAGCAAACCTTAATGGAGAGAAGCCAAGTACATTATTGGAGGTCACCCGGCAGTCTAAATCTATTAACAGCAAAACAAAGGGGGGGTTAAGAGATACAAGATCCCTCCCTAATCGTAGGCTATATTGAAGAGGAAGGTTTTTACCCTATTAAAAACAGAGATTGAGTCTCACTCCCGAACCCAGATTGGTAACTGGTTCCACAGGAAAGGAGCTTGATAGCAGAAGGTTCTGTCTCCTGTTGTACTTTTGGAGATTCTAGGTATTACAAGTAATCCAGCATTTTGGGACCGTAGTGCTCTGTTAGGATAGTGTAATATCAGACCTTTTACATGAAAGGATGCCTGATTATTAAGAGCTTTGTAAGTGAGAAGAAGGGTTTTAAACTTAATTCTAAACTCTATGGGAAGCCAATGAAGGGAGGCCAGAACCGGAGAGAGATGATCTCTCTTTCTAGTACCTGTTAAAACTCTTACAGCATTTTGGATCAACTGAAGACTTTTTAAAGATATTTTAGGACAACGTGATAATAACGAGTTACAATAATCTAATCTAGAGCTAACAAAAGCGTGGATCAGTTTCTCAGCATCATTCAGAGACAAGATGCTCCTAATCTTGGCAATATTGCGCAGGTGATGGAAGGCAGTCATTCATTCATTCATTCATCTTCTTCTGCTTAATCTTCATTGTGCGCCAGCTATAGGAGAAGTACCTCAGTGTCAATAAACCCCTGTACATGGCTTTTATTGACCTGGAGAAGACGGTTTGACTGAGTCCACAGGCGAGTCATCTGGTGGGCCATGAGGAAACTCAGTGTGGAGGGGTGGCTTGTACAACTCACCCAGTGCATGTATGAGAATGCCCATAGCAAAGTATGCATTGGTGATGGATTGAGCAAGGAGTTTGAGGTCAAGGTCGGGTTTCACAAGGGCTTCTGTCTAAGCCCACTGCTTTTCATCATTGTTCTGGAGGCCTTGTCTTGTGAGTTTCATACTGGTTGTCCCTGGGAGATCCTGCACGCTGATGACCTGGTCATCATCTCAGAGATGCTGGAGGAGACACTTGTGAAGCTAGTCCGTTGGAAGAATGGCATGGAAGCCAGAGGAGTCCGTGTAAACATGGGAACGACTAAGATCATGGTCTCCGGCCCAGGTCTGGATGTTCTCCAGAAGTCTGGCAAGTGTCCATGTACTGTGTGTCTTACCGGCACTGGCCATGGCTCCGTCTTTTGCAGTGGTTGCTTGAGGTGGGTGCACAAGAGATGCAGTTGACTCTCTGGTGGTCAGGCATATTTCCAAGATTTCCGATGTAAGCGCTGTTGTTGTGGTTTTTTTTTTTTTTTTTTTTTTTTTTTTAATGGTGCCAGAGGCAGGGCAGCCGTACCAGCAGCAACTCTCTCGTGTCTTTGTGTTTCTATCTGTTTATACCTGTATATAGTGTGTCTCTTACTAACCAGGGCTGTGTAGGAATACTCGGACTAAGACTGGACCAACTTTTTTTCTCTATTTTAGCCGGTCTTTTTTTCTAGTTTTTGTTTCTTTTTCTCTTCCTTGGACAATCAACAGAGGTGGGGGTGGAGGCATTGTTTACACACGTGAACAGCTGATTGCGCTGAGGAGGCCGGAGCCTGGAGTGCTGTGGCCGGCAGTGAAGCCCCTCATCCCGGATGAGCTGAAGAGGAGACACCGCGGGCAAAGGGCTGGAGCGAAGGTGAGGAGGAGAAAGCATAAGCCGGCTGTACCGATGATCATCACCGGGAATGTGCGATCGCTGGGAAATAAAACAGACGAGCTTACACCGCTGGTCAGGACGCAAAAGGAGTATCGTGAGTGTAGTTTCATGTGTTTTACGGAGACGTGGTTACACTCACAGATCCCGGATGTAAACATAGCGATACCTGGCTTCAGGACTATAAGGGGGGGGCAGAGACCTGAAAAGCAGCAGGAAAAAGAGAGGAGGAGGAGTGGCACTTCTTGTTAATGAACGATGATGTCATCCTAGGCACATTTATGTGAAGGAAAAGTGCTGCAGCCTGAACATTGAACTGCTGGCTGTCAGTATGAGACCTTATATGCTGCGAGAAATGAAGTGCGCTTTAATTGTTATTGTCTATGTCCCTCCGTCAGCTGACGCAGCGATGGCCTGTGATGTCTTCAGCTCCACTGCGGCCACATTACTGGAGAAGCACCCGGATGCATTCATGGCCATCACAGGTGATTTTAACCATGTCTCAGTGGGAAAAACACTACCAAACTTGCACCAGTTTGTTGACTGTCCCACCAGAGAGAACAAAACACTGGATTTACTGTATGCCAATGTCAGGGATGCATATAGTGCCACAGCTCTACCCCCATTGGTAAATCAGATCACTGCATGGTCATGTTAACACCCAAGTACGTCCCCCTTATGCAAAGGCAGCCTGCTTATACACGGACTGTGAGGAGGTGGACACAGGAGGCTGCTGATGCACTACAGGACTGCTTCGAGACGACAGACTGGAGCGTACTCTGTGAACCACATGGGGTGGACATAGACAATATGACCGACTACTGCATCACAGAATACGTTAGATTCTGTGAAGACATGACCATGCCAACTCAGACTGTACACTGCTTCTCCAACAACAGACCATGGGTCACCAGTGACCTGAAAGCACTTCTGAACAAAAAGAAGAGAGCTTCTAGGGCTGGAGACGAGGAGAAGCTGAGGGGAGTGCAGCATGAGCTGAGAGAGATACTGAGGAGGTGCAAGGACAATTATAGGAGGAAGTTGGAAGAGAAACTCAGGCAAAATAACACCAAAGATGTGTGGGAGGGAATGAAATAAATAACTGGGTACAAGGGGAGAGTCAGGCTGCCATCTGGGAGCCAGGAGAGAGCTGAGGAACTGAATCTGTTTTTTAATAGGTTCAACTCACAGTCTGTCACCCGAGCAACACAACCAGACCCCCACGCACCCCTCCCCACCCACGCTCCCGTGCAGAACCTCTCTCCAGCTCCCCCCTCCTCCTCCCCAGGGGGCACCAGGACCCTCCCTCATTTCACGGTGACTACAGATCAGGTGGAAAAACAGCTGGAGAGACTCCGTCAGCGGAAGGCTTCGGGCCCTGACGGCATCTCCGCAAGGACCCTGAGGACCTGTGCCAACCAACTAGCTCCGGTACTGAAACACCTGTACAGCCTGAGTCTGGAAAGAGTACCAGTGCTGTGGAAGACATCCTGCTTGGTTCTTGTCCCCAAGAAGTCATCTCCATCTGATTTGAATGACTACCGACCAGTTGCCCTCACATCTCATGTGATGAAGGTCCTGGAGAGACTGGTCTTAGCCCACCTGAGGCCGCAGGTGAAGACGTGGCTGGACCCTCTGCAGTTTGCATATCAGCCCCATTTAGGAGTTGAAGATGCTGTCATGTACCTGCTGCAACGAGCCCATCTGCACCTGGATGGTGGAGGAGATACCGTGAGAATCACTTTTTTTGATTTCTCCAGTGCCTTTAACACCATCCAGCCACTGCTGCTGGGTGAGAAGCTGCGGGTGATGGGGGTTGACAGCTCTGTGATCTCCTGGATTACTGACTACCTGACGGGCAGACCACAGTTTGTCAGGCTGGGCAGTGTCTTGTCTGGAGTGGTGGCTAGTGATACGGGAGCGCCACAGGGGACTGTGCTCTCTCTTTTTTTTTAATCTTATACACCACTGACTTTCAGTACAACACTGAGTCATCCCACCTGCAAAAATTCTCTGACTCAGCTGTTGTGGGGTGTATAAGAGGAGGAGAGGAGGGGGAGTACAGGGCACTGGTAGACAGATTTGTGGAGTGGACAGAGCAGAATCAGCTGAGGTTGAATGTCAGCAAGACCAAGGAGATGGTGATTGACTTCAGGAAGAGGAAGGCTCCTTCTCAGCCACTGCAGATTAGGGGGGAGGATGTGGGAGTGGTTGAGGACTACAGATATCTGGGTGTCAGGATCAGCAGTGGGTTGGACTGGAGATCCAACCCACACATGCTGCACACAAGAAGGGGATGAGCAGACTGTACTTCCTGAGAAAGCTGAGATCCTTCAACTTGTGCAGCAGGATGCTGGAGCTTTTCTACCAGACTGTTGTCGCCAGTGCCATCTTCTTTGCTGCGGTCTGTTGGGGTAGCAGTATCAGGGCCAGAGATACCAACAGACTGGACAAGATTATCAAGAGGGCTGGCTCTGTAATTGGTCTCAGACCGGAGACCTTTGAGACAGTGATGGAGAGGAAAACACTAAACTGCGATCCATCATGGACAATCCTGATCACCCCCTCCACCACACACTAGATAGACAGCGAAGCACTTTCTCCAGTAGACTACTACAGCTTCGTTGTCGAACGGCCAGGTACAGGAAATCTTTCCTGCCACATGCAATTTCACTGTACAATAACTTACTATGATGTTGTATTCTGGTCATAGCTATGTATGCTGCCACACCGCATCTTACAGACTGACTGGTACATTGCTTTTCACTCTGCTCCTGATAGTCCTTCTTTGTGCAATGGGATGATTCATGTGTTTATATGGGTCATCATATATTAAGCTATGATGTATATAGGTTTTATAGTCGTGTTAGTTTTTACTTTCCATGGGTAATGCCTTTGTCTGTCATGTGTGTGTTTCTGTTGTTTGGTTGTCAACTGTCATGCTGCTGTTACACTGTAATTTCCCAGTTTGGGATCAATAAAGTACATCTATCTATCTATGACGATAAGCTGGAAGTGGTGGCATCTTTTTGCTACCTGGGTGACATGCTCTCCACTGGTGGTGGATCTGAGCTTGCTACCGTCACGAGATGCCAGGCTGCCTGGAACAAATTCAATTCAACTTTATTTATATAGCGCCATTTCACAACAACAGTCATCTCATAGCACTTTCAACTGTAGGGGGAACCCCCACAGTTGCAGAAAGACCCCAGCAATCAGGTGATCCCCTGTGAGCAAGCACTTGGTGACGGTGGAGAGGAAAAACTCCCTTTTAACAGGAAGAAACCTCCAGCAGAACCAGGCTCAGGGAGGGGCAGTCATCTGCTGCGACTGGCTGGGGGGTGAGGGGATAGAGAAGATGAAAAGAACAGACATGTAGAGAGCAAACAGCACAATGGGGACTCAATCTATGGGAGAGAACAAACAGATGTTAATGACCAGCAAAAAAACCAAAAATATTTCATTGAGAATGAAGAAAGGAGTGAGGCCCAGTGCATTATTGGAGGTCCCTCGGCTGACTAAACCTATTCGCACCATAACTAAGGGAGGGTTCAGAAACACATGATCCCTCCTTAATTGTAGGCTATATCAAA
The DNA here is from genome assembly GCA_020510985.1 of Pholidichthys leucotaenia. Classification (NCBI taxonomy): domain Eukaryota; kingdom Metazoa; phylum Chordata; class Actinopteri; order Cichliformes; family Pholidichthyidae; genus Pholidichthys; species Pholidichthys leucotaenia. The sequence continues at coordinate 131,758,412 of CM035842.1, read as the reverse complement.
AAGGAAGGTTTTAACCCTATTCTTAAAAACAGAGTCTGACTCCCGAATCCAGATTGGCAGCTGGTTCCACAGGAGAGGAGCTTGTTAACTGAAGGCTCTGCCGCCCATTGTACTTTTGGAGATTCTCGGTATTACAAGTAGTCCTGCATTTTGGAAGCGTAGTGCTCTGTTAGGATAATACGGTAGTATCAGATCTTTTAAATAAAAAGGGGCCTGATTGTTTCGAGCTTTGTAAGTAAGAAGAAGGATTTTAAACTTAATTCTAAACTCTATGGGAAGCCAGTGAAGGGAGGCCAGAACCGGAGAGATATGATCTCTCTTTCTAGTACCTGTTAAAACTCTTGCTGCAGCATTTTGGCATCAGCTGAAGACTTTTTTAAAGATATTTTAGGACAACCTGATAATAAAGAATTACAGTAATCTAATCTAGAGCGAACAAAAGCGTGGATCAGTTTCTCAGCATCACTCTGAGACGAGATGCTCCTAATCTTGGCAATATTACACAAATGATAGAAGGCAGTCTTAGAAACAAATTTAATATGTGAATTGAAAGACAGATCTTGATCAAAAATAATTCCAAGGTTCCTCACAAAGCTATTAAGAGAAAGGGTAACCGCATCGAAACTGAAAGTTTGATTTGGAAAGGTATTTCTAAGGTTTTTTGGACCAACAAGAATGACTTCTGTCTTATCTGGGTTTAATAGCAGAAAATTACAAGTCATCCAAACTTTGATTTCCTTAAGACAGGCATCTAACTTGGCTAATTGATTACAGTCATCGGGCTTCACTGACTGGTATAATTGTGTGTCATCTGCGTAACAATGAAAATGTATACAGTGGTTTCTAATGATGTTGCCTAATGGAAGCATATATAAACTAAAAAGAGTAGGGCCTAACACAGATCTCTGTGGAACTCCACGACTGAGCTTAGAGTTGGAAGAAAACTCATTAAGAAAAGAAAATTGAGAAAACTCAAAACTGTTAATTTCACCAGCAGTCAAGACCATTGCAATCACATATTATGGCGAGCCATACACGCAGTGTTCACTTTTTTTTTGTGTGTGGTTAAATCTCGTGTTTCACTTATGTGCCCCTATTGATTATTAAATGTTAAGTGTATTTTTATTGCCAACAGCATGTTTGCATCCGGTACTGTGGAAAGTTCCACAGCACCGGGTGCTGCCACTGCCAGCACCATTTAAAGTATTCTCTCTAGATGAACTCCAGCAGGCAGTTAGTGGCGGAAGCATTTGAACGAATTGCTAAATACAGCCGTGACAGTGAGCACTGAAAGGGCACAAAGCATGTTATTTCCTTCTAAGGGGTGTGCTTGCGTATGATTGTGACAGTTGAGCTCCGAGAGCGAAACAACTACTGCATAGTGCATTGCTTGTTTGAGTGTGATTTTTTTTTTTTTTTTTTTTTTTTTTTGGTGGGGGGGGGGGGGCAGCAGCAAACATCCAAAAATCATGGAGACAAGAGCCACGCAGGGTCCTGTACAGAGGCTGTCCTGTTTAAATAAGCTGAATGTTGCTGCAGTCTCCAACCAGTCCACACACCCTGTAGTTGAAATACTGGAGTTACTGCCACTGCTTTATGAAAATGATTGTTTTTTGTTTTTTTTTAAATAAACAGAATCAGCAGTTCATGCCTGTAGGAAGACCAGAGCTCTGCACAATTGTCACACACGTACAAGTTAAGAGCCGACCTGCAGCAAGTTTCTCACAGCTTCCATCGTTTGCCACATAAGTTCTGAACCCTGTTTAAATTATGAGACGACGAGGTCCTAAAAACATTTGCATTAATACTGCATATCGTGGTGTTGATCTATCCACTGTCACCGCAGGGAAAATTCCTCCACCGTGACAGCCCTGTGCTTAGCAAAAATGGAATGGAGGAGGGAAGTGTGGGTGGCAGAGGTTCGGGTAGAGTGGGTTGTCCAATAACCAGAGCATTGGCGGTTCGAATCCTGCTCTCTCTAGCCATCTTGCCGTTGTGTCCCTGGGCAAGACACTTTACTCACCTTGCCTCCAGTGTCCATGACACTGGGTATGAGTGTGCGTAAATGTTCGGTAGTGCTTGGAGAGGCCGTTGGCCTGAATTGGTAGCCATGTTTCCGTCAGTCTGCCCCAGGGCAGCTGTGGTTACAGTAGTAGCTTACCGCTGCCATTGTCTGTGGAGTGAATGAATAATGGATTTTCTTTGTAAAGTGCTTTGGGTTTCAATTCAATTCAATTCAATTCAACTTTATTTATATAGCGCCATTTCACAACAACAGTCATCTCATAGCACTATCAACTGTAGGGAGGACCCCCACAGTTGCAGAAAGACCCCAGCAATCAGGCGATCCCCTGTGAGCAAGCACTTGGCGACGGTGGAGAGGAAAAACTCCCTTTTAACAGGAAGAAACCTCCAGCAGAACCAGGCTCAGGGAGGGGCAGTCATCTGCTGCGACTGGCTGGGGGGTGAGGGGACAGAGAAGAAGAAAAGAACAGACATGTAGAGAGCAAACAGCACGATGGGGACTCAATCTATGGGAGAGAACAAACAAATGTTAATGACCAGCAAAAAAAAAAAAAAAAAAAAAAAAAAAAAAGGCGCTATATAAATGCAAACTATTATTATTATTATTATTATAAATGATTTAACAATATTCAACACTAGAATTGAAATGTAGAAAAAAATGTAAAATAATCAAAATAAATAAATGGTTGCATCTCTTTGGCTATAATCTGGGAGTGTGTGCTGTTGTTTCCAGTTTTCATTGCAGCTGTTTTCAAATATAGAGGACATACAGTCTCGTTGACATTTCTCCTCACTTCAGCTTTAATCTGAAATGCTCCCACACCAGAGCTGTGGAATTCTGTTTTGGAATCAATTCCATTTAGGCTGAGTGTCCACAGGGAATGTAAAAATGCTCTCAACCCGTTTTCCTGAGTGTTTTAAATGCATTCATAAAAAACGCTCTTTGCCCAGTATCCTAGCAACTGCTTGACCTGTCACTCAAAGTGTGCCAGGAGTTTCACACATTTTGCTTTGAAATGCTCCACTCACTGGGCTAAACCATATTAAACTGATAAGAAAATGCGTGTCCCAAGATTTTGCTCTTAAATAGTGATCATGGTGTACTTTTAATCTGATTCTGATTGGCTGGTGAGAGAGGTGTGCAGCTGATGTACAGCGCCTCAAAAGTTGAACTTTTTTTCAACTTTCAGTGACGTGAGCGCAGTGACAAAATACGCTGACCGCTGAGAGTTTTAGTGCAGAGGGTGCTGAATGCTGGGCCCACATTGTTTTTAGCACAGCCAAACAGATGACCGAGATGTGGCTTTAGGTCATTGATAAGGGCCATTTGTTTACAAAATCGTGGTCTCAGAGACAGAACAATAGACTGGTAAATGGCATTCACTTATATAGTGCTTTTTTCTCATCTCTGGATGACCAAAGCGCTTTACATATCCTGCTATCCACCCATTCATGAATTTTAAAGCAGATGCTTTTTTACATTTTTTTTTACTGCAATGATATTTATTCTATATATAACATCACAAGGGAGACTGCAGAGAGAGCGGAGATCTAACCACTGACCCAGCGATCAGAGGTCGACCACACTACACCTGCGCCACAGCCACCCCAGAACAACATAGTGAACACTTCAACCTCATGGACCTTATGGTTTATTTTGATTTTTGTTTTTTTTTTCTAGTTGTGCTCTCTTATACACCCACTATTAAGTAAAATTACTGACAGTAAGAACGGTTGCCTATTATACATCATACGCAAGTAGCGCAAACATGGGTGTTGTACCGAGCCAGAGCTGAAGGCAACCACTCCAATCAAGCAAAATCCAAGTGCTTCACTGCGCCAAGCAATGAGGTTGTTAAAAAGAAAAAGAAGCAGACTTTTAGGCTTGGTCGAGACAAACTTTATAGTTTGAGCGGACTCTTCAGCTTGATGCGTCACTTTTTCCAGCTGTCCCCGCTATGTGAGTATAAGCCTTGCCTCCCACGGGGGGTGTTGTGACTGACAGGAAAGGGATGGAAGCACGCAGCATGACCAGCAGAAATGTTGGCATATTATCTAAACAAACACACACAAATGGCGATATATCAAGGCCAGAAAATTTATTGTGGTCGTATTTTGTTATTATACGATTAATTGTTTTAGCTGTTGTATATTACAGGCTAGGGCTAGGCAGTTTGACCTTAAATCAGCATCCTGGTTATTTGAAGCTTTCAAGTTTTTTTTTTTTTTTTTCCCCCCCTTCCTCTCACTTGTTTCTTTTCCCTTGGAGTTTACTGACAAGGCTCTTAGGGCGCATTCACACAGCCACTTTTGGTCCGGACCAAACAGTGGCTTCTGCAGATAGTTTGGTTCGTTTGGTGCAGTCTCATTGCAGTGTGAATCCAAACGGAGTATCCAGCGGACCAAAGGGCGGAAGTGCCCCTTGGCATTTGTGTAACCATAGCAACATGTAGTCTGAGAAGAGGAAGTGGCATTTACTGTAATACATTTTGGGTAAAAAATAACAAAGACAACCGCGCAAATCTGAGAAATCCTTTTACCGGCGAAAGCCAAGGAGAAAAGGTGAAAAATGTCTCTTTTGTGGCGGATAAACAACCCGGCTGAAGGGAACGGATTTCCGTTTTCGGTCCTGGCCAATTGATGAGCCTGATTTTTCTTTTGCCAAGATTTTTTTCTTCCTGGTCAGTGGTGGTTTCGGCTACAGCGCTCCAAACGAGCAGTTGTTGTAACTGTGTAACGTTGTCCAGGCAGTTTGGTCCGCTGCAGTATGAATGCAAACAAAGGTGTGAGAATTCTCGGCATTCCCCACCCAGTCGGACCGAGACCCCCGGACTATCCTGGTCTGAATGCAGCCTTAATTAAGCCACAGGAGTGCAGCATCACAATGTATCACTGCAGTGATCCGGCCATAAATAAATTAGGATTAGGGCTATTCAACTCGCTGGAGAGACTGTCTCCCAGCTGGTCTGGGAAGGCCTTGGTATCCTCTCTGAAGAGCTGGAGCAGGTGGGTGGGGAGAGGGAAGTCTGGGCTTCTCTGCTTGAACTGCTGCCTCCACGCCCCGGACCTCCAGAAAAGTGGTAGAAGATGGATGGATGGGCTGGTTGATATATATTGGATGACAAGATAAAAATGTATCGTTTGTGTCCGTCAAGAGCTTATTCAATTCAAGGTGCTTCATCGTCTCCACTATTCAAAAGATAAGCTTGCTAAGATTTTCCCCACCATTGACCCCAGTTGTCCAAGATGCAGTCACGCCCCAGCCTCAGTAGGACACATGTGGCTGTGCCCCGCTCTTCCAAACTTCTGGGGATCTATATTTGAGTTTTTGTTTTTTTTTTCACATATTTGCAAACAAGAAATAACTCCCAACTTTTATATAGCTATTTTAGGCACAATACCCCCAGACTGTAAACTCACAAGTCATCAAGGTAACGCTTTGGCGTTCGCCTCTTTACTTGCCTGCAGGCTTATTGCCTCCGCCAAGGAGGTTATGTTTTCATTGGCGTTGGTTTGTCTGTCTGTTGGTTTGTTAGCAAGATAACTCAAAAAGTTATTGATGGATTTTCATGAAATTTTCACAGATTGTCAGAAATGGGGTATCCTACAGATGATTAGATTTTCGTGGTGATCCGGATCACCGTCCAGAAGAAAACCGCCATTACGGAAAATGCCATTTTCGTCAATAACTACTGAACCACTAATCCTCTCATTGTGAATCCAATTGCTAGTCATATGTTTTCATGGTCAAGGAATCTGAAAACGTACACACAAACACTGTATGGGGGGAACTGTGGCACTTGGCGGAGGTCTGCGCTCTCCGAGTGCTTTTCTAGTTCTTTTTAAGTGGAAGTCAAAGGAGGTGCTTTCTTTTCTACCATTAGAAAAGCTTAGACATAAGGTCTGTAGAACTCGCAGGAACTTCGCCTTGACTTGGAGTCCCTTTATAGATTATACTGAGGGCTTCTCTTTTTGTTGAAAATTATGTCAATGTGACTAATGAATGTCTGGTTGGAAAATTGTAAGGTGATTATACATGTGTGTCGGTCTGGGTTAAGTTAAAACATAGCAGGATGACCCTGTCCTCCTTCCTTTTTTTTTTTTTAAAGCCTTGAGGAGTTGGGTGTTTTGTTTTTTGTTTTTTTTTTCATGCATGTTTTCCTTTCTGTATGTTTAAAAAAAGTACAAAATCAAGTTTAAAAAAAGTATTGTTTCATTTAAAACTATCGTTTATATCGGGATTTAAAATGCACATCCTCGGTTTCTTCAGCAAAGTTCCTCACACACTACTTGTCAGCTGCTCGCCTCACCTTAGCAGTGTGTGAAGCGGAACAAATGTAAATGGATCGCTAGGTTTTATTCTTGTGGTTAGTACAGCAGCTACTTCTGTTTGCCAGGGATGTGGGACCGTTTTCCACCATGCTGCATCAGAGAGGATGGTCCACTCGCCCCATTTTAATTCTTATCATTGTTTTAACTCTTGTTTTAACTCTTATCATTATAAAACAGCAAATGCTAAATGACCATGCTAAATTGTCCCTTACAGGAAATATTATCAGACCATCATTTCTTTGCTTTAAATTACTGCTGAGTTTGGATGGATGGATGGATGGATGGATAGATGGATACTTTTATTTCGAACAAAAAGCAAAAAACAAAACAAATGACAAGTGCAATAAAAGTGACAGTATACAGTGCTCGAAGGGGAGAAAGATGGAGTTCAAAAGGGAGAAGGAAGAAATTTCTTAGTTTTGTCTGAACACTGTCTCATGGGAACTACGGCGTAAACGACGCAGCTGCTGGGCCGGAGTGAAGCGACAGGCGAGGAAGACAAGGTACAAGCCCTTTCTCCCATCCATCATCATGGGGAATGTGAGGTCATTTCAAAACAAGGCGGGCGAGTTAGCGGCTCTGACCTGGTATGAGAGAGCCTGCCGAGAGGTTAGCATCATGCTATTCAGGGAAACGTGGCTAACTGCACTAACCACCGATGCTAACATTGGACTGGAGGGTATTTTTTTTCCTGTAATTTCCCCATTGTGGGACTAATAAAGGTTTATCTTATCTTTAAAAATTATATTAAAGATAAGATAAGATAAGCCTTTATTAGTCCCACAATGGGGAAATTCCAGGATTGCAACAGCATAGGGACACAACACTCAGAGCAACAATCAGAAGGCAAGAAAAAAACAACATCTAGTAAACATATGTCCATATTACTATAAATGTATATATATATATACGTATATATATATATATATATATATATATATATATATATATATATATAGACACACAGTGCAGAGCATTATGGCTGGTGAATGTGCAGCAGAAAGTCTAAGCTCTCTCTCCGCGGATGCAGCGGGCCAGCTGGAAGTGTTTGGGCATGATGGTGACCCCCTTAGCGAAGAAGAGACCCACCAGGTGGGCCTCGCAGGTCTCCTGCAGAGCCATGACGGCGAAGCTCAGGAAACGCAGGACGGCCTTGAAGTCCTGAGCGATCTCCCTCACCAGGCGCTGGACGGATGATAGTGATAACGCATGATAGTGGCGCATGCGTTCAAAATGTATAATAAAACGTGTCGGAGGAGCAAACTGGCTTTTGTAACTTACTTGATTTCTTATCATTTTAATTAGCCGAGTAGTGATAATGAATAAAGTTGAAGTCTATCTATACATCTTCTTCCGCTTAATCCTTTTCGGGTTGCGTGGGGGGGCTGGAGCCTATCCCACAGGGATGGCAATTTTCCGCTGATCCGCGGATTTCCACCGATTTATTTTCAAATTGATCATTTCTGTGAATCGTCTAAATCCGTTGAGAAAATTTTAGGGGGGTGTAAGGTACCTTATTGTTACCGATTTTAGCGAAAATCAACACGATTACATAAGCGCTCGGCGCTTCCCCGGGTCAAGTCTCCTGCGATAACCCCGGATGTTTTGTACTCAAGCTACTGCTGTATTGTAAACAGCCCTGCAATTGGATAGTTGCAAACGATTGGACCAATCAAATGGCTCGTTGTATGCTTTGTCTAAAATTCATGGCGGCGTGTTCTCAGGGATGTGATTTTTCCGCTAATTCGCCGAATTCCGCTTTATTTTATCTTCCAGGAAGATAAAGTACGTTAAGTACGTTAGCAGCTTGTGGTCCACAAACGCAGTGAAGGTGCGCCCTTTCAGGCAGAACTGGAAGTGGCGTATGGCCAGGTGGAGAGCCAGCAACTCTCTGCCGAACACGCTGTATTTACGCTCACTGTCGTGCAAAGACCTGCTAAAAAAGGTGAGCGGCTGCCAAGAACCGGCAACGCATTGCTCCACGACGGCCGCTATGCCCATGTCCGAGGCGTCGGTAGTGAGCGCTATCCGAGCCGCCGGGTCTGGGTGTGCCAGTTTGTGCAGCGTTTGCCAGAGCTGTTTTAACCTCAGAGAACGACTCTCCCGCTCAGGAGTCCAGTCGACTCTGTCCGCCGGTTTCCGTTTGAGTGCGGCGTACAACGGCTGTATGAGCTGGGCTGCGCGGGGGAGGAAACGGTTATAAAAGTTAACCATCCCCAAAAACTCCTGCAGCGCCCTGACATTGATGTTGAGGAGAAAAAATAGCAAAACAATTTAGTTAATTACTTTTATGATTCCAAACGGTTTGAAATTGACAGTGCACAGTGGACATTGATTCATAACTTTTGAATATTTCTAAGACTTGGCTACATCAGTGATTGTGCAAAATGAACTGCTCAAGACTCAATGGAGATTGAAACTGGGGATCTGAAATGAATGCTGAAATTATAAAAAGTAATGGTATGTTGGAATAGATAAAATTAACTGATTTTGATTTGATCAAGTGTTAAAGCATGTGATGGATAATGCTTGTTGGAATATTTTAGGAATGCTATCTTCTTGGAACATAAGTCAATATTATACAGTAATAAGTGGCATTCAGCTGTTTGTTTTATGTCATTTAAGCACAGTTCTGGTACTTAAAAATCATAAAAACCCAGGAGCTTCGGCCCCCTTGCCCTCCCACAGGGGCTCTGCCCCGGACGCCACTGGGGGATTGTGTCCCCCAGACCCCCTGCTAAATTTTCAGATAATTTTCCCAACCCCAAATCACATCCCTGGTTCGTGTTGGAATTCTGAGCTTTCGGTATTGTTTTCAGCGGAATTACGAGATTTTTATCGAAGGATCAGGAGTCATCAGTGCTAGAAATAGACAAGTGTCAAAAATAAGTTCCGATGGAATTGGCTTGAGAGAAAAGTGACGGTAAAGGTGAAAATTGGCTCAAAGTTCGACGAGGTAACAAACACTCAGTTTCTGAAGAAACCAGAAAAGGAGATGAAGTTCAAAGTTCAGAGATTGACACAGCTTGCTGCCAAAAGGAAGAAAGTTTCACATTAGAAGTGACTTGGTGACCAGTGTAAATAGTGTAATAAACTCTTATAGAACTGTTAAGTATGTTGGACTAAAGACAGTGAGACAACATTGAAGAAAAAGTAAGTTAACTTTTCATTAAATTTAATGATTTATCTAAGTCTAGTATTTCATTTTTTTCAGTCTAAATTACTTCTGTTTTACTGAAAACCTCCCAGCTTCAGGGGGGCTGCACCCCCCCGGCCCCCCCATAAGTCAATCGACCAAATTAGATTTCAGCTGAAATCAGAATTTCCTGTTGCCATCCCTGATCCCAGCATCTTTGGGCGAGGGGCAGGGTACACCCTGGACAGATCGCCAGTCCATTGCAGGGCCAACACAGAGAGACAGACAACCATTCACGCTCACATTCATACCTAAGGATAATTTAGAATCCCCAGTTTGATGCCAGTTAACTGAACTTGCACGTTTTTGGCAATTGGGAGGAAACCGGAGGAATCCCGGAGTAAACCCACGCAGACACGGGGAGAACATGCAAACTCCACACAGATCACTGTTGGTTGGGGGCTGGGATTGAACCAGCAAGTTGAAAAGTTGAAGTCATCGCTTGTATTTTATTACATGTTTTGCTTTTGATTTTCAGATCCTGGCCAATCTGAAATATTATAAGTCTCAAATGCACATTAAAAATGCAATTTCATAAAAACACAGCAAAATTATGAGGGGGAAAAAGTTGCATAAAATTAATGATGGATGAATTTTTACAATTTTTTTTTTCAGTATGTAATTTAAAATTAAAAAGAGATGGTCTTTTTATGTAATTATTATATATAAACTATCATCATCATAGCACAGAAAATGTATAACGTGACATATATCTCTTGTTATCGGGATATAAGATTAGTTATATGGTGATATGAAATTTTGGTCGTATTGCACAACCCTAATTAGGATTATTGTCACCCCACACACATATAACCAAACTAAATACTATCCAACACAGAAGTCCGTGTCCACACATACCTCTTGAGGGCCCGTGGACCACACTACTCGATGGGTGGCCAGCCAGCTATTCCAGGGGAACCACAACCATGCCATCTCTTCACAAGAACTACACATCTCATCAGATTTTTAAATACAGGCTTAGCTCATCTACCCCCACTACAAAACTTGATAACATGGACAGTAGTCGGAGGCCAACAGGACCCAACGTCCGTGGACCCCTCTCAGGCCCTCCCAACATTCCCAGAAAAATCAAAGAATCAGTCATCTTGTACTATGTGGACAGACACAGCATTTTCAATGCAAGCCATTTTATTTTTTTCTGCCATGTTTTGCTGCTTCTGGATAGTGCAGGCTACTGCTACCAGGTTGCAGAGTCATGCGACACATCTTAAAGGGGCAGTAGATGAAAGCTCTATATACACACCACAAAACGGGATGTACCGAGCAAGAGTATGCTGGTTCTATGTCACGACGGGTGGTTTTGGTTGGAATTTGGTTAATTGCCCAACCCTATTACAGGCCTACACTTAACCTCTGAGGTTAGGTTTTAATTTTGGTAGCATGTTTCTTTTTTTACATGGTTATTTGTTGTGTGAATCAGAGGCTATAGTTCGTGCTTTTGCTGAATTTCCACAAACTGTTGGAACTGTCAATTTTAAAGCCACATTAGCAGCCAGTTAGCTTACTAGTGTCCAAATCGAGGATTAGAATAATGTCATTTCTGCATTGACCCAGTTTCGGGGAAATTCTGGTCATTTTTTTTTTTTTTATTTTAGCACAATTAGTTATTAGCTATAGTTTACCGCAGCTAATGAAAATGAAGCAGTCTGTGGTAATTTGTGTATAAAAACACCACTGCAACGTGTTCAGAGATGGAACTTGGACTGTACGGCGTATACAGTTAACTAGAAGAGGCATGAAACAGAAGTTCTAATAAATGGTACATTTTAGTGCACAGATTGTTGATTGATGGTGCATGGGCACAGCAATCTTGATTAATGAACCGATATGGCAAAGGCTGCCTATCTTGACAAGATGAAAGTTGAACTCTTAAAATTTTCCAATGAAACTTTGTTTGGGAGACTCTTTGATTGGTGTGTGTGTGGGGGGGGGGGGCATGGTATAAAAGAAAAGCATCTTAATCTGGCTTTGTCCTAAATTAAATAAAATCGATGTTGCTCTACTTTAGTGCCCACCTTTAATACCTTTTTTGTTTCCTCTACACAATTATTGGAGTGCAGGCCAACTTAATGAGATGGAACAAGTGTTGGCTTTTTGGTGTTTTGTTGTCCTTGGAAAACCTTCAGTTTCTCCATGTTTATCATGACTCGTTACCAGAAGGCCTAAGGGGCATGTGAAGACATTTCTTTAGAATTGGCTTATGAATTTTAAGACTTCATGAGAACATCATGAGGCAGAGAGAAATGGACTACTTCAAAGGTGTGTCTTCTAACTACATAATTCTAGTGTTGCTGTGTGTTATTACTGCACCACATGAGCAGGTAGGAATTTGGAGTGTTGAAAGTGGTTGTTTCCTCCTCATGTCATCATGTGTGAAATGTTTACTCTGGCTTTTTTGTTTGTTGATAAATGCGTGTTTGTGAGCTTGGCTGGAAATGAAGAAAAAAGGAGACTCCTCACACTAAAATGGACAACTGACTCGCCAGACTTCCTTTATTTATCCCTTTTTCCCCCCTCTCTTCTCTCAGCATGTGTGTGAACTGGCTACACTGTGACCATTCACCTAGTTTCCAAATCCCTCTCCCCCTCTTCTTCATCCTATCTTTTCTCCTCTGCTTTGTTGGTGACCTCTGTCTGGGCTCAAACCACCTTGTCTCAATCTTCATGACTCTTATGCCATTGTATAAACTCAAGCTGTAGCATAGTTCTCGTTTCACACCCCCTTATCTCTCCATTTTTCTATACCTCTTTTGCCATGTTAACTCATCCCTAAACTCTCTCTAACTCTTTTTCTTGGCTTTACCATCAATTTTTTTTTTATTTATGTCTTTCTTCAGATGTGGCACCTGCGGAACAGGAGAAGCTCTTCATCCAAAAGCTACGGCAATGCTGTGTTCTGTTCGACTTCCTGTCCGATCCGCTGAGTGACCTAAAATGGAAGGAAGTGAAACGGGCGGCTCTGAGCGAAATGGTGGAATACATCACGCACAACAGGAATGTCATCACCGAGCCCATCTACCCAGAGGTGGTGCACATGGTCAGTACATATGAGGATGCCTAGTTTGGAGAAAATGCAGACGATGAGGGTGAAACTTTATCTGAGAATATGGAGAAAGTGTTGTGTGGGGCATAACTGATACCTGAAGAAATCGGAGTTTCTTTAAGTCAGAGCTGATATAAATACAAACTGTTCCCTTTAATTCAGAGTTCACAGGAAGTTCATAGTTTTAGTAACACTCTTGATAAAGGTGGTTCCAGCTTCTCGAAAGTCCAGCCACGGAAGAAGGTCAGAGTCCTTTTAGAAGAAAGCCTCACCATTCTAGCATTTCCCACAGAATGAGATTATGGCAATGGCATAGTAGGTGCAGCTAAATATGGCTTAAATCGGTATCCTTGTTGATTGACCCTTTCTTGTCTTGTTTCATTTTGGTTTGGGGGTCACATGACTCGCGACGGCAGCTTGTTGGCTGCATTGGGGGAGTCCTTTATGCAGCCATGATTGCATTACCACCATTGTGATTGAGTCTGTTATCGGGTTCTTAAATGCAGCCTTAGCTTGTATATTTTGGTATTCATTTTCCACTGTAAAACGGTTCAGCTGGTGCAGCTAGCCATTAGCAGCTAACAGTGACTTAGCTTCAGGCATCTACAGGTTAGTTTCTGTGCACTTCACTTGCTTTTTCTTCGCCTCTTCAGATGAAATGGTCAATCATCACATACTCTGTCGACAGAGACCGCATTTCTTTTTGTTGCAAGCAGTGCTATTTTTTTCTGCAGTGTTCTGCTGCTTCCAGGGTGTGGAGTTGCATGACTCTACAAGTAACTCTGCGGGCACGTCTTAAAGGGGAAGTACATGAAAAGCTCTCTAAAAGCACAACAAGGAATGGGGAAAAACTGAAAAACTGACATGAGCAAGATTACATCAGTTTCACACCCTGAACACTGGTTTTGGTTTTATGTCAGTTAGTTGCCCAGCCCTAATGCTATAATAAAAGCACTCCGGTGGATATACAGTATGTATCCCATATAAAAACAAATCTACACTGTCTAAAATGGCTATCTTATGCCCTTTTTTCTACAAACAAAACCATCAGTGTTTCCTCTGGCTTAAAGACCTTGGCGTGGTGACAAGATTTTTCCGGGGGGTGGGGGGCACGTCAGAAAACACATGATGCTATTGTAACTGGAATATGTTAATTTTATACTATTTATTTCTTTTTTTTTTAATTTTTGGGCAATACCTTTGCATATGAAACTTACCATTTAAGAATTGTACAATCAAGGCTTGAATTCTGAAATATTGGGCCAGTTGGGTTCCCACCCAGACGCTTTGCGTTTAAGCTTTTTACTAGTGTCATCTTTCTCTTCTTTCTCTGCCTGAACACTTTCTTCTTTTTGGCTGCTCTCTTCTGTCTCATCTTTCCCCTCTGAGCCCCGTCTTATTTAGGTTCTCTCTCGCTATCTATGGTGGTATACAAGTAGGTTAGAAAATAACCAAGTGCCACATTTTGTCCTGCAGGATTTTTTTTTGTCATGATTTACATAAATGACGCAAATATGTAAATTTTTTGTGTTTCTGTTATAGTGTTTCTTTTTTCCATTGAGAAAGAGAAGGGGGGGAAAAACATTCACAACAGTAATTTACTCACGCAAACTTAAATGATATGATCAGAGGTGGGTATAGTAGCCAGAAATTCTACTCGTGTTAAAAGCAGTTGTCTTATGAAATTACTAATTAAAAGTAAACACCCCAAAATTTCTCATTGAATTAAGGTAGAGAAAGCACCCACTTAATTAAAAACTTGAGTAATGACTTCAGTCTTGAAGGTTGAGGTTTTTCTCCAAATTATAACCATTTTCTTAGTTCTCTACCTTTCTCTCTAAATGTATCTAAATTTTTGACCATTTTCCTCAAATTTGTAATTTCCTGTTGTAAAATTATGACTTTTCTTTTACATTTGAAACTTTATTATACATTTGTGGATTATTTTATGGCAAATTTTTGTCTGTTTTTAATATAAAATTACAGTTTTTTAAAAAAAATAAATTTTAAACAGAATGTGGTAAATTGTTACTTTTTTCTTCATACAGTTTAAAGTCTTGACCATAATTTTGTAGAGCCAGAAAAGAACAATAATTTTAATTCTGATTTCAAAGAAATATAATTAATAAAATTATATTTAAAAAAATAAATTAAAATGATCAAAGATAGTTATTTGTTATATTTCTATATAAAAACTGATCTATTTTAATGTGTGAAGCACTTTGTGTTACAATTCTTTGTATGAAAAGTGCTATCTAGATAAAGCTTTGGTTGATTTGATATACTGTATTTATGTAGCGGACTTGAAACTGTTGTCTGTGTTGTGTAGGGAAATGACTCCAACAGGGGGTTCACAGCTGGCACTTTATTCTATGAAAGACAGGGATTAATCAGTGGGGCACACACAGCAGCAGCACACTCTCGTCCCATCTGTGCAGGGTCCACTGACTCAAAATTAACTAGATTATTAATATTGCCACTTTACTATAGTTTTGAAGAAGTTCACTGAAAAATAAACATAATAAACATAATGCCCTGTCTTTCATAGAATAAAGTGCCAGCTGTGAACCCACTGTTGGAGTTATTTCCTCTACATAGCACAGCGCAGACACAGACAACTGTTTCAAGTCTGCTATGTATTTAGTCTTTTAGAACTCTCCTCACCAGCAGGAAAACCTTATTTTGAAATCCAAATGTTGGCAGTTTAGTTTGTCTGAACACTGGAGGATGTTGATGGATTAGTCACTGACTTCGTTAATTCCGGTTGTTTTAACTTGCCAGGTACATAATAATGAACATAAATTAGTTAATGTTGTAGTGGCTGGGTAAAGTAAATCTTCAGCAATTCATCAGTCACCCTTGCCTTTCCCTCAGTCAGCCTGCATGTAAAACCTAACCACACCTGTTTGCTAAGTGACTCATTGTTACTGTTACCAGTGGGTTAAAACCAGGATAAATGCCTCCACTGCTTACATACCTCTTCTGCTTTTTTCCCCCTCATTTAACGTACTTAAATAAGCTCATGCTTCTCTCTGACGCAGAATCAGGTTTGTCTCTTGGACAGTGACCGCTAGATAGACAGGTCTGCCTGCGACTGGAACAGCCACGTGGGTGGCACACTCCCCAACTCCGATACGTGCGTTTTTCGTGCGCGTGCTTGCGGACCATCATTTCTTCATTTATTTTCTTTAGTGTGTTGCTGTGGTGGCTCAGACTCTGGCATGGTGGGCCGCCATACAGAAATGTTACCAGTGGGGAAACTCTGCTTTCATTGTCTTACAGTTTCATGTTAAAATCATTTCACTTTAACTCCTCCTTCAAACACCAGGTTCTGTGAATACTCCCACTCAATCCCACAAGGCTAATAGAGGCTAGCACTACATTAAACAGAATAAACCTGTGATAAAAAGACTTGCTGGTTGAAGGACATGCCCAATTGTACAGTGGGGCAAAAAAGTATTTAGTCAGCCACCAATTGTGCAAGTTCTCCCACTTAAAAGATGAGAGAGGTCTCCAATTTTCATCATAGGTATACCTCAACTATGAGAGACAAAATGAGGGGGGAAAAAAATCCAGAAAATCACATTGTCAGATTTTTAAAGAATTTATTTGCAAATTATGGTGGAAAATAAGTATTTGGTCATCTACAAACAAGCAAGATTTCTGGCTCTCACAGACCTGTAACTTCTTCTTTAAGAGGCTCCTCTGTCCTCCACCCGTTACCTGTATTAATGGCACCTGTTTGAACTCGTTATCAGTATAAAAGACACCTGTCCGCAACCTCAAACAGTCACACTCCAAACTCCACTATGGCCAAGACCAAAGGGCTGTCAAAGGACACCAGAAACAAAATTGTAGACCTGCACCAGGCTGGGAAGACTGAATCTGCAATAGGTAAGCAGCTTGGTGTGAAGAAATCAACTGTGTGAGCAATTATTAGAAAATGGAAGACAAACAAGACCACTGATAATCTCCCTCGATCTGGGGCTCCACGCAAGATCTCACCCCATGGGGTCAAAATGATCACGAGAACGGTGAGCAAAAATCCAGAACCACACTGGGGGACCCTAGTGAATGACATGCAGAGAGCTGGGACCAAAGTAACAAGGCTACCATCAGTAACACAGTACTCCGTTAGGGACTCAAATCCTGCAGTGCCAGACGTGTCCCCCTGCTTAAGCCAGTACATGTCCAGGCCCGTCTGAAGTTTGCTAGAGAGCATTTGGATGATCCGGAAGAGGATTGGGACAATGTCATATGGTCAGATGAAACCAAAATAGAACTTTTTGGTAAAAACTCAACTTGGTTGTGTTTGGTGGAGAAAGAACACCATACCTACTGTGAAGCATGGGGGTGGAAACATCATGCTTTTGGGGCTGTTTTTCTGCAAAGGGACCAGGACGACTGATCCGTGTAAAGGAAAAGAATGAATGGGGCCATTGTATCGTGAGATTTTGAGTGAAAACCTCCTTCCATCACGCAAGGGCAATGAAGATGGAAAACGTTGGCTGGGTCTTTCTGCATGACAGTGATCCCAAACACACCGCCCGGGCAACGAAGGAGTGGCTTCGTAAGAAGCATTCAAGGTTCCTGGACGTGGCCCTAGCCTGTCTCCAGATCTCAACCCCATAGAAAATCTTTGGAGGGAGGTTTAAATTCCGTGTTGCCCAGCGACAGCCCCAAAAACATCACTGCTCTAGAGGAGATCTGCATGGAGGAATAGGCCAAAATACCAGCAACAGTGTGTGAAAAACCTTGTGAAGACTTACAGAAAACGTTTGACCTCTGTCATTGCCAACAAAGGGTATATAACACAGTATTGAGATGAACTTTTGTTATTGACCAAATACTTATTTTCCACCATAATTTGCAAATCAAATCTTTAAAAAATCAGACAATGTGATTTTCTTGATTTTTTCTTCTTCTCATTTTGTCTCTCATATTTGAGTATACCTATGATGAAAAATTGGAGACCTCTCTCATCTTTTAAGTGGGAGAACTTGCACAATTGGTGGCTGACTAAATACTTTTTTACCCCCACTGTATGCACGGGGGCCCAGAATAATGACTGACACTGCATCGGTCCTTAAAAGCAGTTTAATGATAAGACCCATCTTAATTTCGGGTCAAGTTTTCAAACTAGCTGTACAAAAATGCTAACTGGCCTAGAGGCTAACTTCATTTAGGCCAGAGAGTCTGATTGGCTCAACACTACATACGTGTCAGCACTGTATATAGTTACGTTACCAAAAACGCTCTGTCTGAACTCAAACTTTTTTCCAGGGGTGGGGCTTAAGTGAAACTTTGAAGCAGAAAACAGACATGAGACATTTGAGTGATTTTGCCCTTGATATGTGTAATAAGTCATAAAGAACATGTTCCAGAATGTTAACAAGGAAGAAAATAAGGCTTTGTGACAGTGAATAAGTGCAACAATCAGTTGATATTCAAGTCTTTTGCTGTAGCATGCTGCTAACTTGTAGAAAGTACAATAGAGATAACATTGTTACCGCCTGGTCAGTAGTTGTCACATTCATTGTTGCTGCCCACTGTAATAGTTGTACTGGTTGCAAGTTTGGAAACAAACATCAGAAGTCACAGGGCTATCACTTTGATCATCAAAGTTTACCATTACTAGTTTCTTTCTACTCGATTGACGGTTGGCAACCAGCTTACAGGTGCATTACCGCCACGTACTTCACTCTATTTCATTACTCTATCTGGTCAGGAGCTGTCCTAAAATATCCCAGTTTCTACCTTTAGTTACGATGCCAAACATTATGATTGTCCATTATTAAAATTTTTGCAAAAGGAAAAAAGTACAATCACTTAGGAGATTCAGAATTGTATTTACCATCATGGAATTTTGTTACTAATTCAACAAATGCTGTAGTTGAATAAGCTTTTAAAAACATCTGACAGGGGTACAAGTGCATCATGGTCAAAAGTAGGCTATAGAGACAGTTTGGTGGCAGCTGGATGAAAACCCATCCATCAGGCAAAATCCAGAAATTCAGCCCATTCACTGGCTGCCGTTGCATATATTTTTACATGATACAATGATGCATAATGTCAAGGTGAGATATTTTAAAAAGATCAAAAATGTTTGTTGCTTTAATTGGAGCTTCTTCAACTTATCAAGCCAAGCTAATTGTAGGAAGTGGGGGTAGTGACTCTCCCTAGACCACATTGCCAAAATTACTGTTTGAGGATTCAGGAGCAATTTGTGTGGTCTACCCTTTTATCACATATTGCTTAGTATTATCACACAGGAATAACAATAAGAACTGCCATCCATCCATCCTCTACTGCTTATCCGGGGGTCCTGGTTGGGGGGACAGCAGTGCAAGCAGAGTAACCCAGGCTGCCTCCCGTCTTCACTTAGTGTAGTACCATGATCCTTCATGGGTCCCTTCTGAGGTATGAATCCACTGGAGAGGCAGACCATGTGGCTGCTTCTGAGTACACTTGGTTCCAGATGTACCTTTTTCATAGGGATCCACTGGATCGCTCTTGGTCTGGCCCTTTACCAAGGACCATTTTGTCTTGGGAGACCTTAACGCAGGGATGGGCAACTGGTGGCCCACGATGTCATCCACTGCAGCCTGCCAGTCCATTTCCAAAAATCAATTATTTATTTATATCCCATTTGAACGTATTTGGAACTTCATTCTTAAATGCAGTTATAGAGTCTGGCAGCAGAGGGAGCTCTTGTTAACTACTGTCCAGAATTTCTCTTTGCTCATCATTTTGATGGAGAGTTTTAAAAATTAGGTAATGATATAATTCTATCAGTAGTTTTAATTCTAATGATAAAACACTCGGGTTCAGGCCGATCTGAACACGATCGGGTTCAGACCTCACGTATAGTGAGGGTGTGCTGGGAGCGTCTGGCTGAGGCCCCTGTCCGGGAGGTCTTCAACTCCCACCTCCGGAAGAACTTCAACCACATTCCGAGGGAGTCTGGAGACATGGAGTCTGAATGAGCCATGTTCTCCACCTCTGTTGTTGAAGCGGCGGCCCAGAGCTGCGGCCGCAAGGTGGTCAGTGCATCTCGTGGTGGCAACCCCCGAACCAAGTGGTGGACACCAGTGGTGAGGGGGGCCATTAAGCTGAAGGAGTCCTATCAAGCTTGGTTGGCTTGTGGGACTCTCGAAGCAGCTGAGGTGTACCGACAGGCCAAGCGGAGTGCAGCTCGGGTGGGTTGCTGAAGCAAAAAACGCGGGGGTATGGGAGGAGTTCGGTGAGGCCATGGAACAAGACTTTCGGTCGGCTTCAAAGAGATTCTGGCAAACTGTTCGGCAGCTCAGGAGGGGAAAGCAGCTCCCCGTCCACACTGTGTGTGGTGCGGATGGGACACTGTTGACTTCAACTGGGGATATCGTCGGGCGGTGGAAGGAATACTTTGAGGATCTCCTCAATCCCACTGATACGCCTTCCACAGAGGAAGCAGGGGTTGGGGACGAGGGGGATGACTCTCCTATCACAGGGGCTGAGGTCGCCAAGGTGGTTAAAAATCTCCTTGGTGGCCGGGCCCCGGGGGTGGACGAGATTCGCTCTGAGTACCTCAAGGCCCTGGATGTTGTTGGGTTGTCATGGTTGACACGCCTCTGCAACATTGCGTGAAGGTCGGGGGGCAGTGCCTTTGGCATGGCAACCCGGGGGGGTGGTGGTTCCTCTCTTCAAAAAGGGGACCCGGAGGGTGTGCTCCAACTTCAGAGGGATCACACTCCTCAGCCTCCCTGGGAAGGTCTATGCCAAGGTACTGGAGAGGAGAGTCCGGCCGTTGGTCGAACCTCGGATTCAGGAGGAGCAATGTGGTTTTCGTCCTGGCCGTGGCACATCGGACCAGCTCTTACCCTCTCGAGAATTCTTGAGGGTCGTGGGAGTTTGCCCAACCAGTGTACATGGGTTTTTGTGGACTTGGAGAAGGCATTTGACCGCGTCCCTCGTGGATTTTTGTGGGGGGTGCTTCGGGAGTATGGGGTATCGGGCTTGTTGTTACGAGCTATTCGGTCTCTGTACGACCGTTGTGAGAGTTTGGTTCGTATTGCCAACACTCGGTCGGAGTCATTCCCAGTGAGAGTTGGACTCCACCAAGGCTGCCCTTTGTCACCGATCCTGTTTATAATTTTTATGGACAGGATTTCTAGGCGCAGCCAGGGAATGGAGGGTGTCATGCTTGGTGACCACAGGATCTCATCTCTGTTGTTTGCAGATGATGTTGTCCTGTTGGCTTCATCCAGCAATGACCTACAGCTCTTGCTGGGACGGTTTGCCGCTGAGTGTGAAGCGGCTGGGATGAGAATCAGCACCTCCAAGGTCCGAGTCCATGGTCCTCAGCCGGAAAAAGGTGGATTGTCCTCTCTGGGTTGGGGACAGGCTCCTGCCCCAAGTGGAGGAGTTTAAGTATCTTGGGGTCTTGTTCACGAGTGAGGGGAAAATGGAGCGAGAGATCGACAGACGGATTGGAGCAGCATCTGCAGTGATGCGGACGTTGTACCGGTCTGTTGTGGTGAAGAGGGAGCTTAGTTCCAAGGCAAAGCTGTCAATTTATCAGTCAATCTACGTTCCTACTCTCACCTATGGTCACGAGCTTTGGGTAATGACCGAAAGAACGAGATCGCGGATACAAGCGGCTGAAATGAGCTTCTCCCGTAGGATTGCTGGACTCACCCTCAGAGATAAGGTGAGGAGCTCAGTCATCCGGGAGAGGCTCAGAGTAGAACGCTGCTCCTCCACATTGAAAGGAGTCAGTTGAGGTGGTATGGGCATCTGATTAGGATGCCTCCTGGACACCTCCCACTTGAGGTGTTTCAGGTACGTCCCACTGGAGGAGACCCCGGGGCAGACCCAGGGCTCGGTGGAGAGACTGTCTCCAGCTGGTCTGGGACGCCTTGGTATCCCCTCTGAAGAGCTGGAGCAGGTGGCTGGGGAGAGGGAAGTCTGGGCTTCTCTGCTTGAACTGCTGCCTCCGCGACCCGGACCTCCGGAAAAGCGGTAGAAGATGGATGGATGGATGGATGGATGATAAAACACTGAGTAGTTTTTATTTGCATTGTCAGTTTTAATTGTGAAACTTGACTTTGAAGAAAATTACCCCTCCCCCCACCCCGAGGGTTTACAGGTAAATCTGGTCCTTGGGACGTGAGGAAAAAATCTGTGGCCCTCACTACCACCAAAGTTGCCCATCACTGCCCTAACGGATCCAAGTTGCCCTTGACATCATAGCTCCTGGGATCATTAGGGCACACAAACCCCTCCACCACAATGAGGTAGTGATCCTGACATGTGCAGTTGCTAGAGATGGGTTAGCTTACTTGTCTGGAAGAAGACTGGTGACCTCACTATGTCTTTATAGCCCGTTTGTTTTTTAGATCTGTTATCTAAAAAAAGCGTGTTTTCATGAAAGTGTCATTAATGTGGCATTTAAACTTGCCCACGTCACTGTCTGTCCTCACTGACTTTTCTCTTAGCAGAAAAAAATGAACTTTTTGTTTTTTTGTACTAGTTGCTTTTAGCATTGCCCGTGGAATGTGCAAGTATTCCTGTTTGAAACAGGTATCCCAATTAGACGTTACAGGCCCAAATGTAGGGGGTGTTTGAAAGTGGAATACAAAGAGGTGTAGCCGCAATCACACGTTAGACTTTGACAAATACGAAAGGGAGTGAATGGCAGTAAGATTTGATGGTGTGAATATTAATTATAGAATACCGAATTACTGAAAATGAATGGGACATCTAGTATTGGCGACTGTTTAGGAACCCTGTGTTTATTTGTTTGTCAGATCACTTATTTGTTGTGATCTTTTATGACTTATATTCATAATAGTGTATCTTGCACCATTATATTTAATTTAATTTATGTCACTGTTCAGTGATGGAGTTCAGTGTAATATTGAATTTTTTTCGGTGTATCGTCAATAAAGTCATGCAGTACTATAACAGGACACATTTACAAGTATTTGAGACCCATTCTAGTGCATCCTTTTGTATTGTAGCAATATTTGGTTATTAAGCAGACGGACAGACAAAAATTCAATATCGCTAATTCATATCTCAAATTGTTGTCTGAGACGAGCTAAAACGAACTGCACATGTTTTGGTCTCAACAAATGTCGCATATGGTGACAATGTGCTCTTGAAAGTATGCTGCCCTGGAGAGCCAAGCGATCAGCGGTTAAGATGGCCACTGACTGTGTGACGTCACAACCGGCAAACACATGCACACTGTCGCGGCCACTGCTGTGTTTTGCTTCATGCAACACTTGATGTTTACGTCTTAAATCGGCGATTACGGATATTTCTCGGAATTACCAATATTTTCATGATCATAAGGAACGGTTAGGGGGGAAAAAACATGCTGAAGAAAGACAGTTTACTCACCGGTTGCTTATATTGGTAGTCCATCCTCCTGTGTTTTTAGAAGCAAAGTTCTCAATTACAGAGACACACAGTGTTCCCTATTGCTTCAGCTTCTGTATTAAAGCAGACTCCAGTGAAAATAGTACCCCTGGTTTGTCAGTCTTTCTTGTCCACATATATTCTGCAGGTTGTCACGGCTCGCCGTTCTCAGGCATCTGCCTCAGCTGCGCGCGCACCTGCACCTCGTTAGCGCCCTGCATGTGCAGTAGACATTTCGTTGACAGCGATTTCGAGAATAAGATGCAATTTGAAATGAAATTTGCAAAGAGATTGGTGATAAAGAAAACGGCTATTCCAACTATATATCCCGCGATTGCCAAGTCTGACTCTGAGACAAGTGTCAGTCACAGTGGCGTGAAAAGCCAGGGTGATCTACCGAGGCGATCAGCTGTCAGAACACGAGAAGTAAACAGGGTAAGTTTTGTATTTTTAATATTCACTGCAAATGTTTACTAAACATTTTAAATGAATTCCAAGCAATGGATGATTTTCAAAATCAAATTATTTCTGGGAAATAATGCGGTGGCGGACAGGTGCCCGTGTCAGGTTTTGCAGCGTCGCGCAAACAGAGGCACACTGGCGGGCCCAGGCCACCAGTGTTTTGCGCGTGCTTTTGTGCCTAAGACGTTGAAGAACGCGGAGTTGACAAACAGACAAACAAACCCCGGCAAAAACATAACCTCCTCCTGGCCTTTTCGGCCTGGCGGAGGTAATTACCAATGACAGTTCAGCTTTCAATTTTTAGGGAAGCAACATATTTGCTAAGAAAAATAAATATAAGCCTAAGATTGTAAGAGAAATGTGCTTTTAAAATTGGAAACCCCCAATTTTCTACCATAGAATGGTGCCCATTATAACTGTGAAATGTTATTTATTGGAATATAATAATTGCTATATCTGAAACTAGTTATTTTCTTAATCTGTAGTGATAACTCCATTAATTTTTGTATTTCTTTGTATATTTCTGCTGTGTTTTCCAAACATTCATACAAAGGTGGTATAGTATGTAATATTTCTTTTCAAATTGAGAAGAATTTAGTGTGTTCAAATTATTCAAATGTATATGACATGCGACTTTGATGAATGCTGAAACTATGAGAATTATAACATTGACATGAACATTAATAAACTCAATATATGATTTTACAAAACTTTATTTACATATCATTGTTCACAAAATCTAATCTTGGTAGGCAAAATCCCTTGTAGTGATCAGATGGGAATGTTTCTCTGAGGCTCACTGCACAGGCAGGCAACATAACCCTCACTTCTTTCCCACAAATAAGGCTGAATACCCCCTCAGCACCACCCAAAACTACTTCATCATCCGATTCCTCATTTTCAATGTCATCATTTATATTGAGGTCGTCAAACTCGAGAAATAATCGCTGTCCGAATCACTTTGCTCTCGTTCTGCATTTAACTATGTATTGCTGTTGTGACGTCACCAATGCCCGCACCTATCGAGAGATGGCGGGTACTGCAGCCTTCACTAAGTGAAGGCTGAGCTATGAGCAAATAAGTCATTTATGGAAGCTGTGACACATATTAAATCGCGGGAATAGACAGAATAGAATATTTTCATACAATCTGTTGATTGGTTCAATAAAAAAATGTCACTGTCCGTCTGCTTTAAAAGCTTTTTAAAACTGTAATCACTTGAATTCAGTTCAAAACGCCCAGCACTGTACACAGCAGAAGGAACTGTTTTACTGCAACCATTGCATCAGTGTTGCCCATTTATTTAACAAAAAAGGATTTATTTTGTTATCTGGGCATTTTTGTGTCCTGTTTAGTGATGGTCGTCCTTTAGTCAAAGCGTGCATATGTGGCCGCATATGATATGCAATTGATCTGGCCATTCCGCTCCACAATCATGATGGTATTATTAAGTTTTGATTTTTAGATACTTGTGCGAGCACTTCAGAGGAACGTCATCGGGGACTTGCAGTCCTGCAAAGGACAGCTTTAGCACACGAAGCAGCAGCCGGGACTCCAATCTACCACTGACCTGGCCGGCTGGGGCTTGCCTCCCCATGAAGGACCGTGGTCCGCGGGGCCACTGCTTTCTGTCCTGTCTGGGATATACTGGTGTTCTTTACCAGAGCCCTGAGTCCCCGCTGGGAGACTGCCTGGTCCTGATGCCACGTATTATCCAATCAGCACAGAGTCAATCCTAAACCCTGCCCACACTTTTAGAAGCCTGAGCATGAGGAGACGGGAGTGGTGGCTAAACTTTTATTAATAAAAATAACATATTTTCACTGAACAACTTCATACTCGGGGATGCACACCCTTGAAACCTTAGCAAGCACTTATAAATCTGAGGTCAATCTTATGAACAGTTTGTGTGTGCCTGTTCCTCACATCTCTCTCAGACAAATTCCTTGCATTTATAGATGGATGTACTGGATGTCCCTGGGGTGAAGATATAAATGACTCAATTTCCTAAGTCACACACCACCTCCAGACCAGCACTGCGGGAAAGAGAGACTAGCAAAAGTAGGTCAGAAGCAGCTAAAAATTCTAAATAAGTTGTCAAATAGCAAATTACAGTTATTGTCAGTCGCTTTGTTGCATTTCTCAGAACAGAAAGGAAGTTTGCACAACACTAGGTGCATTTCTCAAAACAAGTGTGGAAACTGCAAAACACAGTAGATGGCCTGTAAAGTATGTATCCATCCATCCATAACATCTTATACCGCTTTTCGGAGGTCTGGGTTGTGGAAGCAACAGCTTAAACAGAGAAGCCAGACTTCTTTCCCCTGCCACCTGCTCCAGCTGTACTGTTCTGAGAGGATACCAAGGTGTCTCCCAGACCAGCTGGGAGACATACAGTGGTGTGAAGGTGTTTGCCCCCTTCCTGATTTCTCGTTTTTTTGTATGTTTGTCACACTTAAATGTTTCAGATCATCAGACAAATTTAAATATTAGACAAAGATAACACAAGTAATCACAAAATGCAGTTTTTAAATTAAGGTTTTTATTAAGGGGAAAAAAAAATCCAAACCTACATGGTCCTGTGTGGAAAAAGTGATTGCCCCCTAAACCAAATAACTGGTTGGGCCACTCTTGGCAGCAACAACTGCAATCAAGCATTTGCAATAACTGGCAATGAGTCTTTTACAGTGCTGTGGAGGAATTTTGGCCCACTCATCTTTGCAGAATTGTTGTAATTCAGCCACATTGGAGGGTTTTCGAGCATGAACCACCTTTTTAAGGTCATGCCACAGCATCTCAATCGGATTCAGGTTAGGATTTTGACAAGGCCACTCTAATGGCCCCTAAGCCATTTCTAAATCTTTGGGACTCCAGCGAACCACAGTGAGAGCCATTATCCACAAATGGCGAAAACATGGAACAGTGGTGAACCTTCCCAGGAGTGGCCGGTTGAAAAAATATTACCCCAAGAGCGCAGCGACGACTCATCCAAGAGGTCACAAAAGACTCCAACATCCAAAGAACTGCAGGCCTCACCTGCCTCAGTTAAGGTCAGTGTTCATGACTCCACCATAAGAAGGAGACTGGCAAAAATGGCCTGCTGGGCAAGATTGCAAGACGAAAACCACTGCTGTGCAAAAAGAACATAAAGGCTTGTCTCAGTTTTGGCAGAAAACATCATGATGATCCCCAAGACTTTTGGGAAAATCTTATGCAGACTGACGAGACAAAAGTTGAACTTTTTGGAAGGTGTGTGTGTCCCATTACGTCTGGCATAAAGGTAGCACAGCATTTTAGAAAAGGAACATCATACCAAGAGTAAAAAATGATGGTAGTAGTGTGATGGTCTGGGGCTGTTTTGCTGCTTCAGGACCTGGAAGACTTGCTTTGGTAAATGGAACCATGAACTCAGCCGTTCTAACCAAAAAATCCTGAAGGAGAATGTCCGGCCCATTTGTTCTTGACCTCAAGCTGAAGCGCACTTGGGTCTGCAGCAGGACAATGATCAACACACACCAGCAAGTCCACCTTTGAATGGCTTAAGAAAAACAAAAAGAAGACTTTGGGAGTGGGCCTAGTCAAAGTCCTGACCTGAATCCGATTGAGATGCTGTGGCATGACCTTAAAAAGGCGGTTCATGCTCGAAAACCCTCAAATGTGGTTCAATTACAACAATTCTGCAAAGACGAATGGGCCAAAATTCCTCCACAACACTGTAAAAGACTCATTGTCAGTTATCGCAAATGCTTGATTGCAGTTGTTGCTGCTAAGGGTGGCTCAACCAGTTATTAGGTTCAGGTTCAGAGATGAGATGAGAGATGAGAGGTTTAGGGGGCAATCACTTTTTCACACAGGGCCATGTAGGTTTGGATTTTTTTTTTCCCTTAATAATAAACACCTTAATTTAAAAACTGCATTTTGTGTTTACTTGTTATCTTTGTCTGATATTTAAAATTTGTTTGATCCGAAACAGGGTGGCGTGGTGGAGGAGTGGTTAGCACTGCGGCAGCACGGCAACTCACCCTTGGCCGGGGGATCCTGGGTTCGATCCCAGCCCCTGACCAACAGTGATCGTGTGGAGTTTGCATGTTCTCCCCGTGTCTGCGTGGGTTTACTCGGGATTTCTCCGGTTTCCTCCCACATGCCAAAAACATGCAAGTTAGGTTAATTGACATCAAACTGGGGATTCTAAATTGTCCTTAGGTATGACTGTGAGAGTGAATGGTTGTCTGTCTCTCTGTGTTGGCCCTGTGATGGACTGGCGATCTGTCCAGGGTGTATCCTGCCTCTCGTCCAAAGATGCGGGGATAGGCTCCAGCCCCCCCACCCCCCCACCCGCGACCCGAAAAGGATAAGCGGAAGAAGATGAATGAATGATCTGGAACATTTAAGTGTGACAAACATACAAAAAAATGGAAATCACGAAGGAGGCAAATACTTTTTCTAACCACTGTAGTCTTTCCAGCGTGTCCTGAGTCTGTCTTAGTGTGTAATTTGCTCAAAATGTTTAGTCTGTGTGTCAGAAGCAATTATTATGTCAATGAAACTGTCACTACCATCAGAATGAAGAGTCCTTATGTCAGCTTTATGAACAAGACCATCAAATGGCTTTGGCCATGTTTTCAGTAGAACAGTTTATGCTGTAGTTATTTTCTAATAAAAAACTGTCATGGCTTTTGGTGACTGAAAATGAATGAATGAATAAGGCAACACTTCTTCTGTGTTGCAGGGTCAGTTTCAAAACTATAAAGTCACATATTATTGTGTGAGGGGAATAGATTGAAAGACACTAGATATGATTCAAAGTTTTTACGGAGTTATGGATTTTGACGTTTTACATTAAGTGTACCATATTTCTGTGTGTATAGTGCACATTTTGGGGTTACCTACCTATTTTCCCCGATGAAGTGTTTGGATAATGAAAATACAGTGGTTCTCCCAATATTTAGTTGCACCCTCTGACCAGAGGTTGCCACTAACTGAATATTGTCCTTCATTGAAAGGTTTTTTTTTTTTTTTTTTTTTTTTTTTCCCAGCAGTGACAGAAAAATCTGAGAGCTATCATTTTGACAGATTACACTGAGGGTGATCTAATTAAAATCAATTAAAATGACAGATAATAATGGAGTATGATTTTTTTTTTTTTTTTTTTTACAACCCCATCTGTCAAAAATGATAACACAAACATCTTGTGCAACCTCTGCTTCTGACCAGTCTCAGCCATTGCAAGACAGTGATTTAGACATTTAAAACAATTGTGGCCCTTTCATCAGGAACAGGCCTACGTACAGTCATATGAATAAATTAGGAAACCCACTTAATACTCAGTCCTTCATTAATAAATGTTCACATATCTGTCAACCTTGTTTTTGTTTTTATTTGCATTTTTTAACATTTATTTTAACCATTTTAAGTGGGAATGAATGTGGGGGTATCCTAATTTATTCCTCACTATTTGTTTAGAATTACATTTTACAGAAATTTGAAAAAAGTCTTTAATTCATTTTTAATTGTTGTATTACATGAATCTCGCAGTATTTTTAACATTAAATATCCATATGTCCAAATATGTTAAAAAACACACGGGCTTATACAGGGTTGTCCTGTTTTTTTCACATGACTATTTGGCCTATCCTCCCTCTTCCTCTGATCTGTGGCTTTTTTCTTCCACCCCACATCCTTGCGCTTCTTCCGGGCTGTTTGACCCTGCTCTTGATTTCCTTCCATTTTTGTATCAGAAATGGTAACTGCTCTGTGAAGGCTTTATATATACTGCCCAATTGAAGGTTCATAGGATTCACCTCTGAGCTGTTTTAGGGAACTGGAAGGGCATTGGTTGACCCAACACTTCAAATATTTCCCCTCATAAGTCAAAGTAAAGATTCACCTAAAAGCAAATCAATCTAATACATATTTACAAGACGTTGTAATAGAAAAGTATAAAATCTGCTTAGTCATGAGTAACTAATTCATCATTTTTGCATGTGATGACTGAAACAGTGACAAAAGTCTAAATGTTCTGGGGTGAAGGGCTATTCAGCAGAAAACCTGTTTAAAGTATTTTGACCTACAACGGCAAAAGATGATGTTTTAAAAAAAAAAAAAAAAAAAAAAAAGGCAGATAATTGTATACAAGCAGTTGATTGATGTACCAAAGCATTCACTGTTTGCTCAAACTGAGGAGAGATTGCTTTTATGATGAGCACAGATGATGTGGAGGTTGAACTAATAGTTTTGGGCACTTCAGTTCTGTTTCGAGAATGCACCAAATTGACTGAGTTAAAACTGTAACTGTATCATTCTTCTGACAGGTTTAAATATTCAGTCGTACCCTCAGTTTATTCTGTTTTGAAGACACTGCACATCACCAGCACTCTGTTTATTTTAAACAGACTTTGTAATGTTTGCTGCCTAAAACTTTTATAAGCTGAAGGTTAGACTAAAGGTTATACTATGTTTGCTGCAATGGATTTCCCCTTTATGTTTCAAGTGGCAGTTCTGAAATATGATTTAATTGTACAGGGACAATGCACATTAATAAACATTTCTGTAATAGTGCCAGTTTAGCCAGTTGGCTAATTTTCAACTGCAAATATGGTGTGTCTCATATAATTTCTCAGGGAAAACGAACAAAAGGGTAATTTATGTTTCGTTAAGATGTTCTTTACGTCAAGTGTTAAACATTACTTAAAGTGCATTAAATGACTGGAGCTTGTCCTGGCTCTAAAGAATATGGTAGTTTTTTTTTTTTTAAAAGGCCACAGGACTTTGTATTGATTTCATGAAAGAACTGATGTAATATTTTTTTTTTCATAGCAGCTGTATTTCAGAGAGTTTACTTGGATTTGTTTATCATGCTGTTCCAGTTGTTAATGTAAGAAATTAGATCATAATTGGGATGAAAGTACTTTAATCTGAGAACTTGAATTTTAATTTGTTGTAAATGCGTAGTCATCCATATAGGTTTTGGACTAGTCCCAGCATGCACACTATTTCTGCTGTCCCACATCATATGATGCACACATCTGCTTATTTTTTGAGAGGCACAGCATTTTTATTATTTCTTTGCTTTTGTCTTGTTCTTATGTGCCATATTTGTATTTCAGTTCAATTTGGATTTATTGGCATGGGAAATGTACGTTTACATTGCCAAAACAAGTGTGACTTAAAACAAAAGCACATACAGTATAACCATCTTCTTACCATAGAATATATTAAACAGAAAAATACAGGAGTAAAATAAGAGAATGTTTCTTTCTCATATACATAGGTGTTATGTATATAACTGGTGTGACGAATGAAGGGGAGATGGCAGTAGAGTTGAACACAGCCTTTATATGGAACTATGTCAAAGCAGTACACGGCAGGGACTAGCGGGATCATCCGGCCAAAAGAGGCCGTACATGGTTGCCAGCCCACTATAGAGGACAGTGCGATGACGTGACAGGAAGTCCACGTCACCACACTGCACTTGACAATAAGGGCCACAATCCCATATACCACATTTCCTCTCCTCTTAGAAAAGGTCCAAAACCACACACACAATTGAGACCAACCCCAATCTGGAACCCGAATCACACTCTAAAATGACGAGAACGAATGTACTAAATTGGCCTAGCAACACTCACACAAAGCAATCTAAATTGGGGCATGGCGGGTGGACTCGCCACACAGCTCACATGGCATGGTGGATTATTCTCTCCAAACAACTTAAAAAGCCCTATAATAAACTAAAATCACAGCCGTGCTTCTAAACTAAACAAATACACCACGCATATGGGTGTTTTTTTGGGGGGGGGGGGGGTCCAGTGCACTATATCAGGGGTATCCGACTTTCAAGCGCTCTCTCTTTTTCTGTAATTTGCAGATGTCGGTTTCGTTTTTATAATATGCAAGGAACATAAAAGAGTTTCCAGACTTGCATTGCAATTTAAAAAAAAAAAAAAATCATTGATTTTGCCGTTAGAATCGAAACTATGGGTCGTGTCCCCTCATTTTTCCCAGTTTTTGTGTGACATGAAAATCGCATCAATTTCAAAGTACTGTAATGTGATCTCTGAGTAACTCTTTCTACTCAAAATGCAAGAGATAAGAGTTGTAATGCAAATTCAAAATAAAACATTCCCCAATGTGATCGGATCTATGGTTTTTGTACGGCGACCCCTGCAAATTTTACTCGTACGACATAAATTTCCGTGTCCCCAAATTTACGCAGCAACATGCAAGTTATTTGATAAAGTACCAGAAAACAGGAAGTGCTGATGCTTTTCACTTTGCCCTTTTCAAATCCCAAACATACAGTAAAAAGGAGATCAGTCTTTGTGAAGCTCAGATGTAGAATATTTCAATAAAATCTCAAACATTTATGACACATCGAATATGGTGTCCTTTAAAAAATTTACGTCTTTGGTCTTGGTCGGCCGCGTGCAGCCCCGTCTGGTGAGGTGAGCGCCCTGGGAAAGCACTTTATTTTTCTCTACCCCGGATGTGCTCAACCCATGTGGAGAGGATTAACCGTGGCCACTTTATATTGAAGTTATCGAAGGTCCAAACTTCCGTGTCCCGCATTTACGCCTTTTGTGATTTTTACGTCTTATCCAACAAACAGGGAGAATTTGAAGGTATGTATACACGTTATCACATCTTAATATGTCATGAAAATGTAGCTGTTGATGAGTTTTGATGCGTGAAAAATACTGGAAGTGTTGAAGTTGTTTCGTGTAAAACGTGTGCCATTGCAAAGTGCATTGGCACACGGGAAACAAAAGCCCGAGTGTCCCGTTTACGTCTCCATTTACAAGTAGTTGAAGTGAGCGCTCATCCTCAAGAGTTCCTGAACGCGAATTGCCGTTTACGAAAATAGTTAATAGTTTCATAAACCTGACACAATTGGATAGTGATTAGTCAATTTCATGTGCAGATTTGATCAGTTTTAAATTTTGCCACCAATGTCACACATTGGACCCCTAATAAATAAAAACACCCATATATAAAACCCCATAACATAACATTCACATAAAACAAACAGAACTATAACCACAGTGCTACCACACAGTCACTTGGGTGGAAAAGATGGAACCGGCATGGGGGGCCCAGGGCAGCACCTCAGCAGGCACGCCCATGGAGGCAGCAGGCCCCCGGAGTGATGGCTGATCTTCTGGACGGTGGAGCCCGGATCCCACACCGCCATCACGACTCCCGTCCAGCCCTGCCACCTGGAGCGTCCTGCTGGACACGCCGCAGCTGGTTGGCATGCCTCATCGAACCATCGGACAACTGCAAACGCGCCTCTCCCAACTTCGCCACTATCTGCAGACATGCTTGATGTTTTGCTGGCTGTCGTTTGGCCCATCTTCGCCGTGGTCGTTCATCACCCTGAACCCAAACAAAGTCCAAAACCCGAACTGGAATTTTACTCGGCCCGATGTGCTGCTGCTGATCATGTGGCAACTCCATGCTCGTCAGTCCGGCCCCATCGTCTTCTGTAAATGTTGTAGTGTTCACCATCATAGCTGCAGACCCCTCACCCAACTGTGGCCAAGTACCGGAGGCATCTGGGGCTAGCATGGTGTCACTCATCAGCATGGGTACCGACACTCAGCGAGAACTGGCCAACTTGAAAGCGAGGGTGTCCGTTAGCTCCTCATACCATTCACTCCCAGTGTCCATCGGGGGTGGGCGGGGTGATTTCTCCTGTGGGTTCCCCGGGTGAGACAAATGGCACACCCTGGCGTAGTGATTCAAGCATATACATCTACTACAACATTCTCCTCTTGCTGGGCATTCCTTCACTTTATGGCAACTTTTGTTATTGACCAAATACTTATTTTACCGAGGAATTTACCAATTAATTCATTAAAAATCCTTCAATGTGATTTTTCTGGATTTTTTTTTCTCATTTTGTCTCTCATAGTTGAGGTATACCTATGATGAAAATTGGAGACCTCTCTCATCTTTTAAGTGGGAGAACTTGCACAATTGGTGGCTGACTATATACTTTTTTTCCCCACTGTATATACAAAGTGTTTTTGTTTTTTTTCTACATAAATATAAGGAACGGGTCAGTACATGCACGGAGATGCACAGAGGGTCTCGTGCAAAAAGTGCAGAATGGCCATCAGGAGCAGGAGGAGATCCCTTGTCTAGTTTTTCTCTTGCTTGGGGTTTATGGGGGTCTGGATTCATTGGACATCCTTCTCTTGTCACAACAGTTCACAAATCTTGCTGCTGTGTTTGCACATTTCTGTACTTGCCCCAGCAGGTATGGTAGTTTTTTGGCATTGTTCATGTTTTCAAAGTCCTTTTTGGGTGTTGGTAATTTTTGAGAAGTACACGTCTCTGATGTCTTGGTATCGTTGGCAGGTGGTTAGAAAATGGAGCTTGATCTCCACCTCATGTTGTGTGCAGTGGGTGCACAATCTGTCTTCTCTGGGGAGCCAGGTCTGTATGTGGTGGCCTTTTTCAATGGCGAGGCTGTGCTCACTGAGTCTGTACATGGTCAAGGATTTCCCGAGCTTTGGATCAGTCTAGGGCTGCAAGTAAAGATTGTTTTAGTTGTCAGTTAATCTAATGACAATTTTTTTTTTTCTCCAACTAGTCACATTTATTTTTCTCATGTCCACCATCTCTGCGTCTTGTTGGGGCTGCATATTTTACCTCAGCTGCTGTTTAATACCTCTTAATGTTCCGTATCCTGTGGGCGGGAGGGCATTTAAATGCCATTTTGTCGCAGCTGGACACAGTGCA
Source organism: Pholidichthys leucotaenia (assembly GCA_020510985.1). Taxonomy (NCBI): domain Eukaryota; kingdom Metazoa; phylum Chordata; class Actinopteri; order Cichliformes; family Pholidichthyidae; genus Pholidichthys; species Pholidichthys leucotaenia. The sequence continues at coordinate 131,724,183 of CM035842.1, read as the reverse complement.
ACACAGTGTAACTAATATTCAGAATGAGAGCTAATATTAACAAAGATGAAAAAGCGATGGCGACTCCTGCAATTCAGTCACTGCATTCAACACGTTAGCCATGACAACTCACCCCTCAGCAACCAGAGAGCTTATTGTCAAACAGGTAAAGTAATATTAACAGTACATACTACAGTATTGTCATTTTTCTAAAGCTTGAAACAGTTGGTCATTGAAAATAAGCAGCACCGACTTTCTTTACTCGCTATAAACTTACCCAGCAGATGGGATGTGGCTCCCGGGACTCCCTGTGAATTAAAGCTAAAATGTCCTTATTTTAGCCTGGCTTGTTAGCTGGTAACAGGCTTTGCTCTAGATAGGTTCTGCAGCCAGTTAGGACACGGCGCACACGTTAATACCTTCACAACAGTGGGTCTTCATTCTCCTTCTCTCTGCATTGGAGAGACACATACAGCCACATCGGGCTTAAACTCTGTAACAACCGCGAAAACAAAACACAACACACGCTTTGCCATGCTGTGCTCCTCTTCTTCTTTGCTGAAATTGTTCACGCATGCCGGACAACAGAGGCGCTACTGCCTTCAGCAGTTCTGGTCGTGCATTGCAGTTCCGGTTAAATGGGGCTTGCTCCTGCTGGTTACAGCTGAATCGTGGCATGCGTATAAGTTTTATAATTTCAAACGATTTGTCCACAATAAAAATATTTGTCGATCAAATTTTTATTGTCGACGGTATCGATTAACGTCTACTAATTGTTTCAGCCCTAGATCAGCAGCTCACCCGGTCTCATGACAATTATCACGGTTTTCTTTTGCACTACCGACTGCACTATGTGGAACTCCACAATATCTGCTGCTTGTTAATATATTTAAAATTGCATAGATTAGTATTACTCATATTCTACATTTTATTGCATGCATAGTTTTTTATTTTATCTTTAGTGCTACTCCTGTTTAATGTTGCAGCATTGCACCGAGACATATTCCTAGTTTGTGTACTACATGAACAATGGCAATAAATCTGATTCTGATCAGTCACAGTGCTCAGGTAATCTTGCCACCGTATATTCCCTGTTTATGGCCCAATAACATTTCAGTTTGTTCCAGTTTTTGGTTGATTCTTCCAGTGTGTCAGATACTTTTCTTTTCGTTTTCTTATAATTTGGTTTAGTTTGATGTGTTTCTGTTTGGCAGCTCTTGATTATGGCGGAGTCCCCAGAGCCAGCTGCCTGAGGGGGACATCTCTGTACCGTCTCTGTGGGGTGAGCTCTTGTTATAGAGTTTATTGGGGTCACTTTCTTTAAGGTGATTGTAAAATTTAATTGTGCATTTTTGAACTTTAATAATTAGTGGATATCGTACCTGATTGTGCTCTGCATGCATGTTTGGTGTTTTCCGATGAACTCGGAGGACTGATTTGCAAGAGTTCTATCAGCAGAGGTCTCAATCTGGTGTTTATCCCATTTTGTAAAATCTTGGGTTTTCAAGTGGACCCCAGACTGTACAGCCATAGAGGAGGGATGGGTTCTATCACTGAGTCCAGTATTTTGAGCCAGATTGGAATTGGGATGTCAAATTTAATGTACTCTTTGATGGTAAATGGTGTTCACTTATATAGCGCTTTTACTCATCTCTGGATGACCAATGCGCTTTTCAGATTCTCTATCCATCCCATTCACAAACACACATTCACACACGATGGTGATGGAGCTGCCATACACAGGCGCTGGCCTGACCCACCAGGAGCAGCTGGGGGTTCAGTGTCTTGGTCAAGGTTACTTCGACGGTGCAGACAGAGCGGGAATTGAACCCCTGACCCTCTGATCAGTAGTCAACCGCACTACACCTGCACCCACAGCATAAAACACACAGCTTTGTTGAAGGTACCCATGGTGCTGATGTTTAGAGGTCTGATGACTTAATTTTGACATTTTTTAGCATGTTGTGTAAACCAAAAGTCATTGTTGATGACCAATATAATATTTCAACTGCGCCTGCATAAACTAGTTATCATCAAAAAAAAACGCAGCCGCTGACTGGACTGTGATGCCGCCCACCGAATGAAGGGTGGCACCACCATGACATAAGCGACAGAATGGATGCCAGTGTTGCTGACTGAAATGACAGCAGCTTTGTAGCTCACAGTTTCTCTGGTTTCTTGTTTTAATTTTACAGCTATGCCTTTGCGTTGTGTCGCAGGCTTAGATAAGCAGCAGGCCGTGAAAGACCACATCACACGCTTCAGCTCCAACTGTCATAAGCCTCCTCGTGCACTTTTACGCAGGAGGAGCGCATGAGGAGGGGAAGGATTGATGGATTTACTCGCAGCTTTGACCTACTTTCTGTGATTGCATGCTGACGCTCGCTGGCCTGGCCTCACCACCTGATTGAAACTACCGCTGATCATGTTTCCCGGTCCTCGCCCAGGTGCTTCTCTTCACACCATCACCAGCAGTGCGTATACTTAGCGGCCGTTTGTCAGTCACGCACTGCTGGTCCATAGTATTGTCATCTGTGCTGTTAGTCTGCCAGTATTTTCAGCACTCTCACGACGTGTTAGTCACTCCATGTTCGCCATGGTTCTCGTGCGTCCTTGAAGCGATGTCGGCTCTGGGGCGCACCTGTGGCTTTGTCTCCTCTCATTCGTTCTCTGGGCGATGCCGGCCCCCGAACGCCATCAGTAAGTGTTTGTGGTTTTTGTACGTCTTTACCTTTTTGGGAATTGTCTCTTTCTATATTAAATGTGCTGTGGTGAACCCTGCACGTAAATCCTCGTTATTTCATCCTCCCTCTCCGTGCCCTGTGTAAGAACATGCGGAGGGTCATGATGAATGGATTTACGTGCAGGATTCACCAGATAATACATAAATACATAAAGATAATACATAATAAACCCGATGCCTGAGCCACAGAGAATACACTGCTATGATTTTATTGAAAAATGAGGTTTAAATAAATTATATTTATGAACAAGTAATTTGTTGCAATATCTGTAACAAAAGCATAACACTCGGTGTTCCCCTGCCGTGTGTTTGTCGCTGCTGCTGCGCCGGCCATGTGTCCCTCTCCACTGTCACTCTCTGAGTCTGACTCGCTTGGCGCAATGCCCGCTTGGCACGGCTCAAACCTATACGGTCTGATGCCCCCAGATTCTTCATTGTCATCCCATTCTTCGGAACTATAATCATCTGAAGATTGGACAACACAAACCAATTCCAGACTACATGTGCTGGAACCATCGTCAATGCTTTCTGCCGCTTCCATCCTGTGTGCACAATGGGCAGCCAAGGGCTGTGTTCTGTTGATGACGTTACAACGTGGCTGGGAAGGGGGGGGGGGCGGTTCCAGCCACTGATGCAATTGGTGACGTGGCGCTCATGAAAACGTTGGGTATTCGCGTGAAAAAAAGCCTGTTTGACTTAGAACTGCACAGACCAATCTATTCCGTCATATTGTATTATGTGTTGAACAATTAGATGAAGTCAAAAAACGTGTCATCAGACCTTTAGGCCCAGGTAGGTGTAGTTTGCTGTATATTCTAGGGAAGAATTTAATTTGTGATGTTGGGGGCTGGATCCTCTTTGGAATATCATAATTTTTATTTTAGTGAGCTCTACTGTCAAGGCCCAGGTTTGGGGAAATTGTCCAGTAGATCATGGTGTTGTTAAGTGGTAAATGGCACTCACTTATATAGTGCTTTTATTCTCATCTCTTGATGACCAAAGCGCTTTACAGATCCTGCTATCCACCCATTCACACACACATTCACACACTGATGGCGGCATGCTATCTAACATGGCGCTTCCATACCTACCAGGAGCAATTGGGGGTGAAGTGTCTTGCCAGGGACACAACGGCAGGATATCCAGGGAGAGCGGGATTCGAACCGCCAACCATGTGGTTATTGGACGACCTGCTCTACCTCCTGAGCCACTGCCGCCCCTTCTTTGGTTGGGGACAGCAAAACCAGGTCATCAGCAAACAGGCATTTGATTTCTGCAGTGTTTCCTCTGGCTGAAAGACCTTGGCACGGTGGCAACATATTTTTCTGGGTGAGGGGGAGGGCAGTAAACGTATGACATGGTTGTTACTGGAATATGTTAATTTTATACAATTTATTTTTTTAAATTTTCCACAGTAACTTTGCATATGGAACTTACTATTTGAAGTATTGTACAACCGAGGCTTGAATACCGGAATATTGGGCCAGTTGGGGTCCAATCCAGACGTCCTGTGTTTAGACTTTCTAGTGGTGTTATCCTTCTCTCCTTCCTCTACTCTCACTTCTCCTGGACCCTCTGCCTGAACACTTGACTCTCCTTGGCTCCTCTCTTCTGTCTCATCTTGCCCTTGCTGAGCTCTGTCTAATTCAGGTTCTCTCTCTGTCTATTGTGGTATGCAAACAGGTTAGAAAATATCAAGTGTCATGTTTTGTCTTGCAGGATTTTTTTTGTCAGTGTACATACACTACCGTTCAAAAGTTTGGGGTCACCCAGACAATTATTTTGTGTTTTCCATGAAAAGTCACACTTATTTACCACCATGAGTTGTAAAATGAATAGAAAATATAGTCAAGACATTGACAAGGTTAGAAATAATGATTTGTATTTGAAATAATAATTTTTTCCTTCAAACTTTGCTTTCGTCAAAGAATCCTCCATTTGCAGCAATTACAGCATTCCAGACCTAACATGATTGCACAAGGGTTTTCTAATCATCCATTAGCCTTCTGACGCAATGAGCAAACACATTGTACCATTAGAACACTGGAGTGATAGTTGCTGGAAATGGGCCTCTATACACCTATGTAGATATTGCACCAAAAACCAGACATTTGCAGCTAGAATAGTCATTTACCACATTAGCAATGTATAGAGTGTATTTCTGATTAGTTTAAAGTTATCTTCATTGAAAAAAAGTGCTTTTCTTTCAAAAATAAGGAAATTTCTAAGTGACCCCAAACTTTTGAACGGTAGTGTAAATGACAAAAATATGTGTATTTTTTGTACTTTCATTCTAGTGTTTCTTTTTTCCACTGAGTTGGGAAGGGGGGAAAAAAACATTCATAATAGTAATGTGCTGCACGGTGGCGCAGTGGTTAGCACTGCGGCAGCACAGTTTACCCTTGGCCGGGGGATTGTGGGGATCGTGGGATCGTGGGTTCGATCCCAGCCCCCGACCAACAGTGATCTGTGTGGAGTTTGCATGTTCTCCCCGTGTTGCGTGGGTTTACTCCGGGATTTCTCCGGTTTCCTCCCACATGCCAAAAACATGCATGTTAGGTTAATTGGCTGTTCTAAATTGTCCCTAGATATCTGTTTCCTATAGGCCCTTAGAATAGAGGGTTAGTATTAATGAAAGCGCTTTGAGTGGTCTTTGTGACTAGAAAAGCGCTATATAAGTGCAGGTTAGTTAGTTAGTTAGCATACTTAAATTATATGATCAGGTGGGTATAGTAACCAGAAATTCTACTCATGGAAAAGCAGTGCTTTGAAATGAATAATTAAAAGCAGACAACCAAAAATTTCTAGTTGAGTTAAGGGTACAAAGAGCAGCCACTTAAAGCGTACCTGTGGTGGTCGTCTAAACGCATTCAACTTGAAAACATTAGGCAAAGTATTCGTTATTTGGTTAAATAATTATTGCCAGCCATATATCACCAGAGAAATATGCAAATACGACTGCAGGCATGGCCAGCCAATGAAAACTCTGCGCGCAGCCATGACACATGCGGATGTGACGTCATTACGTTGCTACTGAAAAGTCAATACTCCGCCTGTATGAGAGACTAGGGTGCTTTTGTGAGTGTTTTTATTCTGTTATGGCTGAATTGTCGCACTCTGAGGAAGAATTCGTCCAACATGACTACAGGTTTGAGCCAGAAAGGTCTTCTGAGGGTGAAAGTGACGAAGTGGTCCTCACACACAACGCAATTTCGTCTGAAAGGAAACGTCTGCCCTGTTCCGAGATTGCGCAATCACTTTTCCCGCTACGATCTTCTGACAAGTGAGGCTGGGTTTGGGTACACAAAAGAAGTGTTTATCTTTGTTTTTTCGCTTATTATTGAGACATCCAAAGGCTTTACATTCCGCCATGTTGCGATATCCATATCGCATTGTATGTTTTTGTTGTTACAAGAGTGCCGAGTGTCTGCTGAACTGTATATAGTTTTAGCGGCAAGGGAAGAGCCCAACGCCGAATCATCGGCCGTCTGGCGGCCGTTACGACCTCAGATCAGACGAGACGACCCGCTGAATTTAAGCATTTATTTTCTACTCGTTTTAGTTCTGCATTTAATATGAACCCTGAGTTTGAAATAAACGTTTTGAATTTGAATTTGAATATCCTGAAAGCCCCTGTCTCAATCCCGGGCCCACTCCAGGCTCAAAGTCCAATATTGATCCGATCCGGTAGCCACGACACTGCGTCACAGGGGAAGCGTCCTGGCAGGCCATGTAAGCCGCAGTATGGCTGCTCGCATGTTTTGACTGACGATAGCTGAACCCGGCACATCAAGCACGGGATTTATATCACATTGACTTTGAACTTGACCCTTGACTTATACCTGAACTAGAATGTGAGACAGGGGCTCAATATAATATCTTTTTTTTCACGACCACCACAGGTACGCTTTAAAAACTTGAGTAATGACTTCAGTCTTGAAGGTTTGAGGTTTTTCTCAAACATTTATAACAATTTTCTTATAGTTTTCTACTTTTTTCCTGTAAATGTATCTAAATTTGAAATCATTTTCCTCAAATTTGTAATTTCCTCTTGTAAAATTGACTTTTCTTGTACATTTGAAACTTTATTATAAATTTGTGGATTATTTTATGGCTTATTTTTGTGCCTTTTTTTAAATCTTCTTCTGCTTCTCCTTCTTCTTCTTCTCCTTCTTCGGCAGTCAGCTTACAGGTGCATTACCACCACGTACTTCTCTCTATATCATCACTCTATATATCTTGCCCATGGTAACTGTTTTTTAAATAAAAATTTGAAACAGACTGTGGTAATTTTTTTTTTTTTTTAACTTTTTTTCCTTATAACAATTTACATTTTGACCATAACTTTGCAGTCTTGTACAGGGTGTACCCTGCCTCTCGCCCAAAGATGCTGGGATAGGCTCCAGCCACCCCCCCCCGCGACCCGAAAAGGATTAAGCGGAAGAAGATGAATGAATGAACTTTGCAGTCAGAACAGAACAATAATTTAACTCTAATTGCAAAGAAAAAAATATTAATAAAATTCTTTTTAATGAAATAAATTAACTTAAATGACCAAGGGTGCCATTATTTCTGTTAAAATATTTCGATATATTTATATCTGGTTTTTTTGTTTGTTTATTTTTAGTGTGGGTCACACTTGATGGACATACAGCCTTTGCAGAACTGCAGCTATGCTCAGTGTGACCAGTGTGCTATTCCTCAGTGTGGTCTTGGAGGAAATGCCTAGTTTAGAGACCAGAGGCTTATGTTCTTGGGCAGGATGCTCACTGTGATGGGTCACTGTTCATGCCATCCCCTACCCGTTTAATTCCCCACTGGAGTGCCAGCAAGCCAGGGTAGCGAAAGGAACGGCTGGTGGGTCTATTCAGGTCTACTCATGGGTTTATTTTGCCCCCCCCCCCAAAAAAAAAAAAAAAAAAAAAAGGTTTTACTGGTCTGAAGCAAGGGTTGGGCTCGCTGCTCTATAAAGTGATTTTTTTTTTTTTTTAATTTATTTATTTTTGCCAGCCATCTTTGCTAGACGTGGGTCAGGAGTGAATGAGTGAGGGAGGTGTTGTGTTTGGAGTGAGGGAGAGGAGGTAGCAGCGGAGCGGGGTGAAGTTGAAAGGAAAAAGCTGAAAGAGTATTAATACTGGGTCATAGTACTGAGAGATTGCTCAGCCCTAGTGTGGAGTTCAATCACTGAGGTCATTTTGTCTGTTTGAAAAAAAAGAAACGGGTGTCAGTTAAGGAAGGAAGGCAGCAAATGTTTTACATGCTGGTTATAGTGCATTTCTTTCTGAAAATCTGAGTAAAATGGGTCGTTCCAACCATTTTTCAGAAGAACAGCGCACTTTGACTAAAGTTGATTGGAGAGGGGAAAATGTGTAAAGAAATGCAAAAATGATAGGCTACTCAGCTAAAACGATCTCAGATGCTTTAAAATGGCAACCAAAACCTGAAAAAATTTGGGAGAAAATGGAAAAAACTAGCATTCAAATGGATCAAAGAATAGCCAAAATGACAACGGCCCAGTTGATGAGCAGGTCTAGGAAGCTCACAGAAGGTCTAAAAGCCTATGTTAAGCCAAGTGATTGGCAAGAAGTCCTTGCAAAGTCATTTTACAGAATTTAATCATCAGACTCTCCATCCATCCATTTTCTACCACTTTTCCGGAGGTCCGGGTCACTGAGGCAGCAGCCCAAGCAGAGAAGCCTAGACTTCCCTCTTTCCAGCCACCTGCTCCAGCTCTTCAGAGAGGATACAAAGATATTTTCTCTCTCCAGCATGTCCTGGGTCTGCCCTGGGGTCCCCTCCCAGTGGGACGAGCCCTAAACACCTCAAGTGGGAGGCGTCCAAGAAGCATCCTGTTAAGATGCTCAAACCACCTCAACTGGTTCCTTTCGATGTGGAGGAGCAGCGGTTCTAGTCTGAGCCTCTTCCGGATGACTGAGCTCCTCACCCTGTCTCTAAGGGTGAGTCCAGCAATCCTATGGAGCAAGGTCATTTCAGCCGCTTGTATCCGCGATCTCATTCTTTCAGTCATTATTCAAAATTCATGACCATAGGTGAGGATAGGAACGTAGATTGGTAAATTGAGAGCTTTGCTTTAGAGCACAGCTCCATCTTCACCGCAACAGACCGGTACAACGTCCAAGTCACTGCAGAGGCTGCTCCGATCCATCTGTCAATCTCTCATTCCATTTTCCCCTCACTCGTGAATGAGACCCCAAGATACTTAAATTCCTCCACTTGGGGCAGGAGCTTATCCCCAACCCGAAGAGGACAATCAATCGTTTTCTGGCTGAGGACCTTGGACTTGGACTTGGAGGTACTGATTCTCATCCTGGCTGCTTCACAATCTGTAGCAAACCATCCCAGTAAGACCTGTAGGTCATTGCTCAATCAAGCCAATAGAACGACATCATCTGCAAACAGCAGAGATGAGATCCTGTGGTCACCAAGCATGACACCCTCTGATCCTTGGCTGCACCTAGATATCCTGTCCATAAAAATTATAAACAGGATCGGTGACAGAGGGCAGCCCTGGCAGAGTCCAACTCTCACTGGAAACAAGTTTGACTGAGTGTTAGCAATACAAACCAAACTCTTGCAACGTTGTATAGAGACCAGATGGCTCGTACGAACGAGCCTGATACCCCATATTCCTGCAGCACCCCCCACAAGAACATGAGGGATGCGGTCGAATGCTTTCTGAAAGTCCACAAAACACATGTGGACTGGTTTGGCAAACTCCCACAAAAAATCAAGGATTCATTGTACCCCACCCAGTATGGGGTTACCATGGTCCCACCCGGGAGCCAAGCCTGGGGGAGGGACATGATGGCTAGCACCTGGTGGCCGGGTTTCTGCCCATGGGACCCGGCCGGGCTTAGCCCGAAGGAGCTACAATGGTGTGAAAAAGTGTTTCCCCCTTCGTGATTTCTCATTTTTTGTATGTTTGTCACAGTTAAATGTTTCAGATCATCAAATAAATTTATTTGTCATCTTTGTCTAATATTTAAACACAAAATGCAGTTTTTAAGTGAAGGAATTTATTATTCAGTGTAAAAAAAAAAAAATTAATAAAAAAAAAAATCCTAACCTACATGGCCCTGTGTGGAAAAAGTGATCCCCTCCCCCCCCCATTAAAACATAAATTAATTGTGGTTTATCACATCTTTGGAAAGTTGAGTTCAATTTATCTAGCCACACCCAGGCCTGATTACTGCCACACCTGTTCTCTATCAGGAAATCACTTAAATAGGACCCGCCTGACAAAGTGAAGTAGACCAAAAGATCCTCGAAAGCTAGACGACATGTTGCGATCCAGAGAAATTCAGGAACAAAGGAGAAACAAAGTAATTGAGATCTATCAGTCTGGAAAAGGTTCTAAAGCTTTGGGACTCCAGTGAACCACAGTGAGAGCCATTATCCACAAATGGTGAAAACATGGAACAGTGGTGAACCTTCACAGGTGTGGCCATCCAACCAAAATTACCCCAAGAGTGCAGCGACGACTCGTCCAAGAGGTCACAGAAGACCCCATAACAACATTCAAAGAACTGCAGGCCTCACTTGCCTCAGTTAAGGTTAGTGTTCATGACTTCACCATAAGAAAGACACTGGGCAAAAATGGCCTGCATGGGATAGTTCCAAGGTGAAAACCCCTGCTGAGCAAAAAGAACATAAAGGCTCATCTCAGATTTGTCAGTACACATCTTGATGATCCCCAAGACTTTTGGGAAAATACTCTGTGGACTGATGAGACAAAAGTTGAACTTTTTGGAAGGTGTGTCCCCCATTACATCTGGCAAAAAAGTAACACAGCATTTCAGAAAAGGAATATCATACCAACCGTAAAATATGGTGGTGGTGGTAGTGTGATGGCCTGGGGCTGCTTTGCTGCTTCAGGACCTGGAAGACTTGCTTTGATAAATGGAACCATGAACTCTGCTGTCTACCAAAAAATCCTGAAGGAGAATATCCGGCCATCTGTTTATGACCTCAAGCTGAAGCTTACTTGGGTTCTGCAACAAGACAATGATCCAAAGCCTCTGAATGGCTTAAGAAAAACAAAAAGAAGACTTTGGAGTGGCCTAGTCAAAGTCCTGACCTGAATCCGATTGAGATGCTGTGGCATGACTTTAAAAAGGCAGTTCATAAGGGATAAGGACCTGTACTTGCAGTGGGGCAAGAAAGTATTTAGTCAGCCACCAATTGTGCAAGTTCTCCCACTGTAAAAGATGAGAGAGGTCTCCAATTTTCATCATAGGTATACCTCAACTATGAGAGACAAAATGAGAAAAAAAAAATCCAGCAAATCATTGTCTGATTTTTAAAGAATTTATTTGCAAATTATGGTGGAAAATAAGTATTTGGTCAATAACAAAAGTTATCTCAATACTTTGTTATATACCCTTTGTTGGCAATGACAGAGGTCAACCTTTTTCTGTAAGTCTTCACAAGGTTTTCACACACTGTTGCTGTATTTTGGCCCATTCCTCCATGCAGATCTCCCTCTAGAGCAGTGATGTTTTGGGGCTGTCGCTGGGCAACACTGACTTTCAACTCCCTCCAAAGATTTTGTATGGGGTTGAGATCTGGAGACTGGCTAGGCCACTCCAGGACCTTGAAATGCTTCTTACGAAGCCACTCCTTCGTTGGCTGGGCGGTGTGTTTGGGATCATTGTCATGCTGAAAGACCCAGCCACGTTTCAGCTTCAATGCCCTTGCTGATGGAAGGAGGTTTTCACTCAAAATCTCACGATACATGGCCCCATTCATTCTTTCCTTTACACGGATCAGTCGTCCTGGTCCCTTTGCAGAAAAAATAGCCTAAAGCATGATGTTTCCACCCCTATGCTTCACAGTAGGTATGGTGTTTATTGATGCAACTCAGCATTCTTTCTCCTCCAAACGCGACAAGTTGAGTTTTTACCAAAAAGTTCTATTTTGGTTCATCTGACCATATGACCTTCTCCCAATCCTCTTCTGGATCATCCAAATGCTCTCCAGCAAAACTTCAGACGGGCCTGGACATGTACTGGCTTAAGCAGGGGGGACACGTCTGCACTGCAGGACTCGAGTCCCTGGCAGCGTATGTGTTTACTGATGTAGCCTTTGTTACTTTGGTCCCAGCTCTCTGCAGGTCATTCACTAGGTCCCCCTGTGTGGTTCTGGGATTTTTGCTCACCGTTCTCGTGATCATTTTGACCCCACGGGGTGAGATCTTGTGGTGGAGCTCCAGATCGAGGGAGATTATCAGTGGTCTTGTATGTTTTCCATTTTCTAATAATTGCTCCACAGTTGTTTCTTCACACCCAAGCTGCTTACCTATTGCAGATTCAGTCTTCCCAGCCTGGTGCAGGGTCTACAATTTTGTTCTGGTGTCCCGTTGACAGCTCTTTGGTCTTGGCTGTAGTGGAGTTTTGGCGTCTGACTGTTTGAGGTTGTGGACAGGTGTCTTTTATACTGATAACGAGTTCAAACAGGTGTGAAGCGGATGATAAAATAAAGGCAGCGATGGAGTTTTAAGTTGGTTTATTGAATCATACCGCCTTCATTGGAACACCTCCCCAGCCCTCGTGCTGCGGGCTGAGGTGATGTCCTCAGGCTCTCAGGCAAAGAGACACGGTGTGTGTCCGCAGCAGTTACAGGAATCGGAGTGGGATATTGAGAGACACAATTACAGAATGGTACAGCATTTATACCCAACTCAGACAATACATCAAAGACCTTCACAGCAGTCAATCTGGCATTTGCATATCAGAGGTACAGACAGGATGCATGAACACAATGCATGGATGACACTTTAACCTCACAGCTGTAAACGCAGCATGCAGCGGAAAAAACCCGGGAGTAACGAGCTGACTGTCTCTGTGTGTTGTGGGGGTTGAATTCAACCCGCTACACCGTTCCCCCCCAGAGGGCACGGCAGGGGGCCGAGACCTCGATGTTGCAGTTTGGGCAGCGAGCAGGGAAAAGCTCTGTGCAGGTGGAGGGGGAGGGGGAAAGGGGGTAGTAAGTGTTGACCGGGCACGGTGAAATCGTTCGGGCCGCGCCAAAAATTGTTTGCTGCTCCGCGATGTCGAGGGGCTGTCCCGTTGAACTTGCGGAGATTACCAGAAGAAAAATTAGTCTCTGACTCCTCTCGTGGCCATGAAAAAAAACAGGAGCGGCGAGGGTTGCGCAAACAAAAGCAAGGAACTTGGCGTGTTGACTTTAGGTGCGTGCGCAGCCCTAAAGCCTCGGGAAAAGCGAGACGGCTGAATCCTTTGTGCGCCGTAGCTGAAACCATCAGTGAATCCTGTGGGCGCCTGCGCGCGTAGCTGCTTCAGGTGAGCGCGCAGCCCTAAGTTTCTGCATGCAGCTGCGCAGGACGATGGCGGTCTCTGGAGCCATTCTGTTCCGTGCGTGTTGCTCCGTCCTCGTCACCCCCCGTGCGTGTGCCGGGGCTCCTTGCGTGGGTGGGCCCGCTGGAGAGGAAACCAGGGGTCGGAAACTTGGTGGAGATCGGCGCCGAAAAACATCTATGATGAGCCGTGGCTGCAGATTAGGCATGGTGCGTTGGAGCGTTGAGGGGAGATAGACTATCTTGTCCCTCAGGCTGTCCCGCAGGGACGCCCCGATTCTCGGCGAGGGGTCGCGCCATGACTTTACTGCCGTTTACCCGGTCTTGGGCGATGTTCTGAGAGTAGCTCGCCTGCCGTGGGCTCTGCGTTGAGGCCTCCCTGAAGCCGCAGGTGCTGCATTCGCCGGCAGCTCGTTTCTTCAGCGTCGGGGTCGCCATGCGTGGCTGTCCAGACCGAGAAGGTTGCGTTTGCACAAAACGTGTGCGTTCTCGGGGTCACCAATGAAGCGGATGATAAATAAAGGCAGCGATGGAGTTTTAAGTTTGGTTTTATTGAATCATACCGCCTTCATTGGAACACCTCCCCAGCCCTCGTGCTGCGGGCTGAGGTGATGTCCTCAGGCTCTCAGGCAAAGAGACCACAGTGTGTGTCCCAGCAGTTACAGGAATCGGAGTGGGATATTGAGAGACAGAATTACAGAATGGTACAGCATTTATACCCAACTCAGACAATACATCAAAGACCTCCACAGCAGTCAATCTGGCATTTGCATATCAGAGATACAGACAGATGCATGAACACAATGCATGGATGACACTTTAACCTCACAGCTGTTAAACGCAGCATGCAGCGGAAAAAACCCAGGAGTAACGAGCGTGACTGTCTCTGTGTGTTGTGGGGGTTGAATTCAACCCGCTACAGGTGCCATTAATCCAAGTAACGAGTGGAGGAGAGAGGAGCCTCTTAAAGAAGAAGTTACAGATCTGTGAGAGCCAGAAATCTTGCTTGTTTGTAGGTGACCAAATACTTATTTTCCACCGTAATTTGCAAATAAATTCTTTAAAAATCAGACAATGTGATTTTCTGGATTTTTTTTTCTCCTCATTTTGTCTCTCATAGTTGAGGTATACCTATGATTAAAATTGGAGACCTCTCTCATCTTTTAACAGTGGGAGAACTTGCACAATTAGGTGGCTGACTAAATACTTTTTTGCCCCACTGTATATAGCGCTTTTTCTAGTCTCAAAGACCACTTAAAGCACTTCACTAGTACTAACCCTCTGTTCTAAGGGCCTATACGAGACATACATATATCTAGGGACAATTTAGAGTCACCAATTAACCTAACATGCATGTCTTTTGGATTGTGAGAGGAAATCGGAGCCCCCGGCGTAAATCCAACGCAGCACAGGGAGAACATGCAAACTCAACACGAAAGGTTCCTACCTCTGCCAGCCTGGGGATTCGAACCTGGAATGTTTTTAGCTGTAAGGCAACAGTGCATGCTCGAAAACCCTCTAATGTGGCTGAATTACAATTCTTCAAAGATGAGTGGGCCAAAATTCTGCTGCAGTGCTGTATAAAAGACTTACTGCCAGTTATCGCAAACGCTTGATTGCAGTTGTTGCTGCTGAGGGTGGCCCAACCAGTTATTAGGTTTAGGGGGCAATCACTTTTTCACACAGGACCATGTAGTTTTTTTTTTTTTTTTAAATAATAAACACCTTCATTTAAAAACTGCATTTTGTGTTTACTTGTGTTATCTGTATCTAATATTTAAATTTGTCTGATGATCTGAAACATTTAAGTGTGACAAACATACAAAAAATGAGAAATCAGGATGGGGGCAAACACTTTGACGCCACTGTATATAAGTCCGCCTTCCAGTGGGCTCACCACCTGCAGGAGGGACCAGGGGGGTCCGGTGCTATGTGGATCAGGTGACGGTGAAAGACTGAGATCATCTGACTAGAGAGACTAAATGGTTTTCAGTTGTATATTCAACATTTTGAGCCCTGGCCCAAGACTCTCTCGTTAATGACTTTAGCGTTGTTAATTTTTGCTCCCATCATTTTTTTTTTTTTTATAAAGTGAATCCACTTCTCTAGTTATTGGTGCAGCACAGCCGAGAACAGTCCAGCTACCTTGTAGCTTGTCTTTTCAAACAAGGCTCTTAGTGTTTTTGTAGGCCACCTGCATGGTCTCATGATCTGCCCGGCAGGAGAAAAGCAGCACGCAGGGGAATCAGTTGACACTGCGAGAGACCAGAAACACTAGACACTTGGATTATTGTGGGGCAAACCCTTGAGGCCAATTTCAAGGACAAAGTAACATTAACATAAAAGGGGAGGAAGTTATTTTCAGGTTGAGATGTGTTTTGCATTTTCCTTTGCAAAGCCCATTAATAGTGACTTTAAATTTCATATGGGTATTTTTCATACCCAGAGCTCACATAAATACTGCAGCCAGTTCAAAATCTGAACATGAATTTAATTGTCATTCTAGCAAAAAGAACTGTTTATATGAGTGATTGCCATTGTTCCAGAACAACAAAACTGCCTTGCTACCTAGGTGTGCCATGTCATATCCACGATAATGCCGATATAAATTTTGATACCAGTGTAAAAATGAATATCGCAATATTTGGGGTCCATTATGCTGCCGACGGAAGGTATGCGTTACCATAGAAACAGCAAAACAAGTATGGCACGGGAAGCGGCCACTCCGTGCTTGGAGTGTCTGCATGTAGTTGTGAGGAAGCAATTTAGTTTTAAGGCTAGACTGCTGCCATCTTAAATAAATAAACATGCAGATAATCTGCCCACTTTTTTTTCCCCACGTCAACAACACCGCTTCAGTTTTACTTCGCCCTGAAGCAGTGTTGTTGACGTCCAAAGTGTCCAGAGTTTTACTTTCCTTTTGTTGTGGCTGCTTCAGCTTGATTTATTCAACCACCTGAAGGGGGGAGAGAATCAGTTAAAAGCCCCGGTGGGTGGGTGATTAAGAAGTGTCTTGTTTGGGGGTAACATCAGGCAGGTAGACTAGGATACTGTATAGTCAGTATGATGAAATAATGGTTTTAAATAACCCACTTCCTCCCTGTTTTTATTTAGACCCTTTTCCTGACTCAGTGAAATAACATACTAGACACTAAATGAATTTAATATGTTAAAATGGCTAAAACTCTGTCATGCCCCAGAGCATAAAAATGAGGTAAAGACCAATGTAATGTGGTGAATGAGTATTTGTGGTATACTGTTGTGGCTCCTTATAGTTTCAGATTTACGTTTTTTTATATAATAAATAAGTTGCATTGATATAAGTATCCTCCCAGCTGAAGGTTATAATTGCATTTATAACTTGTTTGATACCTGTTATTTTAAAATATTGGCCTACTAAAACTGTGGCGGAATCTGGTTTCAAAAACAGGGTGGCCTAGGATGAAGTCAAATTCCCAGCCTGAATTTTTGTCCCAGTCCACCCCTCAGTACACTTAAGTTGTGGTGGTATATATTGTTTTCTGGTAATATTTGATACAGAATAAAAATATTTTGAAACTCATTCTGAACTGCTGTTTATAAACTGGAGAAATAAGTTTTTGTTTTGTTTTTGCTGAATATATTGAAGGTAAATAAATTAACGCTGGCCTGTGAAACTGTCCTTTATAAATTTAAAAGAAAAAACTGTATTTTGTGATATTGCGAAGGATATTGTTATCATGAAATTAAACAGAAATATTGTGATATCATTTTTAGGCCACATTGCCTACCCCTATTGCTACCATTTGCAAATTAAGTAAAAAAAACAAAAAACACTGACAACAGCATTTATGCCATATTATGAATATTAATTATAGCCGCATTAATAAGGTGTGATTTTCGTTTCTCTTCCAGTTTGCTGTAAACATGTTTAGAACATTGCCTCCATCGTCCAACCCCACTGGTGCAGAGTTCGATCCAGAAGAGGATGAACCAACACTTGAAGCTGCATGGCCACACCTTCAGGTCAGCATTATTATCTTTAAGTTGTTTGCAACTTGTGGAGAGATGACTCATAAGTTAGACATTCCCATAAATGGTATATGCCTGCCTTTTTCTTCCCTGTATTTACTCCTTTGTTGGCATTTTTGTCTCTCTTGCAGCTTGTCTATGAATTTTTCCTTAGATTTTTAGAATCACCGGACTTTCAACCCAACATAGCAAAGAAATACATCGACCAGAAATTTGTTATGCAGGTATGAGAATCTTGGAATTTATTGAAACTTAAAAAATATTTTAAAGGGTACCTATTCTTTTTTTTTTTTTTTTTTTCTTTTGCACATGTAGATACAGTTTCCAGAGGTTTTAATGAAATGTCTGATGCACTTTGGCCAAAATACCTCACTGTTTAAATGGATAAGAACCATCTTTCGCATAGATTAAACACTGTCTTTCGCAATGACCCATTCCATTGCATGTTTCTTTAAGTGCTAATAAATCCAACTTTAATACACCCCCTTTTTTTTGTCATTTTTGAGATTTGAGGTTGATGCCATTGTTGGCTGGTTAGCTAATAGTTTTGGTGGGCTAACATAAAATGGAGAGTAAATGTGAAGATGTAAAACCCAAAATAAATCATTATTAGGGAAAGGGTGTGTGATTTTGATGTCTGATAGAATATGGGGGATATTAATCGCAGAAACCCCCCCCCCCCCCCAACTAATTGAGTGATTAGCTAGCTGTGCTATTGACAGTTAACTGCCAGTTGTAGGAGAGACATCCCAGCCAGAGCAGAATAAATTCTTGTAAAATTACCTAAAATGACATCAATGAATGGGGTATTTGGTCATGTGTTGGTAGATGGTCCCGTTGGATCAGTGATGTCTGGTGGATGTAGACGGAATAGAAAATTTGCCATAAGAACCAGCTGTAAAAGACTAGCTCACCTTACTCTAGCAGCCTGATATACCAGTCTATTCTGGCAAAATGTCAAAAAAAAAAAGAGTCAGAATGATGCCTAAAGGAAGATGTATAAGAAACTATTAATACATGAACCAGATGTGAAGACAGACGTGTAGTGGGACCACTCTGTGACAATCCACTGGGCTATTCTGGCCAAAATGCAACAAAATGAGCCAATATGATGTAAGGTGCGTAATTGATTGTGGATCATTACTCCGCAGGCTAGATGTGGCCTTCATGTAACTCCAACCCCCCGCCCCCCCACACACACGCACCTT
The DNA here is from genome assembly GCA_020510985.1 of Pholidichthys leucotaenia. NCBI lineage: Eukaryota > Metazoa > Chordata > Actinopteri > Cichliformes > Pholidichthyidae > Pholidichthys > Pholidichthys leucotaenia. Next base: position 131,705,906 of record CM035842.1, on the reverse strand, counting down.
GACTTCACTATATTTTTCTGAACCCGTATCATGTCTGGATAATGAAAGGGAGAGGTAATGCTAAATAAACTGGGATACACAAGGTGTATGAGAAGACTACATCAAGTCCATGGAAAAAAGGGGAGTATTGGAGGAGCTGCTGCTTAGAGGTCCAGCAGCCAAGAAATCTGACTGGAAACAGTTCTTCATTACTGATGAAAACAAAAAGCAGTTCACCAATCTCCTGCCGATGGAGTGGCAGAAAAGTACTTTTTTTTTTTTTTTTTTTTCACCCTTATTGTCATTCAACCGTACAACCAATCATGTACAGCAGAACGAGATTGTGCTTTAACCTATCTACAGTGTTAATCACACACACCCCAAGTGCAGAATCAGAGGGCCACAGAGTTCCCTCCTCCATTCCATTTATTGCTGAGCACCAAGCTGGACGGCAGGAAGTTCCACTTTTATATGGTCTTCGGCATGACCCGGCCGGGATTTGAAACCCTGCCTCCCGGGTGTGGGGCGGATGCTTTACCAACTGAGCCACCACTCCGGTAGTGGTGGCTCATATGCTTCAGAACTCGATGGTCGTCAGGTCACACTGATCTGTGATGGCAAGGCCTGTGTCTTATCAGATGATGGCATTCGTGAAGTTGTCAGTGATACCTCTCCTGTGCTCATCTCAAGAGGAGAAATACAAGAACAATCCTGGATATTGACCAGGTGTTAACAGGTTGTGAGAAGACATCTTAATATTCAGGGTGACTTTTGAAGGATACCCAGCGGTCTCACTTTGGCACGTCCTTTCATTGCACTAGTGCAGGAGTGTCCAATCGTGTGCCATGGAGAGCCCTGACCCAGTCTCTTCAGCAGGTGTTTTCACTTATCGGCAATCAGTGGGAAGAAATTCAGTGAAATCTGCTATTGAAGACGCTGGTTAGAGGTAAAGCCTGCAGGGTCTTAGCCCTCCACAGCACATGATTGGACACCTCTGCACTAGTGCCATCTCATCCGGTGAAAGCATGGAGACCCAGCACTGCTGAAAAATGGGGCTGTGAAAATGATTCAGCCATTTCAATGATGTTAAGCAGCTTCTTATGGTTTCCTCTACTCGTGTCAAAGAGGATGGTAATGTTTGGAAACATGTGTATAATGGAGCATGATGAAAAAGGCATCACTGCCAGGGCTTCTTACTCTAGCATACCTTTACCCTTTACTCTGCATACTGTATGCAATATCCAGGATTGTTCTTGTCTCTCCTCTTGAGATGAACACAGGAGAGATATCATTGACAACTTCACATGGATGCCATCATCTGATGATAAGGCATAGGCTTTGCCATCACAGATCAGTGTGATTTGATGTACTTTTCTGCCACTCCTTCAGCAGGAGATCGGTGAACTGCTTTTTGTTTTCATCAAGAACTCTTTCCAGTCAGAACTTGGTTTCTTGGTTGCGGGACCTCAAAGTAGCAGCTTCTCCGATACTCCCCTTCTGTTTCTTTCCATGGACTTGATGGAGTTTTCCATGTAGGAATTAGTGCTCAAGATGATATCACCTTCAGGTATAATCCTGAATACCTTGCTACATATCTGCTGAGAGTTACTTGGAATATCTCTCAGGCAGTGGAATGTGGCATTACCATTGATGATATTGACTGTCTCATTGATTGGTGGTGCAGCTGCACCCTCAGTACTACTGCACACCATGTGGAACAACTTGGATTTATCTGTTTTCACCATGAAGTGCCCAGGAGGGCCAATACTATATGGTGTGATTCCCTCAGGTCCAACTGCAGTTCTTCATTCTGAGATGATACCTTACTCATTTTGATTGCTCATGCATAAGAATAGCAAAAAAAGAATCCTGAAATATGCTAAAATATATGCTCTGTGTCAGTCACAACCTGGCTTCGAAAAGGTTCTCTCCTTAAATACAGCCAGAACACCCTGTGTATCCCAGTTTATTTTGCGTTACCTCTCCATTTCATTATCCAGGCATGATGAGGGCTCACAAAAATATAGTGAACTCAAGTTGGGCGGGGGGCTGAGGGGCCATATCTTGCCCGAGGAGAAATCCAGCTGAGACCATAGATGCCTAATGGAATAAGCAGACTTTACAGAAAATAGCCATAAACAAATATGTTATTGGCACGGTAGGAGTGTGGAATTGTTTTTGTTTTTCTCTCCTGAGGTTTTGCATTAGTTGCCACCCAAGATATCCAAATTCACACAGCAAGCACTGAAACTGAAATTTTCATTTTTTTTTTTTAAGGTCATAGCTGCTTAGATTGCATGCCTTATGGTAATATTACCCTTCTTGTGCTGTGCAGCTCCTAGAACTATTTGACAGTGAGGATCCTAGAGAGAGAGACTTCCTGAAAACCACCCTTCACAGGATCTATGGAAAGTTCCTTGGGCTGAGGGCGTACATCAGGAAACAGATCAATAATATTTTCTATAGGTCAGTTCTAAAACTTCTTCTCGTCACAGATGGCCAACATATGGATAACTCACCTTGGCAGTTAATGAAATTATCGATCTATTGCATCTAAACAAGACTATATTGTTCCATGCAGGTTTATCTATGAGACAGAACACCATAACGGTATAGCTGAACTACTGGAAATACTTGGAAGGTATGGACTCTAAGCTACAAGCACTATGAATACAGGTGGTATGTCCTTGTTAGTGGACTGCACAGGGAAATTACACCCAATTCTATCACTTTATATTGCTGCAAAGCAAAATGCAGTGTGGTAGTGTGGATAATCCACCTGCAGATTTTTGTTTTTTTTTCTCAAATCTTTTCACACTGGTCCTGTGTGAAAACTCCAGTGTGCAGTTTTTTGTTTTTGTTTGTTTTTGTTTTGTTTGTTTTTGTTTTGTTTGTTTTGTCCCACTTCAGCAACTCCAGGCATTAATTTTAACTGACAGCACAGATTGAAGCATACTTGAGCATGCTAACTCCTTAGCTCATTTTATGTTTGAGGCTCATAACCTTACAAAGTACTTTAAGTTCCTTATTAACCTTGGATTTGATGCTTGTGCTAGCTGTTGTGGCTAATGCTAGCTTTTTTTGTCCTAACAAAGTTTGCAAGTGAAAATCAATAATGTAAGTCTAATTATTCAAGTACTTGTAATATATAATTGGATGCCTTCTTAATTATTTTGGTCTGGAAGTTAGAGGGAAAAATAATTGATCCAGATTATATTTCCACAAACAAAATTCAACTGAGGGCTGAGGTCTGTTATTTTTTTTCCACAATCGTGAATGTTCTGTAGTTGTATGAATCCAGGAATCTCCTTGCAGGTTTTTGGAAGACAGAAGTCTGTACTTTGTGTGAAAAACCTTAAATGTAAATCATTTTCTGGCTTCAGCAGTTTTAATTCTCTGTGATTTCTTTACCCATTCTATTTTCAAAGCTAAAGCTATTTATGTTTTGGTACATTACAGCATAATCAATGGATTTGCCTTACCACTAAAAGAAGAGCACAAGATTTTCCTGTTGAAGGTTTTATTGCCACTGCACAAAGTCAAATCACTCAGTGTATACCATCCACAGGTATGTTTTTGAACTCAAGCGTGAGCAGCTTATTATTAACCTGTAAAGCTGTGTGGAATAATAACCGTAGCATGTACATTAAATTATTTACACCTCACATTTTCTTTAAAACATTATTGATGTCTGCACCTGCTCTGAGTGAACTCATGAGGGAGCAGGTCATTTACTGACACTGACATCTTCTAGCAAGTCTGTTGTGCATTTCCTCGCTCCTACTGTGTTCTTTTTTTAATTACTTGTGCATAAATTCAAATAATTTGACAGTTCATTTATTTTGTTTGTTTTGCAGCTGGCTTACTGTGTGGTACAGTTTTTGGAAAAGGACAGCACTCTAACTGAGCCAGTACGTCAAATTAACCCCTTTGTTTATTAATTTATGTTTATATAATAATATATATATATATATATATATATATATAATATATATAATAATATTTTATTGTATATAAAATGTCTGTATATAATTTTGCTGCTTGAGATCCCGGAATCTATTTGATGCTCAAATTTATTGTTTTGCAACTTGATCAACCATCTTTTCCACACTTTTTCCTTTGCTTTCTTGGATCTGGTTTAACTTTTTTGTGTTATCCCAGGTGGTAATGGCTCTGCTGAAGTACTGGCCAAAGACTCACAGTCCCAAGGAGGTGATGTTCCTCAATGAGCTGGAGGAAATCCTGGATGTCATTGAGCCCTCTGAGTTTGTAAAGGTGCAGGAACCTCTCTTCAGACAGCTGGCCAAGTGTGTCTCCAGTCCTCACTTTCAGGTACCAGCTGGATGTCTATTACTCACCGAATAACCACTTGAATCATTTCTGGTTGCTGTAATTTACAGAAAACTATTTCTTTTCTTCAGGTGGCAGAACGAGCTCTATACTACTGGAACAACGAATACATCATGAGTTTAATTAGTGACAATGCAGCAAAGATTCTTCCCATCATGTTTCCGGCACTCTACCGCAACTCAAAGACTCACTGGAACAAGTAAGCTGCTCACGTTTGCAGTGACAAGCCTCCAGGCAGACTCTAACAGTGCTCCTAAAGTACCCCTATTATGTACTTTTTCCAAATGACACAATTTCCAGAAGTGTTAATGAAATGTCTGTGACATGATTTGATCAAAACAACTCGGGGTTTAATTATTGCAGTACCGTTTTAAACATGGAGAAAGAGCTCTTTTCAAAACAAGGTTTTTTTTTTTTTTTAAATAAGGTATTGCTTTAAATGCTAATTAATTTCTGTGTCAAACCTGACACAGAAATTGTTTTATGTTGAGATGGAGCCTGACATGAGCAAATTATTTGCTGTGAGTCACACTGCAACCTAAATCCCAACAAAGCATAAGATAATCCCTTCCACACCTGTGGAAGGGCGCCTATGTGGAAGGGCGCCTATCTCCGTTTCACTGACCCTACGCCACACAGCTACTGTGAGTAGTGAAAGCTACAGTTGGGGGTCAGTCCTCTGGTTGCTCTGTGTGTTAACTTTCCTTTTCCCGTTCCATTATACTGAGCACCAAGCTAGAAGGTGGAAAGTACCATTTTTATATGGTCTTTGGTATGACCCGGCCGGGATTTGAACCCCAGCCTCCCAGTTGTGGGGCAGATGCTCTACCAAGTAGGCCATCACTCTGGTATCCAACAAAGCATAGCCAGCTTAAATGTTTTGTTTGTTTTTTTTTTCCCCTGTGTGGTGTGGCAGTGTTTTTTATCACTCGCCAGTCGAAGCCCAAAGGGGGGGGGGGGGAGTTGTATGTTTTGGGTCAGTCTGTCCGTCCGTCTGTCCCACTTTTGTGAAAGCGACTCCTCCTACAGTTTTGTTCCAGTTGTTTTGAAAACTTGGTACCATGGTTTGATATACACTGACGATGTGCATATTGCAATTTGGTTCTGATCAGATGATTTATGCAGGAGTTGTAGCCCCTGACCTATGACCTCTTATTTCAGCTCACTTCATAGACAGTAACTGTCTTGTGAAATCAACTCCTCTTACAGTTTTCTGCCGATTGTTCTCAAACTTGGTACCATGGTTTGATGTACTATGATGATTCACATATGGCAATTTCACTCTCATCATATGATCTTGAGGTCAGAGGTCAGATTTTCCCTCAATTTTCTAAACACAGGAACTACTGAAAGAAATGATGTAGCTTTTCAAATTGATAAAGGAGTTGTATCTAATACACATCTTGGATGACTTAAACCCTCACCTAACTATGGGTTTGGGGTCAAGGGGTCAAAGGTCAAAATTAACATTGCAGTTGCACTATGGTAGATGCTAAATTTAGTATTGCTGTAAAATGAGTAATACTACCAAACCTGGTACACAGGTTCACCTTGGGATCCTGACCTCTGACTATGGGTTTGGGGTCAAAAGGTCAAAGGTTAACGTTAACATTCTTTGTCTTATTACTGTACAACGAGGAAAGCTAGGGTCACTAAACTTGGTACACAGGCTCACCCTGTGACCCTGAAGTGTGACTATGGTTTTGGGATTGCATGGTCAAAGGTCAACATCAAAATGGCTTATAAATTATATCTCAACAACAAAGAAAGCTAGGGTCACCAAACCTGGTATACAGCTTCACTCTGAGACCATGACGTCTGACTACAGGTTTGGGATCAAAAGGTCAAAGGTCAAGGTTGACACTCCCTATGCTTTTTTTTATTATAGAACAGTAATTATATTGAAAAGCTGAAAATTGCTCTCCATCAGTAAGTATTGGGATCTTCAAAGAAAATGGAGGCGGGGGATATTACACTTGCCTCAGTGCTCTTGTTCTTTTTTGGTAGATCAAATCTGATTGGCTCGGTGTGAAACTGTTCTACTTCATCCACTTCAGTTTTTTTTTTTTTTTTTTTTTTTTTTTTTTTCAGCTACCCTTGGAGCAGTTTAAGCGTTCTAGCCACAAGCTTATTTACATTCTGGCCCATAACAGTCTTACAAAGTGTTTAAAGCTCTCTATGAGCTTCAGATGTTCCCAGTGAACATCAGCTACATGCCATCACTATATCAAAGCTTCTTGCTGTCCTCAAGCCACTTGCTGTCCTTGAATATTGTTGTATAAAATTGGATGTTTTTTTTCTGTTTGTCACAATTTGACCTGGAAGTCACTTAAGCCCCTTTTGCACTAGCCCGGCTTAGCATGTCATGGTACAGCTCAGCATGCTTGGTAAGTCTTTGCACTAGCCTCAACACGGTTTAACAGCAGCGAATCTCAGCCCCGCTCAAGGGCAGGGTCCCTCCGTGCTGAGCTGTACCGTGTTTTGACGTCAAAAACTTTGGTCACCGCTGATTGGTCAGGTCTTAACGTCACCAAAGCGCCCGTCTTCGTTGAAATCTGTACAACCGCCATTTGCAATCACGGACTAACTCGGTCACTGAGTAAATACGATATTAATACAGACAGTGTTGTAGGTTTTGCGGAACTCTACACCGTGGTCCAACGAAGAGGTGCAGAGTTTCCTCTGCTTGGTGGCAGTATTACACAGTGAGGAGTGACCCGATGGCTGGCCAGCATACAACTGGACTATAGACAAGCTGAAGACGATCGTGAGAGAACCATCAATGGTGAGTGATTTGTAATAATGTGCATCTGTTTGCTTATTTATCCTGTTGGTGGTAAGCTCACTTTTTTTGAGCCGTTAGCCAGCACAGAACAGCGCTGTATAACGTTTTTTTGCTAGTAGCTAGTGCTAATGCTAGCGCTAACGCTAGTAACAACTGCTGAATTGCGCTTGTTTTCTCTTAAATATTCGCTTGTGAGAGCAAAACGATGAAATATGTTAATCCTGGTTAAAGTCCTGGTTTGTGTTTTGTATTGCACTTTGGTCCTGGGCATTTAATTGTGTGCAATTTAATGCTAGAATGTGTTTCCACATGCCAGGGTTAGCCTCCCTGTTTGTATTGTGATACTGGTGAAATGGACTACAGGAGCCGAAATCTCGTCATATTAAAATTGCTTTTTCAAACCAGTGATTTATAAAGTCATTCATATAATTTTCTAAAGCGTCAGAATAGACCCACACACCTGTTCTGTGGATCCTGCAGTGCTTTTCACTCATTTCAGAAAGAGAAATCCGTATATTGTATAGCTTCATTACACAGACAGTGATATATTTATTTATTTTAATTTTGCTGATTACGGCTTACTGCCCCTGAAAACCCCAAATTCTATTTTGCAAAAAATTGGAATATTACATAAAATTAACTTTGAAAAAATAGTTTTTAAATATAAATGTTGGCCGTTGAGGTGTTGGTTAACATGGGCTGTAACCATAATCATCAATATTAAAATAAACACTTTCAATGTATCACTGTTCCTGTAATGAATCTATATATGGGTTTCACTTTCTGAAATGAGTGACAAAAATATTGAATTTTTTCATGGTATTTTATTTTTTGAGATGTGCCTGTATATGTGTTGAACTTGATTGAAACTAACCACCATCCATTTCTGTCGTTTGTCTAGGCAAGAGGAAATCAGCCGCCCCACAACCTACCTCACCACTGTGGAACGTACTGAAATTCTTTGCTTTTATAGGTAAGTGTCAGAACCAAAGTAGCACAATTACCACTTAATATAAAAGGGGCTGAACTGAGATTTATTTGATTGTGTGAATATGGCGCATCAACTGTAAAATAAACCACTTGTTAATGTATTTATTTTTTTGTCAGATCAGTTTTGTGATCCTTTGTGAGTTATGTTCATAACTGTATGTTTTGGCAAATGAGAGATGTTCACTTATCATATAACTGAACATCTCTCATTTGGTGAGACCAGTTTGGTGAGACCAATTGTAGTGCTTCCTTTTATATTTTAGCAATGCTAGTACAAAACACCGCCCACACATGAAGCCAGGGCAAGAAGAGACACTTTTACAGACAAGACAAACTTTTATTGATTAAAAACTTCATATTTTGACTGACCGACTCCATACTCGGTGATGCACAACTTCAGTTAAAGTACTAGATTCCATTCAAGTGAATGTATCAATTCATTCTGATTGCTGAGGCCACAGTAAAAAGATGATTTTAAATGTAACTCAGCCCTTGTAAAATCTACTGAAGTGCAGCTACATGAAAATTGTGGTTAGAGGAGTTATTGTTTAATTTGACCTTGTTGGATTTTTTCCCCTTTGGTATATTATTCTATTTTCTTTTAATCTTTACTTTTAATCAATCCGAAATAAAGATTTATTCATTAATTCACATTCCACCGCTGGCTTTTAGCAACAAGTGTATTTCCAAAATAAGTTTTAAACTTGCTTTAATTAACCACCACCCATTTGTTTTTTGTCTAGGCAAGAGGGAAACTGTCACCCCAACTGGACCTTGCCTCACTATTTACAGAGATGCAGGCTGTAGATCTGTCGAACCAGGACCAGTACGAGGGGCCGATCCAGTTGCTTCTCAGTGAGGCAGCGTGTGACCATTCCAGTTTTTTTTTTTTTTTTTTTTTTTTTTTTTACAGTTTGAATTTTGCACATTCTGAATAATCTGGAATTTGCTGCTGACTGTAATAAACAATGTAGTGACTTATGTGTTTGCATCATGAATTTCTATCTTTATTTTCTATTTTGTCTGTTAAGACACCGGTGGGAAAAGAGTCAACTGTACAAAGGATTGATCGGTGACCTTGAAAATAATGGTTCATTTTTAAGAAAAAGTAACCAAAAAAATTATTATATTAACTGAAGACTACAGTATATTGTTAGAAGACTGTACAGAAGACCCTGCATACTTTAGTGACAGTACCAGTATATGGAGGAATTCTGGGTCATATTAGCATCTGCTCTTCATCATAATGGGTTTGGGTGGGGGTGTCTAATCATGTGCCATGGAGGGCCAAGACCCTGCAGGCTTTACCTCCAACCAGTGTCTTCAACAGCAGATTCCACTGAACTTCTTCCACTGACTGATCAGTGAGATCACCTGCTGAAGAGACTGGGTAGAAGTGAGAACCTGCAGGGTCTTGGCCCCCCATGACACATGATTGGGAGCCCCCGGATTAGGTTTAATGGGATTTAACATTTTAGCACAAACTGCTTTATGGTTCATAATTCTGTTGACAGACTTACACCAAACCAAAAGTGATTTCTCAAACTGCTGGATTATTCTTAGCTTTTTCAATATTTCAGTATTTAATTTATGCCACATGGTGGTAACCTTCACATATAAAAAAAGACATCTGCAAAAACTTCAGAGGTTTATTGTCAGTGCAATTCCCAGTGCAATACTACATGAATGCATGTCTAGTACATTGTTGATGCAGAGAATATATATTTCTACAGTACATGTATCTAGTAAGTATTTTCCATGTAACCTTGTGACTGCATTATTTTAATTCCTTTTAATCCTAGATCAAGTTTGTTTTGGCCTAAAATGCATGATAACTGTCAAATATATCATATTATACCTAACTCAGTAAAGTTTACTTTTTGAATATATATTTTGTGGCTAATATAGTTATTAACATGGCGATCAAGTTGTGTCAGCTGATCATTTTTTTCTATGACACCACCTCACTCAGTGCTGCAGAAGCAGGTACGTGCATGATGTCTCAAACTGTCAACAGTCTCCATGATTTTCAAGCAGATCAGAGCAATTTGTTGCAAATTTGTTGCACAGGAAATAAACGTTTCTACAGACATTCTTAAGCTCTATAACCACTGATCGTTTGTGAAGTGACAGGCTGATGACATCTGTGACAGGTCAGGTTCGCCCAGAGCGAATGAAGCAGTAATTTCCCCACAACAGAGCCATCTGAAACACACACAGCGTACATATTTTAGTACCTAACAGCGATAACTTGCAGACATTAAAGTGTAGTACGACGTACTTGTAGCAAACTAGCATTAGCAACATTAGCTCACCGTCATATATGACCTAGTTTGTATCCTCACGCCTTTGGCTCTCCCAGAAGCTGCAGAACTATTTCCAGAGTGTTTCATCTCGCTGTCTCTACCCTTGTCTAGCAGTCTTTTTTGGCATTTATGGTGAAAAAAGCCACAGACCGAGGAGTCGCCTTGTACAGCTGTATGTGTTTGTTTTGGTTGGGTCGCGTTTTCTACGTCACGGGAGTGTGGCGCCGCCTGCTGTTATAGAAATCCCACCCACCCAACCCACCCACCCAACACGGTTGTAATGCGGTTGTAGTGCGGACAAAAGCATACCGAACCATGTTGAAGTAAATCATGCTGTACCGAAGTATGCTGGGTGGTAGTTTTGCTAGTGCAAAAGTGGCTTTAGTCTGCTGGAATCAAGGTATGTGTGAAAATTTTTCACTCGCACAAATGCTTTTCAGGTGGTGTGTTTTTTGTTAAAAAGAGCCCAATAAATCTGTTGTTGTTATTTTTTTTCCCCCCAACAAAAATCAATTCCAACATGTATTGTCCAACCAGCTGCATAACAAACGTTATTCTTGTGTACAATACTGCCTCTTGGACAAGGTAAAAGACCATGTGCCTCACTGTAAGTACATAGATTGAGTCAGCAAACGTGGGTTGTAAAGCATGAAAATTCTTTTCATATTCAAAGAAAAGGTTTAAAGGGTACATGTAGTGAATTTTAGTAAATTGTAGAGAGGAATAATCAGGCGAGGCGGTCCGGAGCAGAGCAGACTTTATTAATCTCTCTCTAACATTAACAAGAATCAGAAGCCTAAAAACCAGGTCGCGGGCACCTCTCTTTTTATACCATGCAACTCGCCTAGCCACCTGTGGTGTTTGCATTAACATGAATACATTTACCATGGCAGTTCCCTTTGTCACCCAGCCTGACAGCGCATTATCATGCAGACCGGAGGAGAATGCATATTCTCATGCAAAAACCATAGACTGCCTTGCATATCCGCTTCTCAGCTCTTAGGCATCTCCTCCTGCCGTGCCATTCAGTCTGATTAGAGAACGTACTGACTGGGTCCCCCACAAAATAGCTATTTCAAAGGATCAAATATGATAGTAGTGGTTCTGTCCAGTAATGTTGGTCATGATTCCTTGTCAAATACGCACAAGTTTGAAGTCACTGCTCTATCAGTCAGTCATGGTCAGCAACATCTTGCCTCCTACGTGAGCTGTTGCAGCACCCGTAGTGACGCAGAGTCGTTGCTCTGTGCGATTGGCTGGCTGCAGTGGACTGGTCATTGACCAGTGTGACTGGCATTTGTATTATTTTCCTGGTTAAAATTTATGAAAAGTAAAATCAGAAGTAATGCCTCAAATCCTCAATATACATCATTCATTAAAATGCATTTTTTTGTTATTTTTCCCTCATGAAAAATGGTTACCTACTGTTCTTAATTTTCTGCTCCATGCGTAATCATTCTCCAGGATTTATTGGTTTGGCTTCCATTGTGGGGAATCAAACAGCTGATGTGGTGTCAACAAGTAAATGACATTTAACAGGATTTTGTGTTATTTTAATGGAGAGAGTTGTAACAGTCAAAATATAATTGCCAATCATTTTATTTATATGATACACTATTTTTTTTTTATTCCATCCACGTTCACATTTTAATTGCGGACTTAGTGTTGGAGTCTATAGGCATTATTGCATTATTTAGAGAGAGGAATGAATGAATGAATGAATGAACAGGGGAAAAGGGTTTGCAGAAGTAACTACATAGGAATATAAAACGAAAATAAATGTTGCCTCCACAAACGCTGATCTTTATATGAACGTTGTCTGACGCTGATGTCAGCTGACATGCACTGAGTATTTGTTGTTTTTTTTTGTTTTTTTTTTTAAGCATCTGTAAAAGTCGATCCAGACACTATAGTGTGAACCCAGCTTAAGCCAGACTCAACGAGTATACGTCACTGCCTGCCTGCAGTGACTGCTTTCCATCAGTTTTGTCCGAGCGGGTTTCATGGGATACAGTTATTCAGTATACTGACTCTTAAGGGGTTACTTTTTACTGAATAAGCACATTTTTGGTTTATAAGTAATACCTAAAGCACAGTTAATGCTGTTATAATAACCAGTACTGGTTCCCTTTAACCAACTAAACTTTTGCTTCTTTGTGTGTGTCTGTGTTGGTAGGACCATCCATGGCCTCATCTACAACGCTCTAAAGCTTTTCATGGAAATGAATCAGAAGCTGTTTGATGATTGCACACAGCAGTTCAGGGCTGAGAAAAACAAGTATGCACCAACATTTCTTCTCCTACTTAACATAAAGTTCTAAAGTCCCTGCCACTGCAGCAGAATGGTTTTTTGGTAACTGGAGGATTTGTGCTTTAACAGAGAAAAGGCAAAATTAAAAGAACGTGAAGAGGCTTGGATCAAGATTGAGAACCTTGCCAAATCAAACCCACAGGTGAGCAGTGTATGCATTCCTTTCCATAAATCTATTTTCCCCTTATTACCAAAGTCTGTGTGTGTGTTTGTAGAACGATAGAAAATATAGCCCACACAGCAACTGTTCGGACAGTTAGGCTTTCTATTTTGTCACTGTCAATTTAAGAAAAGGCCATTTTCAAAAATAAGGTACAAATAACGGTAAGGACACATCTGTTAACTTTTTGATCTTATTTTTCATAGATTATGTGTGGAATATAATTTATGGGTATGCAATATGCTGTTCACCAAATATGCACACACGGCATGGATTTTTAGCTGAGATATGAGGTTCAAAAATGGTCTTTACCATTACAGAACTTAATGTCCTAATAAAAAAAAAATGTATGTAGTCCCTTTCGTTACTACCTTGTCTCCGTTGTATGAATTTTGTAATAGTAAAGACAGAACTATATAACGGTAAAGACAAAAAATTCAGTGGAAGCAAACAGAGTTAGGCCATGTGACCTGATTCATGTCCAGAAACATCTTTTAGCAACTTCTGATCTGAATAAATTATCATATTCCTTTAGCTCAGTTTGTTCTGTAAACTTTATACATTACGGAGAAGACGTCAAATGTTGACAAGTGATACTTCACACTCACCTGCTAAATTTTTAGATTAGTTGTAGTGCAGAAGCCAACAAATGATGCTCAAAATGGCAATTCTACATCCTGGTTCTTTTGTCATCATGCCATGAGCCACCTAGTGACATTTTTGGAAACTACACTGGTGTAGCTCCGCTCATAACGGTAAAGACAAGAAGTTGCAAAAACCTCGGACAGATTTAAAAAAAAAAAAAAAAAAGTTGTGGAAGTTTTACTCAAATATTACATTAAACATTTAATTTCATGCATAGGCCTACTTGTCTAGTTTCACACTGGTGAGCTACATACATGAAACACAGTTATACTAAGCACAATTCAAAGATTCTTGACGGGGAAATCAGCTTGGACATGTAACGGAGTGGGCATTTAGAGTATAAATTAGGTGATGAATTTTCTCCATGACTACAAGAAATTCTCAGTATTTTTCCTGATTAGATAAATCATGAATTAATTGCATGTGATAAATTTATCATTACAATGGCTTTGAAAGTATTTTTACAATGCCACACGTGTCTTTACCGTTATTTGTACCTTATTTTTGAAAATGGTCCATAAATTGTTTGGCTTTAAAATGTCATGGCTGGCCTTGAAGTTTTAAGTTACGGTTGCATCAGTATTGATGTACCTGTCTGTGAGAGATACTCAGTTTAACATCGTGTGTTAGGCATTAAAACTGAGTAGCCATGTTTGGTTGAGAATTTTCTAAGTGGCAGTATTTATATCCATGTAAAGATATGAAAGAGATGGCTATGGAAATGATGAGTAACAAGGTAGAAAATTAATTCAACTCTGAAAGCATGGTGCACATACAGTGGGGTAAAAAAGTATTTAGTCAGCCACCAATTGTGCAAGTTCTCCCACTTAAAAGATGAGAGAGATCTCCAATTTTCATCATAGGTATACCTCAACTATGAGAGACAAAATGAGGGGAAAAAAAAAAAATCCAGAAAATCACATTGTCTGATTTTTAAAGAATTTATTTGCAAATTATGGTGGAAAATAAGTATTTGGTCACCTACAAACAATCAAGATTTCTGGCTCTCACAGACCTGTAACTTCTTCTTTAAGAGGCTCCTCTGTCCGCCACTCGTTACCTGTATTAATGGCACCTGTTTGAACTCGTTATCAGTATAAAAGACACCTGTCCACAACCTCAAACAGTCAGACTCCAAACTCCACTATGGCCAAGACCAAAGAGCTGTCAAAGGACACCAGAAACAAAATTGTAGACCTGCACCAGGCTGGGAAGACTGAATCTGCAATAGGTACGCAGCTTGGTGTGAAGAAATCAACTGTGGGAGCAATTATTAGAAAATGGAAGACATACAAGACCACTGATAATCCCCCTCGATCTGGGGCTCCACGCAAGATCTTACCCCGTGGGGTCAAAATGTCACAACGGTGAGCAAAAATCCCAGAACCACACGGGGGGACCTAGTGAATGACCTGCAGAGAGCTGGGACCAAAGTAACAAAGGCTACCATCAGTAACACACTACGCCGCCAGGGACTCAAATCCTGCAGTGCCAGACGTGTCCCCCTGTTTAAGCCAGTACATGTCCAGGCTCGTCTAAAGTTTGCTAGAGAGCATTTGGATGATCCAGAAGAGGATTGGGAGAATGTCATATGGTCAGATGAAACCAAAATAGAACTTTTTGCTAAAAACTCAACTTGTCATGTTTGGAGGAGAAAGAACACCATACCTACTGTGAAGCATGGGGGTGGAAACATCATACTTTAGGGCTGTTTTTCTGCAAAGGGGCCAGGACGACTGATCCGTGTAAAGGAAAGAATGAATGGGGCCATGTATCGTGAGATTTTGAGTGAAAACCTCCTTCCATCAGCAAGGGCATTGAAGATGAAACGTGGCTGGGTCTTTCAGCATGACAATAATCCCAAACACACCGCCCGGGCAATGAAGGAGTGGCTTCGTAAGAAGCATTTCAAGGTCCTGGAGTGGCCTAGCCAGTCTCCAGATCTCAACCCCATAGAAAATCTTTGGAGGGAGTTTAAAGTCCGTGTTGCCCAGCGACAGCCTCAGAACATCACTGCTCTAGAGGAGATCTGCATGGAGGAATGGGCCAAAATACCAGCAACAGTGTGTGAAAACCTTGTGAAGACTTACAGAAAACGTTTGACCTCTGTCATTGCTAACAAAGGGTATATAACAAAGTATTGAGATGAACTTTTGTTATTGACCAAATACTTATTTTCCACCATAATTTGCAAATAAATTCTTTAAAAATCAGTCGGTGTGATTTTCTGGATTTTTTTTTCTCATTTTGTCTCTCATAGTTGAGGTATACCTATGATAAAAGTTGGAGACCTTTTAAGTGGGAGAACTTGCACAATTGGTGGCTGACTAAATACTTTTTTACTCCACTGTATGTAATAAATGACATTAAATTTAATTGCAGAAAAATCTAGAAGAAAATGCAAAAATACAGGAACCATTAAACTTAGAAAGCTGTTAAGTTTCTTTGTGTAAAACCCTTAGACCAGGGGTGTCTAATTGTGTGCCATGGAGGGCCAAGATCCTGCAGGTTTTCTCTTCTACCCTTTCTCTTCAGCAGGTGTTTTCACTGATCAGCAATTAGTGGGAAGAAGTTCAGTGAAATCTGCTGTTGAAGACACTGGTTGGAGGTAAAGCCTGCAGGGTCTTAGCCCTCCGTGGCACATGATTGGACACCTTTGCCTTAGACAATATATAAGAAATACTTTGGATATAAAAAGTCTACACACCCCTGTTCAAATGCCAGGTTTTTGTGATGTAAAAAAATGAGACCAAGATAAATCATTCCAAAACTTTTTCCACCATTAATGTGACCTAAAACCTGTACAACCCAATTGGAAAAACGAACTGAAATCTTTTAAGGGGGGGACAACTTACAATAACCTGGTTGCATAAATATGCACACTCTCTTATAACTGGGAATGTGGTTGTGTTCAGAATTAACCAATCACAGATTCACACTCATGTTAAATGGGAGACGGCACACACCTGCCACCATTTAAAGTGCCTCTGATTAACCCCAAATGAAGTTAAGTTGTTCTAGTCGGCTTTTCCTGACATTTTTATAGTCGCATCTTACAGCACAAGCCATGGTCCGCAGAGAGCTTCCAAAGCATCAGAGGGATCTCATTGTTCAAAGGTATCAGTCAGGAGAAGGGTACAAAAAAATTTCATTTCAAAGGCATTAAATATACCATGGAACACAGTGAAGACAGTCATCATCCATCAAGTGGAGAAAATATGGCACAACAGCGACATTACCAAGAACTGGACATCCCTCCAAAATTGGTGAAAAGACAAGAACTGGTCAGGGAGGCTGCCAAGAGGCCGATGGCAACATTGAAGTAGCTGCAGGAATTT
Source organism: Pholidichthys leucotaenia (assembly GCA_020510985.1). Taxonomy (NCBI): domain Eukaryota; kingdom Metazoa; phylum Chordata; class Actinopteri; order Cichliformes; family Pholidichthyidae; genus Pholidichthys; species Pholidichthys leucotaenia. The sequence goes on along the minus strand of CM035842.1, from coordinate 131,689,042 downwards.
CTGGCAAGTACTGGCTGTTTCGTACATATGACAATAATCTCCCATCTAGGGTGTCAAGATGGAAGCCTTATGAGGAAAAACATCCAAGCCCGGCTACATTTTGCAGAAACGCATTTGAAATCTCTCAAATGCATGTGGGAAAATGTGTTGTGGTCCGGGGGAACCAAGGTTTAACTTTTTGGCCATAATTCCAAAAGGTATACACACGTGGACAAAATTGTTGGTACCCCTCTGTTAATGAAAGAAAAACCTACAATGGTCACAGAAATAACTTGAATCTGACAAAAGTGGTAATAAATAAAAATTCTATGAAAATTAACCAATGAAAATCAGACAATGCTTTTCAATTGTGGTTCAACAGAATTATTTTAAAAAACAAACTCATGAAACAGGCCTGGACAAAAATGATGGTACCCTTAACTTAATATTTTGTTGCACAACCTTTTGAGGCAATCACTGCAATCAAACGATTTCTGTAACTGTCAATGAGACTTCTGCACCTCTCAGCAGGTATTTTGGCCCACTCCTCATGAGCAAACTGCTCCAGTTGTCTCAGGTTTGAAGGGTGCCTTCTCCAGACGGCATGTTTCAGCTCTTTCCACAGATGTTTCAATAGGATTTAGATCAGGGCTCATAGAAGGCCACTTTAGAATAGTCCAATGTTTCCCTCTTAGCCATTCTTGGGTGTTTTTAGCTGTGTGTTTTGGGTCATTATCCTGTTGCAAGACCCATGACCTGCAACTGAGAACAAGCTGTCTGACATTGGGCAGCACATTTCTCTCTAGAATACCTTGATAGTCTTGAGATTTCATTGTACCCTGCACAGATTCAAGACATCCTGTGCCAGATGCAGCAAAGCAGCCCCAGAACATAACAGAACCTCCTCCATGTTTCACAGTAGGGACAGTGTTCTTTTCTGGGTATGCTTCAGTTTTGCGTCTGTGAACATAGAGCCGATGTGCCTTGCCAAAAAGTTCCAGTTTTGTTTCATCTGTCCATAGGACATTCTCCCAGAAGCTTTGTGGCTTGTCAACATGCAGTTTGGCAAATTCCAGTCTGGCCTTTTTATGATTTGTTTTCAACAGTGGTGTCCTCCTTGGTCATCTCCCATGAAGTCCACTTTGGCTCAAACGACAGATGGTGCAATCTGACACTGATGTACCTTGACCTTGGAGTTCACCATGAATGTGTTTAGAGGTGGTTCTGGGCTCTTTTGTTACCATTCGTATTATCCGTCTCCTCCTGCGGCCACGTCCAGGGAGGTTGGCTACAGTCCCGTGAATCTTAAATTTCTGAATAATATGTGCAACTGTAGTCACAGGAACATCAAGCTGCTTGGAGATGGTCTTATAGCCTTTACCTTTAACATGCTTGTCTATAATTTTCTTTCTAATCTCCTGAGACAACTCTCTCCTTTGCTTCCTCTGGTCCATGTTTAGTGTGGTACACACCATGTCACCAAACAGCACAGTGACTACTTGTCACCCTTTAAATAGGCCGACTGACTGATTACAAGTTTGTAGACACCTGTGATGTTAATTAGAGGACGCATCTTGGTTGAACATGTCCCTATGGTCACATTATTTTCAATCTTTTCTAGGGGTACCATCTTTTTTGTCCAGGCCTGTTTCATGAGTTTGTTTTTTTTAAAGTAGTTCTGTTGAACCACAATTCAAAAGCATTGTCTGATTTTCATTAGTTAATTTTCATAGAATTTTTATTTATTACCACTTTTGTCAGATTCAAGTTATTTCTGTGACCATTGTGTTTTTTTTTCTTTCATTAACAGTGGGGTATCAACAATTTTGTCCACGGCTGTATTTGGCACAAACACAACACTGCTCATCACCAAAAGAGCACTATACCTACAGTGAAGCATGGTGGTGGCTGCATCATGCTTTGGGGCCGTTTTTCTTCAGCTGGAACTGGGGCCTTAGTCAAGGTGGAGGAATTATGAACAGTTCCAAATACCAGTCAGTGTTGGTGCAAAACCTTCAGGCTTCTGCTAGAAAGGTGAAGATGAAGAGGAACTTAATCTTTCAGCACGACAATGACCCAAAACACACATCCAAATTAACAAAATAATGGCTTCACTAGAAGAAGATTAAGGTTTTGGAACGGCCCAGCCAGAGTCCATAACCTGAATCCGATCAAACGTCTATGGGGTGATCTGAAGAGGGCTGTGCACAGGAGATGCCCTCGCAATCTGACAGATTTGGAGTGTTTTTGCAAAGAGTGGGCAACTATTGCCACATCAAGATGTGCCACGTTGATAAACTCCTACTCAAAAAGACTGAGTGCTATAATAAAAGCCAAAGGTGCTGCAACAATGTATTAGTTTAAGGGTGTGCATATTTAAGATAAGATAAGCCTTTATTAGTCCCACAACGGGGAAATTCCAGGATTGCAACAGCACAGGGATAGCAACACTCAGAGCAACAATCAGAAGGCAAGGAAAAAGAACAAAACAAAAACAAGCAAGCAAGAGCAGCTAATATACATATGTACATATTACTATAAAATATATATACACACACACAGACGCACAGTGCAGAGCATTGTAGCTGGATGGAATAAATATATGAATATGTAAACACAGTGCGGAGCATTGTAGGTAGATGGAATAAATATGTAAATATATAAACACCCACAGTACGGAGCAATGTAGCTAGATGGAATAATATCTAGATATATAAACACACAGTGCGGAGCATTGTAGCTAGATGGAATAAATATATAGATATATAAATATAAACACACCCAGTGCGGAGCATTGTAGCTAGATGGAATAAATATGTAAATATATAAACACACACAGTGCAGAGCATTGTTGCTAGATGGGATGAAACAGCACAACCGTCTACTTAGTTATCCTACATGGTATGATTATGTGCCCATACATATTCTCACTCTCCATAGCGACCGGTATTTTCCTAGTTGTATGCCGGAGGGGACCATTGTATAAGTCTATTGCATCTTTGCGTTCAAAAAACTATTGGTTTGTTACGTCTTTTTGCTATCTCTGTGAGCAGCTCTGCTTAGGTTGTACAGTCTGACAGCCGTTGGTAGGAAGGACCTGCGAAACCTCTCGGTTGTGCACCTGGGATGATGTAGTCTGCTGCTAAATGAGCTCCTCAGTGCATTCAGTATGTCCTGCATAGGGTGGAACTCGGACTCCAGCAGAGATGACAGTTTAGCCACCATCCTTCTCTCTCCTATCTCCTCCACCGGATCAAGGCGCTGCCCCAGGACAGAGCTAGCTTTCTTGATCAGTTTGTTCAGTCTCTTCCTATCGGCTGCAGTAATGCCACTGCCCCAGCAGACCACTCCAAAAGTGATGGCTGATGCCACCACCGTGTCATAGAATGTCTTCAGCAGCGCGCCTTGTACACCAAAAGACCTGAGTCTCCTCAGCAGGAACAGCCTGCGCTGTCCCTCCTTGTAGAGTGCGTCAGTATTGTGTGACCAGTCTAGTTTGTTGTTCAGATGAACACCCAGGTACTTATAGGCTGTCACCATCTCGATGTCTGTTCCCTGTATATTTACTGGTGCTGTGATGGGTTGTCCTTGCCTGCGACAGTCCACCACCAGCTCCTTAGTTTTCCTCGCGTTGATCTGGAGTCAGTTCCGATGGCACCAGTCCACGAAGTCCTGGATAAGCCCTCTGTACTCAGCTTCATCTCCATTGGAGATGAGGCCAACGATCGCAGAGTCGTCAGAGAACTTCTGTAGATGGCAGTGTGTTGTGTTGTGTGAGAAGTCTGCAGTATAAAGAGTGAACAGGAAGGGAGCCAGCACCGTTCCCTGGGGGGCCCCCGTGCTACTGATGATCGTGTCGGACACACAGTCCCGGGTTCTCACAAACTGAGGCCGGTTCGTGAGGTAGTCCAGGATCCATGATGACAGGTGCTGGTCCACCCCTGCGCACAGCAGCTTGTCCTTCAGGATCATCGGTTGGATGGTGTTGAAAGCACTGGAGAAGTCAAAGAACATGATCCTCACCATATTCCCGGGCTTCTCTAGGTGGGACAGAGAACGGTGAAGGAGGAAGATCACCGCATCCTCCACCCCAATGCCATGCTGGTAGGCGAACTGGAGTGGATCCATCGCTGGTTCCACCAGGGGGCGGAGGTGAGCAAGGAGCAGTCTCTCCAGGGTCTTCATCAAGTGGGACGTCAAGGCCACCAGTCTGTAGCTGTTAAGGTCTTTGGGGTAGGAAGTTTTTGGTACAGGTACCACACAAGATGTTTTCCACAGTTGTGGTACCCTCCCCAGTTTCAGGCTCAGGTTGAAGATATATATATTTATGCAAACAGGTCGTTGCAAGTTTTTTTATTTTTCCCCTTAAAAGATTTGTTTGTTTTTCAGTTGGGTTGTACAGGTTATAGGTTCCATTAATGGTGGAAAAAGTTTTGAAATGATTTATCTTGGTCTCATTTTATTTACATCACAAAAACCTGGCATTTGAACAGGGGTGTGTAGACTTTTTATATCCACTGTAGATGTAGCTACAGTGGTGCAGCGTTCATGTTTGTGCTTCCCCTTAGCGTTGAACCCCACAAGTGTCTACCCACGGGAGACTTTGGGGGCTGCGTGCAAGCTGCATGCATTGGACCAGTAATTCTCTCTAGAGCTAGGTTATTTGGACCCCTTTTTTTACTTGTTGGTTTTCCACCAAGAGGAAGAGCTGTTTGATGACAAACATGTTAAGGACAGTGGTGTACATAAGTAATGCAGAGATACAATCTTAGCAAGATGGAGGACAGCATTATTGCATGTTGTATCAATTTGCTAGTAATCATATACTGTATGTCGAAATCAGCTGTATGACTTTATACTCCTTAAAGCAAGAAGAATTTCATGGTGCATATAAAAATACAGCTGCAGCCCACACTCTGAGACAAGCACCAAAATACAAATGGAGACAGTAAATACTGTTTTGGTTTTTTTGTTTGTTTGTTTTCCATGGCTGTGGGAGTTGTGGCCTGGTTGCTGGAAGGCTTTAGTGCCATTGGAGAGTTCTTGTTCCCAAGTGGAAACTAAAATGGTTCCCTAAAAGGAATTTTCTGGTGCTAAAGTCAGAACTACAGTTGCAATCAAAATCATTCAACCCCCACTGCAAATCAGGTTTATTGGCAAAATGTACAAAATAGCAGCTGTTTGCAATAAACAAATCAAACAAGAACTATGTAAATGGCTCAAGACAACTAATATTACAAGTGGTTTCTCCAAATTCAACACAAAATGCCACTTTTAAAGATGCACACCGGTGGCTAATAAACCCCCTATAAAAAACAAATCTACATTGTCTAAAATGGTATCTTATGCCCTTTTTTCTACAAAAAACATTTCATTGTCTTAAAGTTTTATGTCATAATCTTTTCACACACACACACCCTTTCAAACGCCACAATTGGTGATTACTAGGAACAGCCACAAACCACAAGGCTGATGGTGGCTAGCACTACATTATCAGAATAAATCCTGTGATAAAGACTTGCCAGTTGAAGGACATGCCCACTTGTACGCACAGTGGTCCAGGATAATGACTGAAATTGCACTGGTCTTTAAAAGCAGTTTAATGGTGAAACCCATCTTAATTTGGGTCAAGTTTTTGAAGTGGTTTGTTAAAAAATGCTAACTAGCCTGGAAGATGATGTCAGTTAGGGCAGAGAGTCCTTATTGGCTCATACACTACCCATGTGCCAGCACCACAAATACAGTAGTTAAATCACCAAAAACATCTCAACTCGTCTTTATGCAGGGGGTGGGACTTAAGTGAAACTTTGCAGCAAAAAAACACATGAGGCATTTGAGCGATTTTGCTGTTGATATGTCTTGTAAGTCATAAAAAACATGTTAGACATGTTAACAAGAAAAAACAATAAATCTTTGGAGTATCACTTTAATGACTACTGCAGTCTCAAAATTATTATTCTTTCTCCTCCAGACATACTGCTTGCTCTATATGCCCAAAAAGTTCCACTTTTATTTCATTGCTTTATATAGTCTTTAGCAAACTGGAGCAAATTTTTCTTGTGCTTTTGGGTCAGTAGTGGTGTGCACCTTGGAGTTTGGACATGGAGCCCTTCACTGTTTAGTATGTATCTTACTGTGGAAACTGGAACCTCAGTGCCTGCTGCCACCAAATCTTGCTGCGAGTCTTTTGCTGTCAGTCGAGTGTTTTTGACCACCTGCTTCCTCGGCATTCTGGTGGCAGCTGTTGATAGCTTCCCCTTTCTGCCACGTCCAGGTAGTGTAGCCACTGTTCCTTTAACTGTAAACTTGAGAACTATGCTTCCAGCGGTATCTCTAGAACATTCAAAGCCTTTGCTATCTTTTTGTATCCTTTTCCTTGTTTGAGCAAGGCAATGATCTCTTGTCTGAATGTTTTGGACAATTCTTTTGGCTTGGCCATATTTCTAACATACACTCAAACGTTACCGTCAACAGTCCAGGTATTTGAGGTATTCTATCTCAAGCACGCGTGATGGATCTAATGAAGCACTTGATTGTTTGCATCAGGTGTGCTTGAGACCACGCCTGATTTACAAATGTGTGATCTAATGAGGGATTCTATTCAGGGGCTTGAATAATTTTGAGACTACAGTAGTCACTGAAAGCAGGATTTAGTGTTAAGGCCCTGTCACACCTTGACGATTTAGGCAGCATTTGCCAAATGTATAAAAATTGGTCTAAAACGCTGGCATACGCAGAAATGTTCACTTTTGGCTGTATGCATTACGTATCCATAACAAGTTGGACACATACATAAAGTATTAGTAATTTATATAGAATATTTCCATAACTTAAAAATAACTTTAACCAACTAATGCTTAGCATGTTGCTGACTTTCACAACTTATGCACAACAATAGTCTAACTTATGCATAGCTTATCCTAACTTCTGCATAGCGCGGTCATGCCAAACTGCCGTCGCTTCCCAATCGATGAATTCTAGGTGTGCGAGATCATTTCTGTTCAACTGGTCAAATCTGTCAGGTCGGTGACGCTGCCTAAAACAGCTGATGTGACACTTAGGCACGTCAAATCACAGTTGTCACAACCTGGCTCAAAGGCACGGGAACTGATGGCGATTTAACCACTTGCACTCCGGGCAATTTTCCTAAAAATGCCAAAAAATAACGTGCCCAAAGTAAATCGAAAGCTGTTATTCAACCCTTTGCAGCATCTTCATGGGGTTGGTCTCATTTAAAAGAAAACACTTTGAATTTTTTGGCAAAAAAAAACATAATCTCTCTACGTGCTCCGGCCACTGAGTTACAGTCATCTAAACATACTGAACTTGAAGAAAATAAATTTGGACACAGTGTTTTTTTGGATACAAATGCTTACAAATAACACACAGCTGTCCGATCCGGCAGGAAAATGCAACAGAAATGTAGAACCAAGTGTTATCAAGCTGAGATCCAAATTTGGTAACAATACCACAAAAAATGAATATTTTACACAGCTTTGTTCTCAGGTAGTTCCCAGGCGTTTTGGAACTGTGCCAAATTGTGCCAAATGGCACAGTTTGGGAAAAACATCTGTAACTTTTGAATAATTCAATGTAGAATCTTCATTTTGGGCTCTAATGAAAGGTCACACTCAGGGCTGTGTCTGTGTTTGTGTGTGTGTGTGTGTGTGTGTGGGGGGGGGGGGTTGTCCTCCGCCCCCGCTAAAAAAGACGGGAGTTCGGCCCTCGCCACATGATGGATTACACTCCTTGCATGTTTTCACAGCGCCCCCCCCCCCCCTCGCTACTCTGTGTGTGTGTGGGGGGGGGTTGTCCCCCCCCCCCCCCGCTAGTGTGTGTGTGTGTGGTTGTCCCCCCCCCACCCTCGCTGCAGAAGACGGCCATCGCTACATGAAGGAATAGACTCATATGCTTCCCCCCGCGGACCGGGGGCGTTCGGACCGTGAGCGCCCCCCCCCCCCACTCCTCTTCTGCAGCGGGGGGGGGGGGGGGGCGTTCACGGTCCGAACACGGCAAATGAACCGTTTATCGCGGCGCACGCACTTCGTACTTCGTGCGCAGTACAGTTGTAATTTACCGATCGGTCAAAAGTCATTTTTGGATTACAGTTTTCAGGGAGAAATAATAATTTAGCTTATAACACCTTACCTCTTCACAGCAGCAGAGTCGTGGCGAACTTCTCTTCCCCATTGTAAGACGAACGCGACGCTGCTCGGCTCGTGGATCCCGATCAAAACATAATTCCATTATTGCGGTTTTGGTGAATGATTTACGACCTTTGTCTTTGGCCTCCGTCGGTCTATGATGACGGAAGAGAATCCTAAACGTCTATTCTGCAGGAATGAGTGCAGGTCCCACTTGTGGGTGGTCTCCATGCTGCGGGGTCTGTAGTAGATTCGTCCAGCGTCCTTTGTTTTCATCTGTTGCAACAGTAAATCTCTCTTCACCCAGCCTGAATTTCTGTGCTTCAATTGGCTCCTGCGTTCACAGTAGGCGGGTCTTCCTTCCTAGATTTTCATTCATTGGCTCTTCAAGGTTTCAGAAACCCAATTCAAGGCTCTTATTAGTCGAATGAGAGGTCAGTCAGATGAACTAATCTGTTCGCGGCTGTCTCTGCAGTTTTTTTTTAGTGGCGCTTGGACGCCACTACATCACCACCATCATGCGTCATGCGTCCAAGCGCGCATGAGGGCGCTGTCGTGCGCCCTCGTGTACCCTAGAACGCAGAGACTTGCCCGCCCGCGGAACAATGGAGTGCAAGTGGTTTAAAAAAAAAAAACAAAAAAAAAAACTTTTTTTTTTTTAAATAAAGTGAAAAAAGTATGATGCATGGAGTGTGCTTTTGCCGGGAGCCGCAAACAGCTGGAAGACAGCTGAGCTCTATGCTATGGGCGATCAGCTGATTGGAGCTGCCTCCTCCAGTGTTCTGACATTTTGGCATATCTGTCAGAATAGCACTAGACAGCTGATGGTACAGACTGCAGTCAAAGATTAAAAAAAAATGGCAAGGAGCGCTAAACAGCGATTTGGATCTCTATCCTGTTGCTTGAAAGTGTTCTGGACACATCCCCAACAGGTCCCGTTATACGAAAAAGTATGTGTGTTTAGCTCTGTGTTTGTGTGTGCTGCAGGCAGCAGCTGAGCTCTGTACGGGTTTCTCCTGTGAACCAACGCTGCACATACGCCATTATTGGGTAGCTGTAAGTTAGAAACCCGTTCAGTAAGTTACACATAGGTTCAAAGAGCATTACTTTCATGTTGGAAATAAGTTTTGGGTACGCTAGACATTTATCTTGATGTATTTTGACTTATGAGTAACTTGTGAGTCGCTTACAAGTAACGTTTGTGAACGAACGCATAACTTCCCAACAACTTATGCCCCGCTTATACAGGACGTTTCAGCCATACGCTGGATACGTTGGAAAATTTTCAGCATGCTGAAAATTTTCACAGGAGTTCACCGTACAGCGCCGTATACCAGCGTGCTCCAGCGTTCTTCAGCGTGCTCTTAAGTTATACAAAACTTAGCCATAACCGATTTGACTTACGCCAGCGTATTTTCCAAATTTTTCATACGTTTGGCAACTGCTGTCTAAATTGTCTAGGTGTGACAGGGCCGTTAAATTTGGATAAAATTCTTGTAATATTAGCTTTATTTAACTATTTAAATAGTTCTTGTGTAATTCATTTATTGCAAACACCTGAAAATTTTTAAATTTTGCCAGTAACCCTAAAATGCAATGGGGGTTGAATAATTTTGATTGCAACTGTAGATCTCTCAATGGTAAAGTGTGAAAATGGGAACTATTGGCAGATAGTCTCTAGTACTCAGAAAACTCATGTAGTTGAAAAACAAATTGTCAGAAGTGTCCTGTTTTATTCTCAAAGGGGCTAAAAGTTGAGACAATAGATGGATTTTATAAAGGATAAATAATTTGTAAACTCAACTGAACATGTCATGGTAGCTAAAAACTGCCATCTGATAAACACTTTGCAGTCACATGTTATGTCCTGCTTTGTTTCAGATAAAATGCAGGTTTATATCACTTCCTGGTCTACCTCATGTTTGATACCAGGAGCCACGGCCATCTCTTGGATACAATTTATAGTAAAACCTTCTACATTACAGCTGTGGCCCGGTGCTCCCAGGATTCAGAGTTTGATGTGTGGAAGACCAAAGATTAAAAACAAAAGCCTAACTGTCCAAACCCAATATGTAGAATAATTGTCCTTTTTTCTCTGTCAGCTAACGCAGTTTGAAGAATTATAGTCTTCTTTTCTGTCTTTGTCCTTTTGTAGTTTAAGTTTGATTAGTTCTTTCCCTGACTTGAAAGTTGATGTCTTCCAAATTTAGGATGTTGAAAAGAGTTTGTATTTGAAGAATGATTTTAATAGTGGTGGATGGTGGGATCAAATTCTTGTTTTTTGAAAAACAAAAAACAACCTTATAATGAAATTCTCTACTGAATTAAATTATTGAATCCTTTTTTTCTGCTAAATCTATGTGAGGATCAATGCTGCTTTATTGCCTGGGCTTATAATAAACAAATTGAAGTTGGGATGTGCCGATTGTGAAATTTTTGGGCCAGAAAATGGTCGATTAGAATATGGTATAGCTAAAAAGAAACAAAGAAATATGCATTATTAGGGAGATATAGCCGGAGTTTCATATAACGATATAATGTCCCGATAACGATGTATAACATTGCTGTTAGAAATAAGTTCTGGGTATGCTAGACATTTATCTAACATATTTTGACTTATGAGTAACTTGTGAGTCACTTACAAGTAACGTGTGTGAACAAACGCATGACTTCCCTACAACTTATGCCCCACTTATATGGGACGTTTCAGCCATATGCTGGATACGTATGGAAAAAACTTGTCTGCGGGCTCCCATTTCTTGCATGGCGATGCTACAGTACCTGGTAAGTGACTTTGACATGGTTTCACTGACCACTTGACCACAAAAAAGGTCAAAGGTGACCTTTTTTTTAACAGACCTTTACCGGTGGAAGTGTATGCCGGTGCAAGTGTACGCCGGGTGAAGAATCAAGGCGCACCTGATGCAGTCAGAGGAGTTTAGGATCCGCAGGTCTCTGTCCACAATACAGGCATTATGGACTGACGGGAAGACAGAGGTAGAGGATAGTGCTGGGACACCAAAACTATATTAACATTTAACTATATTCACATTTATTTTTTTTAATCTGCTTATATAACCCATATTGAAGTGTATGCTGGCAATAGAATCAAGTGCACCCTTGACCGTTGATGTTTGTGCGTTACCAAAATGGCTTTCTGCTGTGTCCAGTAACCTCTGTTCAAATCGTGTCAAGAGCTGCAACAGAGGAAAAAAAGACGAGCCATGACACAAATTGGTATGTACACCCGCTGACATGATCAATTTTAACAGTGTATATAATTATTAGGGTTGGGACGAGCCATACAAATGTTCTGTCTGCTAACTTCCTCAATATTCTTTTGAATTTGGACTGTCATTTATCTCACTTGCTTTGCAAGTGTGGGGACATGTGAAGGACACAATTATCTCCTATTAAAAGTAATGTGTTTGAACAGTATTAACAGCGTACTGATAGAAAGTGTGAATTATTGTAGATTAAAAATGTTTGTAAAAACACCCAGGAAAATGTCCTTTTTTTGAACATCCATCCATCACCAAAACCTTAAAGGGGTCATTGACTGAAAAATGGTGTGTTGGTAGGTTTTAACTGTCTGAAATGAGTCTACTGGTCACCTAATTATCCCAAAAATTTCACAACAGTCAATTCTCTTTAAAAACATAACAAAACAAAAAAAAATACAGCCTTTATCTCATTTTTCTCTCCCAGAAACGCTAGAAACATTTTTAACTATTTCGTCTAAATCCTATACGTCACGTTTAGAAAAAGCCAACTCGCCACCGTCCTTGAGACCCGCCCACTGCTCTATTATTGGCCTGCCTAGCTGTCTGTCATGTAGATGTAAGGGGTGCTGAAGGTACCCTATTAGCCCCCAAGCTAACACTTGTACCAGGAAGCTCGAGCCAAGTGCGGTTTATATTGTTATTTTCTTAAGATCTTAAGGTGCGTTCTGATCGCCTAATAGTATACTGTGAAGTGGACTGCACAGGGTATTCCACCATATTAAGTGAGATTCCACACTGATGGGAGTCAGTGGTCTTCAGTTCAAAATGAAACTGAGAACTGAGCAGAAAAGAAGTGAAAATCCGTACATCACTTCACCGGAAGTTGACAGTCCATAAACCATTGTACTTCAAATATGAGTAAAACTATTGTTGCTAACGTTATTAACAAACTAAATTGATGCTGGTTATTGTTTATATCAACTGATAGTAATAAAGTATATTTTTATTATTTTAGAAATCTAAATTGTCCACCATAATATCAGTACGTGTTCATGGTTACCGTGGTAACGCATGGAGGAGGGAGCCGACGGTTACAGGTTGTTTCAAATGGAGAAATTTTGTGAAGGGCAGTTAACTTCACTGATAATCCCTGAGAACGGAGTAGGGAATACATTTGAAGTACACTGTGCATCGGAACATGGCTTTAGTCACCCTAATAACTATCCCTGTTACCACCTGGCTCACCAATCCGCAGTCCACAATGTGTATCGTGTTGCTTTGACCCATCTCCCGGTGGTTTCACCGTGATTCCGTGGCGGGATGCCGACATGCTAGTCATGACAACTGCCTATGCCGTGACTCAAGGCTGCTGCCTGGAGCTGCTGGCTCTCACGGCCAGCTGCCCTACCATCCTCCAGGGCTCCACGCAACTCTGCTCTACTCTGGCGGGCAGCGTAGGGGAGCCGCTTCATGACAGGGCATCTCCCGGCTGGTCGTTCGAGAGGAGCAGAGTACCGCCGAGCAAGACATTGCCCTTTGAGATCCCGTGGCTCAGCAGCTCGGCTCGGCCAGTGGCCTCGGGTTGCAGCGATCGGTGGGTTGCCTGGCGCGGTGCTGGTGATTTGTTGTGGCGTCTCGGCAGGGTTGTTGGGAGATGGGCTGGAGTGGTGCAGCTACACAAACAATTGCGGCTCAGTGAACCAGCGCTACTCATCCAAGCTAGAGGGAGGCTAGAAGCTAGTCAGCTAATGGTTAACTGACGTAAGAGGGAGGGCGGAGTTGAATAGTTGAAGGATGTTTCTTAAAGTGATGGACTTCAACTCAGTGTCTCAAGAAAGCCAGGAAAAAAAACCAAACAAAAAAACAAAAAACAAATTTGCTTCAATAATTAAAAAAATTTAAGAAAATGTGAACAAAATGTCACAAACACTTCATTAAGACATGAGTGATGAGTGAGCTGGTTAACTGTCCAGATCTGCAGAAAAAATAAACCATTACATAGAACAAAAATTTAACCAGCATTCCTATGATTATTGTAAATTTACATGAAAAAATAGATTTGAGGAAAAAAATGGTAAGTTTGACGGTTTTTAATTTACAAGAAAAAAAACCTAATCGGAGGAAAAAACTGCAAGTTTGAGAGAAGTTTCAACTCTAAGAAAAGTTGCAAATTTACAAGAAATAGTCAAATTTGAGGAAAAACGTTGCATATTTATGACAAACACAAATGTAAAGGGGAAAGTCAAATTTTTGAGATAAAAGCAGCAAATTTACATGAAAAGAAGTAGGAAATTTCAGAAAAGAAGTTAATTTCACTGAAGTGAAACGGTAGTAAAAATGAAGGGACATACAAGACGAACACTATCATGATTGAAGAGTAAAGTGATGCATTAAGTACATGAGAAAAATAAATGTAAATTACGCCTACATGCTATTATCATCCCATCCATCCATCCATCTTCTACCGCTTTTCCGGAGGTCCGGGTCGCGGAGGCAGCAGTTCAAGCAGAGAAGCCCAGACTTCCCTCTCCCCAGCCACCTGCTCCAGTTCTTCAGAGGGGATACCAAGGCGTTCCCAGACCAGCTGGGAGACATAGTCTTTCCACCGAGTCCTGGGTCTGCCCCGGGGTCTCCTCCCAGTGGGACGTGCCTGAAACACCTCAAGTGGGAGGCGTCCAGGAGGCATCCTAATCAGATGCCCATACCACCTCAACTGACTCCTTTCAATGTGGAGGAGCAGCGGTTCTACTCTGAGCCTCTCCTGGATGACTGAGCTCCTCACCCTATCTCTGAGGGTGAGTCCAGCAATCCTACGGAGAAAGCTCATTTCAGTCGCTTGTATCCGCGATCTCGTTCTTTCGGTCATTACCCAAAGCTCGTGACCATAGGTGAGAGTAGGAATGTAGATTGACTGATAATTCGACTATTATCATCCCGTGGTGCATTTTACTTTGTGCAATAAAAAATTAATACGTTTAATGCTTTATATACCCTTGAGAATGTAGGAATGCTGGAGCAGTAAATCTCCCTGAATGCTACACAAAAACAACGCATTATCAACATTTGGAAACATCAGCTTTTTAAGTCACACTGACACACATTATGTAATGCCGATATCATCACATGTAGGGTGCGGTCTAGGAAAGGAACCAATTATATGGAAGGCCATCCCATTCAAAACGTTGCCATAATGTGTAGTTACATTTCTGGAGAGTCAAGTCAACATAAGCTATATATTCATTGCAGTCCAACTGAACTGTGGAAGGAGCACAGGTTGGTCAGCAGTAGAGCTGAAATGATTAGTTGACGTCGATAATAAAAATTTGTCCACAATAATTCTTATTGTCGATGAATCGTTTAATTTTAAAGTTTATATGCATGCAGCGGAAATGTTCAGTTGTAACCGCAATGCATGACCGGAAGTGCTGCGGGCATTAGCACCTCTGTTATCTGGCATGTATGAACAATTAGCAGCGAAGAAGAAGATGAGCACAGCATATCGAAGTGGAAAGATGAGGAGCAAGTCAAATTGGAGCTAAAAGAAATTAGACCCCAAACTTTCTATAGTATGGGAAGATTTCACAGAAAACAAAAAGGCGAAACAAGTAAAATGCAGACTTTGCAAGGCAGATCTTTCCTATCATGGCAGCACTACAGTGATGCATGAGCATCTGAAACGATGACACCAGGGAGCCGTGACTTGGTACGTTTTAGCACGTAAAGAAAGTGCCGCTAATTTTTTTTTTTTTTTTTTTTTCTCAGAGACATGACTATACTGTTAGTACGTGCTGTTTATGTTAGCTTACCTGTTAAGCTCTCTTGGAGGATGGTTGCTGAGCGCTGAGCTGTTTAAGTCATGGCTGACATAATGCAGTAAATGACTGAATTACAAGAACCAGTACGGCCCCTCACATCCTTAGGCTCCAAACTTTTAATCGTCCCAAAATGTAGGATCAAAATGTTTGTCAAAGGAGCCTTCGGTATTTATGCTCCAAGCCTCTGGAACACTCTGCCTTAGGATCTGAGGTCATCTGGCTGGAAGTGTTGATATTTTCAAGCGTAAGACCCTCTTTAGACTTGCTTTGGATTAATGTTACTCTTTTTGAACTTGCAGTTACAACCAGGCCTTCATGCTGCAGCAAAAGCTGCCATTTGGAATTTTCACACTTTTATTTGTTGAGTTAAAAGACTTTATTTATTTGTGTTGCCTCAAAGACTTTTGATTAAGCTGTCAAGCTTATGTTTCAGACCCAAGTTTCATGGGTCACGATTAACCTTTTTTTTTTTATATTAAGACAGAGACTGGGTGTTAGGTTTCATTGTTTGGCTAAAATAAATGTCAGTCAGCTGTTGAGCTTCAGTTTCAAATTTGCTGATAAAATGTTATATTAAAGCAGGGACTGACAACAAGGTGATTTTCACAGATGGGCAGGCTTAAACAACGGGTGAGGTAAACCGTGCACTAAAGCCCCAACAGGAAGCACAGATGGCGGACTTGAGAGAGATTATCACGATTCGTCGACTAATTGGAAAAAAATGGTCGTTAGATTAGTTGACTACCAAAATGATGGTTTGTTGCAGCCCTAGTCAGCAGGTCGTTGATATCACTGGTGTAGTATCATCAGGACTAAAGACTGCATGTCTTATTCACCGGGTATTGCTGCTTGTAATTTATGTATAGTAATTACGTAAGTAGAACTATCTCTCTTTTTTAAATTTTAAATATTGAAAAAAGAAAATCGATTCCACAAATTCATCTATCATTAATTTTATGCAACTTTTTCCTCTTATAATTTTGCTGTGATTTTATAAAATTGTTTTTTAATGTGCATTTGAGACTTACACTAAAGATTGACCATGATCTGAAAATCAAAGGCACAAAAGATAGTGTAATAAAATACAAGTGATGACTTCACCTTTTTTCATTATAGCTACTTGACTAATTAAAATGATTAGAAGTCAAGTAAGTTACAAGAGCCAGTTTGCTCCACCAACACGGTTTCATTATTACCTCCGCCAAGGAGGTAGTGTTTTCATCTGTGTTGGCTTATTTGTTTGGCAGTCAGCAGCATTACATGAAAACTACTGGACGGATTTGGATGAAATCTTCACCAGAATCAGAATCAGAATCGGGTTTATTGCCATTGTTCATGTAGTACACAAACTAGGAATTTGTCTCGGTACAATGCTGCAACATTAAACATGATAAGATAAGAGAAATAAACTATACATGTAATAAAGTGTAGGATAAGATTAAGTGATACTGGTCAACAGTTAAAATATATATTAGCCAGCAGCAGATACTGTGGAGAACTATATAGTGCAGTCGGTAATGCAGGAAGAAAACAGTGATGATTGACATGAGTCTGGTTGAGCTGCTGTACATGGTGCACGAGAGTCAATAAGTCACTTAGTGTTCAGCAGTCTAATGGCAGAGGGGAAGAAGCTGTTCATGTGACGGGAGGTTTTAGTCTGGATGGACCGAAGTCTTCTACCAGAGGGGAGGGGGGCAA
Source organism: Pholidichthys leucotaenia (assembly GCA_020510985.1). Lineage (NCBI taxonomy): Eukaryota > Metazoa > Chordata > Actinopteri > Cichliformes > Pholidichthyidae > Pholidichthys > Pholidichthys leucotaenia. Next base: position 131,672,182 of record CM035842.1, on the reverse strand, counting down.
ACAGTACGTGACCAGGGTGTGAGGGATCGGCTATGATCCGGCCAGCACGCCTCCGGGTCCTGGAGATGTACAGATCCTGGAGAGATGGGAGCTTGCAGCCGATCACCTTCTCAGCAGTGCGCACGACGCGCTGCAGCCTTAGTCTGTCCCTGGCAGTGGCTCCTGCGTACCACACGGTTATGGAGGTGGTGAGGATGGACTCGATGATGGCTGTGTAGAACTGCACTAACATCTTAACATCTTCAGGCTTGCTCGTACACCTGAGGCCCGCAGCTTGCTCACTGGATTTTATGGTCTTAGCCACGGCACACAAGGGGAATTCAGTTGTCTGCGGTTCCCGAGGCCAAGGGCCACCTTGGCCTAAAGATGAACCCATTAGATTTTGGTGGTGATCTGAAAGTGTATACCTCCACCAAGGGCCTTGTTTGTATTTGTGCAGCAGGATTACACAAAAATTACTGGATAGATTTGGCTGAAATTTTCACCAGAGGTGGTCCTTGGGCTAGAGTGGAACCCGTTAGTTTTCTGGATGATCCAAGAGCGCATACCTCCACCAATTCTCATCTTCTCACAATGTCTTAGCAGGATTACTGGACAGAGTTTGATGAAATTTTCACCACAGAACACACGAACCCATTACATTTTGGTGGTGATCCATGAGTGCATACCTCCACCAAGGCTCAATGTCCTAGCAGTGGTTTAGCAGGATTGCGCAAAAACTACCATATTACTTCCCACCAAGATTTTTATCTTCTGCTGATATGCAGTGGCAGAGCGGCGTTTGGGTGAACAGCCTTGGCAGAGGTATGCACTCAGACTGCCCTCTAGTTTATTTATTTTGTGTGCATATGCTGCTATCTCCCACTCTTGCAGCTTTAATGTAATTTTTTTCAGACAAAACTAAAAAAATTCAGCAGGAATTTAAAGCAAACGATGGTCTGATACACGAATAATGTTTCCTATTAGCAACAACTTAGCATCGTCATTTAGCATTTGCTGTTTTACAATGATAAGAGTGAGATGGTGCTATTGTTACTTGCCTCCAATTAAAACAAGGTAAGCGGACTATCCTCTCTGACGCAGCACAGTAGTTGACCAAACCATTAGGTTGGAATAGGGCTGGGCGATAGTTGGGCTGCAACAAACAATTATTTTAGTTGTCAACTAATCTAACAACAATTTTTTTTCGATTGGTCAACTAATCACTGTTATTTCTCATGTCCGCTATCTCTGCTTCCTGTTGGGGTTCTAGTGCATATTTTACCTCAACTGTTGTTTAAGCCTGCGCACCTGTGAAAATCACTTTGTCAGTCCCCGCTTTAATATATCATTTTATAAGCAGTTTTCAGAACTAAATACAAAAAACAAGAAAGCTGTATTATCACAAGTTTAAGGTTATATATCAGTTTATCACAGACAGCATAATGCCTAATGTCAATTAAACAATTGATTAAATATCTTACAATTGAATTCTTGATCTGCTCCAACCCACAAACTAACATTAGGTGGAAGTTTTCTAGAAGTGTATTTTTTAACAATTTAATTCAGAAAGGTAAACCTTCATATACAGTATTCACTGCACTTAAGAGTGATATTTCAAGCTGTTTGATTTAATATTGATGATTATGGTTGTAGATTTTTATTTATTAAATTACAAATTGATATTCGAATTAACCCAGATGCAGTAATATTCAGAAGGAGGGCTAATATTAACAAAGATGAAAAAGAGATGGCGACTCCTGCAATTCAGTCATTTACTACATTCAACACATTAGTCATGACAGCTCAGACCAGAGACCTTATAACCAGAGAGCTTATTGTCAAACAGGTAAGCTAACCTAAACAGCACGTACTAACAGTACTGTCATTTTTCTAAAGCTTGAGGCAGTTGGCCAGTGAAAATAAGCGGCGCTAACTTTCTTTACTTGCTAAACTTTACCAAAGGCAGTCGTTAATGTTGCACCTCCCGGCTGCTGTCGTTTCAGATACTCATGCATCACTGTAGTGCTGCCATGATGGGAAAGGTCTGCCTTACAAAGTCTGCATCTTATTTGTTTTCTGTGAAATGATCCCATACTACAGAAAGTTTGGGTCTGCTTTTTTTTTTTTTTTTAAGCTCCACTTCAACTTTTTTTTTCCCGCTTCACCATGCTGTGCGTCTCTTCTTTGCTGGAAATTGTTCACACGTCAGACAGCAGAGGCGCTACTGCCTACAGCATTTCCGGTCATGCATTACAGTTACAACCGAACATTTCTGCGGCATGCATATAAACTTTAAAATTAAACAATTTGTAGACTATAAAAATCTGCGTCGACAAATTTCTATTGTCGATGTTATCAACAACGTCGACTAATCATTTCAGCCCTAGACGATATACCGAATATATTCGTTGTATGGTACACTTAGCCACCCACGATATATAAAATAGTTGTATTGCATATATTTGGGTAGTTAGATATAGTTGCATATATTTGAGTAGTTAGGTTTAGTAGAGAAGTTCAGAGCGGATATCCCGCCCCCTGCATGCTCGCAGAGAAAGAGAGAAATCTACACTTCAGTGAGCAGAGATGAAAAAGGAAGATAACAGAATAAATGTAGGCTCACTTTAATCACAGGAAACGGGGGGAGCCGGGAGAAGATAAACATTTCATCCGAACTCTGCAGGTAACTGCTCACTTGGTGAACAAACTTTCAAAATAAGAGCTCCTATCCTATCTTGCAACCCTTCAAAATAAGAGCAAGTGGATCGCCAAATAAAGAACTGATAGACCGTAGATGTATAAAAAAAAATAAATACAAAAATAAGTGACAAAGTATACTTCTGTCATTTATTAGACCGCCAGGTATCAGTTATGTGTGGTAAACTGAAACATTTCTGGCCCATGTGGATAAACTTGATCACTTCATAATGAGTTCTGTTAAACAAAGGAAAAAAGACACTTTGCTCAGTTACATATTGTGAAGTTTTCATTTTATTTTATTATTCAGCTTTTTCATAAGTAAAACAAAATTTTAAAAGAATTCACTGCAAAAAATGCATATCGCGATGTGTATCGTGTATTGCAATACAGAGAAATTGTATCATGATACATTTTAGGCGCTTTTCCACTAGCCCTGATTAGAAAACCCGACTCTACTCACTTCGGTTCGGTTCAGCCTCGGTTGCGTTTCAACATTACTGCTGGCACACCTGCTGTGGGTGGGATTTGTTGAACAGCAGGCGGCGCCACACTCTCGTGACGTCAAACACGCAACCGAATCCTCCACAACAAAGAAAATGGCTGATGACGAGGAGAGAAGGAAGGAGAGAGGAATGACTGTGACATGAAACTGATGAAATCTATGGTGCTGACTTGTTGTGCTCTGCACAATCTGTGTGAGAGTCATGGAGAGACGTATGACACTACATTGGATGATGCAGTAGATGAACCAGTGGTGGCAGCGGCACAGGGAGCAGAGGAGCAGGGTGCCGATATAACACGAGATGCTGTGATGCAGTACTTGTCTATTTTGTCCACATTTATGTGCATACATATTTCAAAAATGTTTTTTGTAAATAAAATGTTGTGCATGGTCCATCTACCTGTCCTCTGTGTTCATAACGCTTATCTGTTAAGGTACGGGTAATTAGATTAGATTTGTTTATTTGACAGGGACAGTGCAATAAATAGACAATTAATCAATGACAATCAATCTGATGTGTTGCACAAAGAGTGTATAGCTATTAGCTAATTTGCAGGAACCGCAGGACAACAGAAGGTGCGAAGCCATCAGCCTAATGATGACTCCACACTTCTCACTGTTGTGATAATTGCTCACGCTGAGCGCTCTGCCAGCCCCGCTGTGGGGGTCACACACACGACGTGTTCCTCCCCACACTCTCAATTTTTTTTTTCCCGTATATTTTTCTTTTTGGCGTACAGAAATGGCAATACGCCCGTATTTGCTAAAATTGCATTTTCCCCGTATTAAAGTACGGCGAAACCGTATCACTTGACAGGTATGTAATTACATGCAGAAACACCGCACAGGCCATCTTCGCAAAAATCCAGCTCGACAAGCCACTTTTGCTTAGGTGGAAATGCAAATTGAACTATAAATCATGTGCTGATACAAGTCATATTTTCCCATGTAAAGGTCTCCCACTTTTACTTACAAATTGATTTTTAATTTTTGGGAAAAGGGAATATAAATTTTGCACAACTTGTTGGTAACAACAGTTGTGTGCAACAAAAACACAGTTGTGTCTAATGTTATTAGACACATTTCTAGTCACATTTGTGACTAGAAAAGCGCTATATAAGTGCAGGTTAGTTAGTTAGTAATTAGTGCCAAATTTTTGCTAGATTCCTTCTTAATTTATTAAATTTTGACTGGTGATGCAACATTCAACTTACACGTACTTACCTTTATCAGTGTCTACTGTACAAGTTAAAGCACACCTGTACAACTGCTTATAACATAAAAAATGTACCCGTTCAAGAGAAATGGATTCAGCATTGCAAATTTGTTTAAAATAAAAAAAAAAACCTACCAAGACATTACGTTTCGTTGTGTTGTTAAAAATGAAATTACCATTAGAAGGCTATACACCTGACCTGATGAACAGCAGCATGTGGAGTGAACAGAGAATGGAATGTGTATGTAATTATTGGCTTTTCTCATACGGTGTCATAACAGATAAACCAGACTTTTGATGCAAACAATACAATTTTATTCCAGAAGCAAAATTTACAAACAAAAAAACAGACTGGGCGTGGGGAGACATGGTTAGACACGCCGACTGCTTAATGCGTCCACAAGCCTGCCAAATAGGGTCAGGAAATCTCTGTTGAATGTTGACATCTCTGCGAGCTCTTCCCTTCGTAACGCAGCGTCCTGCTCCAGGGCTTCACGCGCATCTGCCCGCACATCTGCGGCCACCTGTCGCAAATGCTGCATGTACTCCTGATGGTGTTCTTGCCGCTGGTCATGCTGCCGTTCCAAGAGCCGCATCTCTTCGTCATGCATGTTGACCATCGCTAATGTAAGGTCAGCAATGGAGTTGTCTGTTTTCCTCTTGCCTAGATGGAAAGACAGAAAGGCATGGTCGTTAAAGCTGGATCACTACATATATTATGGAATTACACAGGTGAAAGTCTGTGGTGGAATGTCACTATTATATTATGCTTCATTGCTGTATATAAGCTGAACTGTCATGTTGCTGCCCCTCAGTAGAGCAGATTTTGCAACACGCAGGGTGCTGTCTTCGGCTGCAGCCCCCCTGCAAAACTAAAAAGGATTAAGATTAAGAATATGGATGGATGGATGGGTAATGTTTAAAATAGTTGCTTGTAGTGTGGCCGCAGAAATCTGAATGGGTTAATACAGTCAGCTGACAAGAAGCATTTCAATGAAGCATGTTGATTTCAACGGCAGTTCATGAGCTTTAGTTGTTTGTCTAAAACAGGAGTTACAACAGCACTTCAATCACCACGCCTAAAAATGGTTGTGGAACACCGATAAGTGAAGACTAAAGAATAACCTTTTTTGTACATTTAAAAAGACATTTTCAATTAATTAATATGCAGCTACAGGAAATTGCATTAATCAATTTGGTACATAACTTGTTAGGCTCCAGCCCCCCCGCAACCCGTAAAGGATTAAGCGGTAGAAGATGGATGGATGGATGGATGGATTTTCGACCCTGGTTTCCGCTAGACATGTTTCACCAAAAAAAAATAGTGGTTATTGTGCCTTACTGGCACTTGAACGTGATCCACATGGAGCTGGTGATGTGGCTGACATGGGAGTCGATCCAGCTGGCGCTCCGCCAGATGCAGGAGAGTCCGGTGTGTCCATCATGTCCACTGAGGTGGACCCCTGTGATATGAACTGCGATTCTAGAAAGAAAATGCACGCAATTTAAAACTTAACACCAAAGTGCAACATGTACACAACACTCTAAAGTTTTTAACCGGAATACAATAAGCGTAATTCAGCGTTTTGTTCGCGCTAATACTTAACACAAAGCAAGTGTGAATCTGCAGTTGGCTGCAAAACAATAGGCAAGCCTCAGTAACAACCATTACCCACAATCTAACAACCTTCCTATTTCTTAAAAACAGTGAGCTTGGCACATAAAGGATAAAGTGGCGAAAAGATGCGCAATATCAAAACAACACTCACCATCCACGGTTTCCAAGGCCGTGACTGTGGCCGTGACTGTGGCCGTGTCGAGCCCAATGTCTCTCAGCGAACCACTTCCACTCCTTCCAATCCGCTACACTTCGAGCATTGTGGTCCTTCACTGCTCGGTAATCGCTTTTCAGCTTTTTCAGCTTCTCCCGACACTGTTTGGCAGTACGGATGTGCCCTTGGGAAGCCATCTGCTCGGACACCTGGTGGTATATTTTTTCATTTCGAGTAGATCCGTCCAACTCTCGCTGGATGTGATCGTCGGCTAATATAGAACAAAAATTGCGCACCTCCTAATATATAATATTAGGAGTATATTATTATATAAGTATATTATACAGTATATTAATATAATATACTGTATTAAAGGGGCGCACTGTGTTCACTGGCTGAACAACTACAAATGGCGGTCGTGGAGTAAATTCAGCAGAAAAAGTCGCTTTCGTGATGTTACGACCTGACCAATCGGCGGCGACCAGTCTCTTAAAGTCATATCACAGCCATACTCAGCCCTACTCAGCTCGGTTAGACCCTGCCCTGGATCAGGTACTAAAAAAGCACCTGCTAACCGGTGCTGGGGCTAATGGAAAATGCTCAAACGCGGGCTGAGTGGTGCGGTGTAGGGCTAAGTGAGGCTAGGGGAAAAGGGCCTTTTTTGAGCTATATCGCCCAGCCCTAGTTTGGAGTTAGCTGCTATGTTAACCACCGGACTGAAGCCTAGTGATCCATCTACACCTGTTGTGCTGCACGCATGTGATGGAGAGGTGGGATGCTGACAAGTAGTGTGTGAGGAGCTTTGCTGAAGAAGTGGGTGGGGTATGTGTATTTTGCAAAATCCCTATATAAACGATAGTTTTAAATGATAGACATTTTTATCCCGTCATCATATATATACATACATAAAATACACACACACGATATAAATTGCAACATTTGAACAGGGACGCCACTCTTTGTTTTATGCTCTGTAGTGCATTAGCTTCAGTATGATGTCTTGAAATCAGAAGATTTTAAGACATCAAGCACTTTGATTCACTGTTTAACAAACTCTGACCACATAGAGGGGTGTATTGTGTTAAATTTTATATAAAATATTTAGTCTGCAGCATTTTGATTCTATACTTTTTTAAAATGCAATCTGGCATACAAGTAAGTCGGTAATGAAATCTGATCATCTGTTTGATTCAAACATCTCCACTGAGTTATTACTGAAATAACTCCAAAATAGAGTTCCTTAAATTGCTTCTTAGCCTTTTGATTAATTCCTCTTTGCATGCAACTGAAAGTCTTTTTCCATCCTTTTTTTTCCTTGTTTTTTTGTTTCCCTTTCTTTTCAACATAGTTCTCTATGTATGTTGATTCCTCTGACCTCAATAGTCCTGTAGCAATGGAGACGGATGTCCCCTTGATAGAAGATGTTCAGAGGTTAAAAAAGACAGTTGAGGAGGGCGCAACTCAGGTAAACCTGACTTTCTGTCAAATGTTACTTCTCAACACATAGTAAAGATGCATAAATGATTCAGTTCATTCTTGACACTTTTTTAGCTTAAACATGAAAATTCTGCTACAGATTAGCAACTGAAGTCAGAGCTTTTTTATGTGTGTGTGTGTGCGTGCGCTCGTCTGCTTTTGGCTGTGTTCCCTGTGTTATAGCAAAGCCCCAAAGTGTTTAGTGTTGTGGTGCGTTCCTTTTCTGTGTGACGTTGAGTCATATAAAAATGTCATATCTGAGTTGACTGTATTCTATTCCAGCAACCCAGAAAACCAAGATCCTCATTTTTTTTTTTTTTTAATCTGCAATTGATGAGAACAAAATTTATGATGTAAAATAATAAAAACAAACAAAAGGATTTAAAAAAAGACAACTCAAACAGGCCAACAGCAGTGTGACTACAAAACGGTGTGTATGAGTAAGGTGTTCATTTGTGTTTGCATGCATATTGGTGCAGGACCCCCCTCCCCCCCAAAAAAGAAAATAGTGATGTGAAATAAGCTGATACATATGGGAAGCATAACAAAATACTGTGTGGATTGCAGTGTACAGACAATTAAAATTGGTTACTTTTGATTTTGTTTCATTGTACGAGGTTAGGGATTGGTCTGCTCAGTTAGCCGTTAGCAGTTAGCCCACTGAAAACAACACCGTACCTGGTAATACCTATAAAACACTATAGTGACATGTTCACAGATAGTGGTTTGGCTGCACTGTGTGTATGACCAACTAGAAGAGGCATGTAAAACAAAAGTGCTGATACATGGTACAATTCAGAGTACTGTTAATACTAGGGGTGGGTCCAAATGATCGACTCTCCAATTCAAATCTGTTCATGTTTGAATCAGCCGTTGATACAAAAAAAAAAAATCTGGATCAATAATTTAATACAGTGCTGTGGAAAAAAAAATATTTGCCCCCTTCCTGATAGACAAAGAAAACCCGAGTAAATACGAAATGCAGTTTTTCTTAAATAATTTAAGTGAAAAAAGCTATCCAAAGCTATCCACCTGTTACATCATGAATTAACTGTGATTAACCACATTTTTTTTTTTTTTTTTTGGAAAGCTGAGTTCAGTTTAGCCACACCCAGGCCCAATTACTGCCAGACCTCTTGAATCAAGAAATCACTTCAATAGAACCTGCCTGACAAAATGAGATAAGCTAAAAACTCTCAAAACCAACACATCATGCCATGCATTATCAAGAACAGATGAGAAACAAAATCCAGAACTAGGGGTGGGCAGTATGGCCTAAAAATGATATCACAATATTTCTGTGAATTATCACAATATTACAGAATAGGTTTTGTTTTTTTTTTTTTCCTTTTAAATTGATACACAAAAGACGGTTTCACAGTTAGTCAGAGTGGGCTCAGCTGAGCTGCACATCATTCTTCACGGTCTAGTATACAGGCGGCAAGCTCGCCAGTGTTGGCCACCCCAGTGTCTCTCTTCAGTGTCCACAAATTATGTTAATGGCCGTCCTGGGTGGCGAAAGCCATGCATTGGTTCCCAGAGTATCAGGTGGCCTGCTGGGAGCTCTTGGTGACGGTAACGGTGCCCCGCGAGGCCAAGTCTTTGCCAAGCCACCTTGTCTGATATTCTGGGAAGGCGCCCATAGAGAGCTTCACTGGCGACATGGTCTTGCCAGTTTACATTGAGGACGGTGTGCAGCAACCGGGTGTAGGAGCCGTCCATTGACCTCTGAAGGGAGATGTTTAATGACCAGCACTCGCTTCCGTATAGCAGTATGGATTCCACTATTGCACAGAAGAATTTAACTTTTAGCTCTTGACATGTTTGAGCGCCATTTAGCTCGCATGTCATTGAGAGCACCCCACGCGAGTGCCTTGTGCACCTTCATATCATGACTAATAGATCCTATCCAGGTGCCAAGGTACTTGAAGTTGACTACTTCCAGAGGGTTGCCGGTACTTGTCAACAGTGGACATATAGAGTTAGAAGCATCCCCGGGCGTCATCACTGTGGTCTTCTGGTAATTAATGGTGAGACCGATCCGAGAGTATTCCAGCTCCTCAAGCAACAACAATCTCTGTGCCTATGAGATGTTGTTTGACAGCAAAACAATGTCATCTCTCTAGATCTGATATTGCTTTTGCCGGTATTCTTCAGGATCTACAAGGTGTTAACATTAGACCCAGCTCTGCTTCTCTCCCATCAATGGCTTTCCGCAGGGCATGGTCGAGGACTTTGGCCCCATTTCTGTTTATCGTCCAGTTTCACAGGCCAGCGTTATTTATCTTAAACACATTCAGGAAAAACAAAAACTCTTATTTCTGCAGTTTATAAACTGCAGCTCAGATTTGGTTTAAAACACTTATTTGTCCTGTATCAAATATTACAAGAAAATAATATAAACTGTTACATTTTAAGTGCACACAGATGTCGGGTTTTATGCTGAATCATTTTACCTGCATTGTAACTTTCATTGCACGGACCTGTCCTCGGGCTTTTTGGCTAGTTGCACTGAACGGATGATGTTGGGGGGTTTTTTTGTTGTTTTTTTTTTTTTTTTTTGGTTTTTCCCTCTTTGGGTGGTTGAATAAAATCGAGATGAAGCTGCCAAAACGGAATAAAAATGTAACTCCAGACACTGAGAGCGCGACATTGTTGGATGTTAACACCGCTCCAGCGGTGTTGTTGACGTGCGGAAAAAATGCAGGCAGATTATCCACATTGCTGGACTTTTTTTAAAAAAAAAAAAAAAAAAAAAACATGCTAGCAGTCTGAAATGGACTTAATATTTCCACTCAACTGGATGCAGACACCCCAATTTCAGAACGCCAGCTTCCCATGCCATGTTTGTTTTGCAGTTTCTATGCTAACGTGTTACTTCTGTCAGCAGCGTAACGGTGTGACCTCGTTATGCAGCACACCCCAAATATCACGATATTCATTTGTCCACAGGTATCAAAATTTATACTGGTATTATCGTGAATGATATGATATGGCACACCCCTACCCAGAACAACATTTAAAGAACTGCAGGCCTCACTTACCTCAATTTGAACACTGGTCCATGAATCAACAATAAGAACAACACTGGACAAAAATGACATCCAGGGGAGAGTTCCAAGGTGAAAACCACTGCTGAACAAAAAGAACACAGTCATCTCACATTTGCCAAAAAAACAACAAAAAAAACCCATGTTTATGACCACCAAGAATTTGGGGAAAAGATTCTGTGAACGGACAAGACAAAAGCTGAACTTTTTGGAAGGTGTGCATCCTGTTACATCTGGATTAAAACCAACACAGCGTTTCATAAAAAGAACATTATACTAACGGTCAAACGTGGTGGTGGTAGTGTGATGGTCTGGGGGTGCTTCGCTGCTTCAGGACCTGGGTGACTTGTCGCAACTGATGGAACCATGATTTCTGCTCTCTACCAGAAAATCCTGAAGGAGAATATCCAGCGATCAGTTCGTGAGCTCAAGCTCAAGTCCTCCAATGTGGCTAAATTAAAACAATTTCGAAAAGAAGAGTGGACCAAAATTCCTCAACAGTGATGTAAAAAGACTCATTGCCAATTATCACAAATGCTTGATTGCAGTTGTTACCACCAAGGATGGCACAACCAGTTATTAGGTTTAGGGGGTAGTTATTTTTTTCACAAAGGGCCAAATAGGTTTGGATTTTTTTTTTTCTCGTAATAAATGAAATCATCATTTAAAAGCTGCAGTTTGTATTTACTTGGGTTATCTTTGTCTAATATTAAAAATAGGGCTGCAACTATCGATTATTTTGGTAGTCAACTAATTAACAACTATTTTTTTTTTTTTTTTTTTTTTTTGGATTAGTCGAGTAATCGTGATTATTTCTCTCATGTCCACCATCTCTGCTTCTTGTGGGCACAGCTCCTGTTCGGGGCTCCAGGTCATGTTTTACCTCACATGTTTAAGCCTGCAGACCTGTTAAAATCACTTTGTCAGTCTCTGCCTTAATATAACATAGCCTATTATAAAAAGTTCCCATAGCTAAACAAAATATTGACCCATCAAGCATGAGTTGGAAACTTGAACTTGACTGTTTAATCAGAAGTGTTTGTAGCAGCACAATTAAATAATAGATGTTAAAGTGTAAAAACTCAAACAGCATCTCTGCTGCTCCATAAAGGCTGTAACTGTGTGTTTAAAACAAACTAAAACAACAAACAAAACACCTACATTAAAGTAAAAAAGAAAATGACAAGCTCATCCATCCTGTTTGAAACCTTGCTGGGTCTAGAAGTTTAAAAGTTTAATTAGGCTCCAGAGGAAAATTAAAAGCAGCTGTCAGCAACCATCATCAAAGAGAGATCATTGTCTGACAGCAGGTAAACTGTTTAAACGGCACACAGTAATAGTGTGATCAGTTTTTTAAAGCTGAGAGTCACTCCTTGAAAATAAGAAGTGCTAACGTTCCTCGCTAACCTTACCGGTGCAGTCCCCTGACAGGTGGCCGGAGACGGAGGAGGAGGGAATGGATGCATCGCTGTAGTGCAGCTGTGATGTGACAAACTGCTTTACAGTTTACATTTAACTTGTTTCATTTATTAATTTATGGTAAAATTTATGGTATTAATTAATTTATTTATTGTATTAATTAATATGGTATTAATTTATGGTAAAATCCTCCCATACTTTTGAAACTTTTGGCCTTTTCTGTGATTTTCTCTGTGTCCCCATGATGCGCTCCTATTCTTCTTGGCTGGAACAATTAAACTGAACATTTCCGTGGCATGCATATAAACTTTAAAATTAAACTATTTGTTGATAATAAAAAATCTGTGTTGACAAATTTGTATGGTTGACGTTATCGACAACGTCGACAAATTGTTTCAGCCCTAATTAAAAGTTGCTTGATGGTCTGAAATGTGTACAAATATGCAAAAAGTATAAGGAATATGGGGAAATACTTTTTCCCAGCACTGTATAATGCTTTTCAGACGTGCAAAACTTGCCAGAGGTTTCTGGGCTGGCTGAACTCTCGCATGGGAGTTTTGTCACGATTGAGTGTAAATCGTCATGGCTGGACCCCGGATTTGCTCAGGATAGCCAGGGCTACATGTGGGACCTGCGGAGTGCAGGTGAAATTCCGCAGATCTTATCCCAATAATGCACCAGCAGAAGCACTCGACTGGAGGTGGGCTGCATGGGAGGGGGTGTCTGCCGTAGAGCTGGGGTGTAAAGCAGAGGACGGCACAACTTGAGTAGGGATGTATGCCCATACAGTGTTGTTCAGGATGATGGCTTCTGATGTCTCATACAGTATGTTGGTTTCAGTGAAAGTGTATCCCCCAGGCTCGTGAACCCATATTGAACTCTCATGTCGGTCTTGTCATGGCTTGTCTGACTGCATGGCCAGAAGTATTAGAAGGGCGCACCCCAAAATCTGACTTGCTGTCATAAAAGGAACGCAGTACAATACTATAATAGATGTGTATATAAATTCATCACATAATAAACTCAAGATCAGCTCTGTTTTAATCTTATTTTGGCCAAGGCAAAATGGCTGTCGCCACTGTGATCCTCAGGTGGGTCTCCCCCAGATTGCATACAAGGTCACAGGCTATGAGCTTGTGACATTTCTGCTTTTAATCAGATTATGAAAAATTGAACTAAACTTTATTGAAGAGAATAGTCACTGTTTAAGAATAATTTTATTGTGATTCTGCATTTTATTCTGAATGTTTTACTCACGTAACATTGGCAGCTCTGGGGCTCCATAAATTTAGCCTCGGATGTCTGACGTTACATTTTATCTTTTTTTTTTTTTTTTAATCAGCTGTGATTGCTTTGGTGGCCTAGCCACTCGGTTTGTCTTCATGTGCATTTATTAGAATATTTACAATCAGTAAATGCATCGATATAAGATGCAGATATGATATTTGAGGATCCATAAGCTTACATTCCTGCTCTCCCTTCCCACCCACAGTTGCAACATGAACAGCGGAAAGAGCGGCCCATGGTGCGACGCAAATCTGAGTTGCCTCAGGATATCTACACCACAAAAGCCTTGGAGTCCCACCGCAGAGCTGAAGACATGTTGACCACTCACGACGGACTCTAGGTCCCACCATCTGCTGGCTCTTGGTTCAACTGTCCTTCCCCCTCCACCCCCTCGCCCCCAGCAGCCATGGACATCTCCTTCACCCAGCTGCCACTGTTGCACTGGCAGTCTGCTGTGGGCTTTCCATCCCTCTTCTCCGCCATGATTTCTCTGTTCTCATTCATTCCTGCTGCGTCACTGCAGAAACCCTGAACCCACCTCCCTAAGATTTCTGCTTTCTCAGGTTTTTTTCTTTAGTTTTTGAGGAGTTGGAGGAGCGTGTTTGTGTCTTATAGCCCGATTTCCCCCACCACCCTTCACCCGTCCTCTACTCCCACCCCACCGTGCGCTCACTGTAAAAGTGGAACCTGGGGAGTACAGACAGCACAACGCAGGTCCTTCATTTCTTACAAGTTTCTTTACAGTGGACTCGATACAGAAAATAGAAACCGCCTGACTACATGTCTAAGGACTGGCTCTCTTGTCTTTTCTTGTTTTTTCTTTACTTTCAAAGGGAACAAAAACAACCCCTACTGTTCAGATGAAAAACAACTTTCCTGTCACCTGTTGTCTGCTTTCTTTCTTTGTCTTTTTTTCCCCCTTTAATAGGCATTTTGCCAGTGCCAAGGTTGGTGTGTTCTGTTCTTTGTTTTACATTTGGGACTCCCGCCTTTGTTTCAGGTCGCTCATGTTTTTTTGTTTTGTTGTTGTTGTTGTGTTTTTTTTCTCCCTTGGTTTAGAACATTTAAGACCAAACTGAGGCCTGTTGTTAGCCTTGCAATTCCCAGGAAAGATGGCGAGGAAAGTGGAAGTTGTCCCGTGGACATTTTGACACTTTCCATTTTATTGTTTTTGTGCCATATGCCGCTCTTTTATATGCTTGCTTCCTTCTGTTCATTGGCAATATTTTAAAAGCAGATCACAGCAATGCCTGCTGTTCAAACAATGGTACTCGCTGTAATGGAGTGTAACTCGAAAGTGAAAATATGAATGAAATGTGTCTATTTACTGCCTCACATGCACATAAGGGTTGGCTAGCGATTAAAGGCGTGACAGTCGGATGATCAGGGTGAATGATGGGATATATTTTGACATGCATAAGGAGAACTTAAGTGAAATGAAATCAAATTATTTTTTATTGTGATGGAATAAAAGCAGTGCTGCACATTTGATGCCAATGAGTGATTTAACTGAAGGCCTTTTGCTTATTATGATTGTTTTTGTTGAGCGTGTTGATGTTTTGGTATTTTATGCAGTTTTTAATCCCCATAAATGCTAATGGATAATTCATTTATTGTACAAATATGAGCTTGGCATTGACATCAAATAATTGGAACACAAGCTAATACTCCGTCAAAGCGTGTAGCATGTGTTTGCTGCTGTAGTTCCCAATTCATTTTGATAACTTGCAGGTGTTAAAACTTGCGTTGTCCTCATTGAAATATTTTTTTAAATTTTATTTTATGATGTTTGCAGATGTTTTCCAGTCAGTACCATTGTTTCAACTAAAGCGGTCTGCTAGATTTCTTCATATTTGGTGTATTGTATTTCTTTGTGTTGTCTCTGAGGTTACTAGTGTGGATGTCAGGCTTTGGAGTTCATTTTGATTTTTCGTTTCCTTATTTTTTTGGCCATTCAGAATGCCCAGTGCTGAAACAGACTGGGACGAAAGGCCACAAAAATGCCAGATGCTGAAAATAAACTGACATTGTGACTTGGCTTGTTAACTGTATTAATACTGTATTTGCTTGAATGCAAAAAGATGTAAATTTAAACTTACCATGTTAAACATGTACCTTTTACCCTGGAGGAATGCCATTCACCAAACTGATTGATTTCTGTTGTTGAGGTCATTGCGTGAAATATGAAACTGTCCTGCTTGCTTGGGAGAGATGTTTTATGAATTTTTAATGAGTTTAAGTCTGATGTCGAAGGTTTCTTTTCGTGCTGAACACAAGTCATCCATAATAACAGGAGATGATTTTGAAAATGGTTTGGTGGCTTGTTCTTTTTCTGCGGGATCTTTGCAGGTCTTAATTTTAACATATTATTTCTAGAACATGATAACTTAAAGTGTCCTTTTGTATGTGACCTGTACTATATGATTCATTTAATATTGTATATATGATTTACCTTGTTTCATGTAGTGTTATATATCTAGATTAATTTTGTACAAATTGTCCCTCTGTACAGAATAAAACATCAATAGCAAGTGAAAGAACTCTGTGTAGCACATACTACTTTATTTTGCCCCGTTTTACTGTATGACTCATCTAGAAAATGGGTCTTTCTTTCAATTTCAGTGACTAAAATCCATAAACGTTCCTTCTTCCTCTTAACTGGCACATACTTTACTACATATTGATTTTGATGTATCTACTCAAATCGTGACTAAGTTTTCACGGACATTTTGACTTCATAAGTGTGTAAGAAAAAGTAGCCATGTTGT
Source organism: Pholidichthys leucotaenia (assembly GCA_020510985.1). Classification (NCBI taxonomy): domain Eukaryota; kingdom Metazoa; phylum Chordata; class Actinopteri; order Cichliformes; family Pholidichthyidae; genus Pholidichthys; species Pholidichthys leucotaenia. The sequence continues at coordinate 131,656,010 of CM035842.1, read as the reverse complement.
CTACTGTATTTTTTTTTTCATTCTTTCATCATGATTACTAGATAAACTATTGTGCTGAGAGGGATAATCGGCAAGATGGTGTCCATTAAACTTTTAACCCCTTAGGCCCCACAGACTCAGTGAAGGGTTCAAAAGGGTGTAAAAATCTCTTGCTATCTTTTGGGTCAACTGTAGTACTGCAAATTGAAACATCAACTTAACATTGTTCTACATCTTGTGACCTTTCCAAACACCTCAAACTACCCTTGGAGCTTGAGCTCCAAGGGTATTTAAGTGTTCCTCACCTAAACAGACATGTTCAAAATAAATCTACAAGTCTTAAGGTCTACGTGCATCATCTTGGTCTCTATAAATAGGCAAGACCTCACAGAATGTCCCCTAGTATATTTAGTGTTGTTAATAGGACATATTATGGTGTGGCATGGGTGGTGGCTTCATCTTCCGGTTCCCCCGCCATCCGGAGTATAAGAGGGCTGTGCAGTAGAGGGGCGGTCTCTTCGACCACCTGTCAGCCTAGCGGGATCGTCTGTGTATCTACAGAGAGTCTATAATAAAGTCCTGTGTAGTTCACCATTCGCCTCATTGTTGTTCCACATTTTATAGACATAACATTTGGCAACGAGGATAAAGTTATGGATGCTGGTGGGTCTTCAGTCGTTTTTGGAGTCTCCGGGAGAGCCTCTGGTCCCTTGGGCGAGATGGTTCACCGCATTTCCGTCCCAGGATCGCCCAGGTGTTCGGGTTGTGGATCCACTAAGCACCGGTATAAGGCTAGAGTGTGTCCGGTGAGAGGTAAATGCTGTGGCAAGTGCAGACCCCTGCATCACTTTGCCAGGGCCTGTTATAGGTTCGAGCGAGGGAAACGACGACACAAAGCGGACACCCCTGGTCCAACTCCCACGGTTATTCACACGGTCTCTCCAAACACTGGCAGCCGTACGTATTATATAGTGAAATTGGATGGCGTGGAAGTGCCGTTGCTGATTGACACGGGCGCAGTGAGGTCTGTGTTGAGTTGGCCTACTGTGAGGAGTTTCTTCCCGTACTCTCAAGTGAGAGGTCATTCAGCACCACTATGTGGTTATGGAGGAAAAAGGCTGTCCATTGTGGGTTCGGTGGAGCTGACAGCTCAATACATGTCAGCGGTGGTCTCTAACCTGAAGTTTGTGGTGACTGCCAGTAGCAAGAATGTGATGGGCTGTGATCTCTTATATGGACTAGGTTTCACCATCACCAGTGGTGTCAGAGAGGAGTGGTCGGGCCGTGGCTTGTGGGACTGACCGGTGCCGCGAGTGGTGGACGATGTGGTATGGGACGAACCTTGGCCTAGTATTCTGGGAGGTGAGCAGGACCAACCTCACCCAGGGCCATCGCGGAAGGGTTCCTGCACCAGAGCCCAAGTTACCCTAGCTGACGGAACTGGGCGGCGCGGTGGGACGCCCGTGACGGCTGGTGGAGCTGAGTGGCTGGCCCACCTGTTTCCGGAGTTCGGCTGGGAGGTACCGAGAAACAAGGGGTCACAGCGGCTTCGCCAGCATCTCAAATGAAAGCGAGTGGAGCAGGACCGGCTGGCACGATGAAACGACATGCCACTCAGGAACACTGGAAGCTGAGTCGGGCTCTTCTGGGGGTCGCTGATGTGGTCCGGCCCAGAGAGGAGGCCCAGTCGAGAGGGGTTCACAGGAAGAAGAAACAACAGGAGGACCAGGGGCGGCTGCAGGTGGTGGCTGGAGCACAGCTACCTTCAGCTGTCTGATGGTACATGGAGACACCCCAATGAGCTGCGGCGTGTCACTGATGAGGGAGAGGTGTCTTGGCACCGACGTGAGTCGTCTCCGGGCGCCAAGAGAAGAAGATGCTCTGGTCGGGACCCGCCTGACGGGTCTCCGGGGGGTGAGTTCTCCACTGTGACTGACTGGTAATGGGGGGCAATGTGTTTAATGTACAGTATGTTGTTGGTATATAATTTGCCCAGGTTTAAGTAATTATGCATGGTGTTGAAATGAGTATCATGTTGTATCATGTCATGTTGTTTACTGAGTTTGTGAATAGACGTACAACATGCTTATATACAGTGGTGTGAAAAAGTGTTTGCCCCCTTCCTGATTTCTCATTTTTTTGTGTTTGTCACACTTAAATGTTTCAGATCATCAAACAAATTTAAATATTAGACAAAGATAACACAAGTAAACACAAAATGCAGTTTTTAAATGAAGGCGTTTATTATTAAGGGAAAAAAAAATCAAAACCTACATGGCCCTGTGTGAAAAAGTGATTGTGCCCTGTTAAGTTATGTTTTAACTGTGGTTTATCACATCTTTGGAAAGCTGAGTTCAATCTTCTAGCCATTTCTAAAGCTTTGGAACTCCAGCAAACCGCAGTGAGAGCCATTATCCACAAATGGTGAAAACATGGAACAGTGGTGAACCTTCCCAGTAGTGGCCAGCCGACCAAAATCATCCCAAGAGCACAACGACGACTTATCCAAGAGGTCACAAAAGACCCCACAACAACATCCAAAGAACTGCAGGCCTCACTTGCCTCAGTTAAGGTCACTGTTCATGACTCTACCATAAAAAAGAGACTGGGCAAAAATGGCCTGCATGGTAGAGTTCCAAGACGGAAACCACTGCTGAGCAAAAAGAACATAAAGGCTCGTCTCAGTTTTGCCAGAAAACATCATGACGATCCCCAAGACTTTTGGGAAAATACTCTGTGGACTGACCAGATAAAAATTGAACTTTTTGGAAGGGGTGTGTCTCATTACATCCGGTGCAAAAGTAACACAGCATTTCAGAAAAGGAACATCATACCAAGAGTAAAATATGGTGGCAGTAGTGTGATGGTCTGGGGCTGTTTTGCTGCTTCAGGACCTGGAAGACTTGCTGTGGTAAATAAAACCATGATTTCTGCTGTCTACCAAAAAATCCTAAAGGAGAATGTCCGGCCATCTGTTCATGACCTCAAGCTGAAGCGCACTTGGGTTCTGCAGCAGGACAGTGATCCAAAACACACCAGCAAGTCCACCTCTGAATGGCTTAAGAAAAACAAAATGAAAAGACTTTGGAGTGGCCTAATCAAAGTCCTGACCTGAATCCGACTGAGATGCTGTGGCATGACCTTAAAAAGGCGGTTCATGCTTGAAAACCCTCCAATGTGGCTGAATTACAACAATTCTGCAAAGATGAGTGGGCCAGAATTCCTCCACAACACTGTAAAAGACTCATTGCCAATTATCGCTAACGCTTGGTTGCAGTTGTTGCTGCTAAGGGTGGCTCAACCAGTTATTAGGTTTAGGGGGCAATCAGTTTTTCACACAGGACCATGTAGGTTTGGATTTTTCCCCCTTAATAATAAACACCTTCATTTAAAAACTGCATTTTGTGTTTACTTGTGTTCTTTGTCTATTATTTAAATTTGTTTGATGATATGAAACATTTAAGTGTGATAAACATACAAAAAAAAAGAGAAATCAGGAAGGGGGCAAACACTTTTTCACACCACTGTATATGTTCATTAGAATAATGGGATTATTTTATGCTTTATATTAGGAGCACGGCGGCCTTTTATGTGACGGGCAGTATGTTAGCAGACACGGCAGAATAATCCGTCTGACCGTGTGGAGAGTGGAACAGTAGTCCACCTGTCCCCCCGCCCCACCCCCAGCCTTAGTTGTTTTGTGTGAATGTTAAAGACCTATACAAATTTTCTGTTTAATTGTAGTGCATGATTCGGGTTCCAAATTGGGGAGGGTCTTGATTGTACAGTGGGGTAAAAAAGTATTTAGTCAGCCACCAATTATGCAAGTTCTCCCACTTAAAAGATGAGAGAGGTCTCCAATTTTTATCATAGGTATACCTCAACTATGAGAGACAAAATGAGGAAAAAAAATCCAGAAAATCACATTGAAGGATTTTTAATGAATTAATTGGTAAATTCCTCGGTAAAATAAGTATTTGATCAATAACAAAAGTTCATCTCAATACTTTGTTATATACCCTATGTTGGCAATGACAGAGGTCAAACGTTTTCTGTAAGTCTTCACAAGGTTTTCACACACTGTTGCTGGTATTTTGGCCCATTCCTCCATGCAGATCTCCTCTAGAGCAGTGATGTTTTGGGGCTGTCGCTGGGAAACACGGACTTTCAACTCCCTCCAAAGATTTTGTATGGGGTTGAGATCTGGAGACTGGCTAGGCCACTCCAGGACCTTGAAATGCTTCTTACGAAGCCACTCCTTCGTTGCCCGGGCGATGTGTTTGGGATCATTGTCATGCTGAAAGACCCAGCCACATTTCATCTTCAATGCCCTTGCTGGTGGAAGGAGGTTTTCACTCAAAATCTCACGATACATGGCCCCATTCATTCTTTCCTTTACATGGATCAGTTGTCCTGGTCCCTTGGCAGAAAAACAGCCCCAAAGCATGATGTTTCCACCCCCATGCTTCACAGTAGGTATGGTGTTCTTTCTCCTCCAAATACGACAAGTTGAGTTTTTACCAAAAAGTTCTATTTTGGTTTCATCTGACCATATGACATTCTCCCAATCCTCTTCTGGATCATCCAAATGCTCTCTAGCAAACTTCAGACGGGCCTGGACATGTGCTGGCTTAAGCAGGGGGACACGTCTGGCACTGCAGGATTTTTGAGTCCCTGGCGGCGTAGTGCGTTTCTGATGTAGCCTTTGTTACTTTGGTCCCAGCTCTCTGCAGGTCATTCACTAGGTCCCCCCATGTGGTTCTGGGATTTTTGCTCACCGTTCTCGTGATAATTTTGACCCGTGGGGGTCAAAATTATCACGAGAACGGTGAGCAAAAATTATTATAACCCTCAATCTGTGGAGCCCCAGATTGAGGGAGATTATCAGTGGTCTCGTATGTCTTCCATTTTCTAATAATTGCTCCCACAGTTGATTTCTTCACACCAAGCTGCTTACCTATTGCAGATTCAGTCTTCCCAGCCTGGTGCAGGTCTACAATTTTGTTTCTGGTGTCCTTTGACAGCTCTTTGGTCTTGGCCATAGTGGAGTTTGGAGTGTGACTGTTTGAGGTTGTGGACAGGTGTCTTTTATACTGATAACGAGTTCAAACAGGTGCCATTAATACAGGTAACGAGTGGAGGACAGAGGAGCCTCTTAAAGAAGTTGTTACAGGTCTGTGAGAGCCAGAAATCTTGCTTGTTTGTAGGTGACCAAATACTTATTTTACTGAGGAATTTACCAAGTAATTCATTAAAAATCCTTCAGTGTGATTTTCTGGATTTTTTTTTCTTCTCATTTTGTCTCTCATAGTTGAGGTATACCTATGATGAAAACTGGAGACCTCTCTCATCTTTTAAGTGGGAGAACTTGCACAATTGGTGGCTGACTAAATACTTTTTTGCCCCACTGTATGTGTGTTTTGGACCATTTTTGAAAGGGTGGGGTGTAGTGTTGTTAATAGGACATATTATGGTGTTGCACGGGTGGTGGCTTCATCTTTCGGTTCCGCCGCCACCCGGAGTATAAGAGGGCTGTGCGGTAGAGGGGCGGTCTCTTCAACCGCCTCTCAGCCTAGTGGGAGCGTCTCTGTATCTACAGTGAGTCTATAATAAAGTCCTGTGTAGTTCACCATTCGCCTCATCATTGTTCCACATTTTGTAGACATAGCAGTATAATTAGCACTGTATATTTTACGATTGTGGAAATTGTTATAAACTAAAGCAGAATCAATTGGGCAACTTTTTGACTACAACAGGACCAAATTATATAGAACTGACACTTTCTGCACAGATTCTGCACAGTTTTTAATGATAAAAGGACTAGGCAGACTCTATATACGTACTATATAAACAGAATTTAAAGAATAAAATTGTTTGAATATAAATTAAGGTATACACAACTGCCTATGTGATTCATTTGAAAGTGTGCACAATGTCAAATTGATGTTTTAATTTGTAGTACTATTGATAACCCACCAGAGGGCAGCAAAAAGATAGTGTCTGAATTTGCACTTTTTTAAATCCGCCAGGAGGTCCATAGATACTTCACCATTTGACAGAGAAATAACATATTTACCTGCAGGAATATCCATCCATCCATTCATCTTCTTCCGCTTTGAATATTTTAGTTGAAATTAATTTGTGGACATTTAAAAGATTAAAAACATGACCTTATTTTTTTTTTTTTAATGAATGTAGTGTATGAGAAAATGGTGGGCCGCCCTGATGGCCTCAAATTGAGTTTTTTTTTTTTTTTTTAAATATACATTGCCATTATAACACATACAGGTGTATTAAAATAGAATATTTTGAACACTTTTATGTAGTTTTGATCATTTATTTCCAAAGTAAATTTTCGTATACAGTGATGTGAAAAAGTGTTTGCCCCTTCCTGATTTCTTCTTTTTTTTTGTATGATTGTCACACTTAAATGTTTCAGATCATCAAACAAATTTAAGTGTTAGACAAAGGTAACGCAAGTAAACACAAAATGCAGTTTTTAAATGAAGGTGTTTATTATTAAGGGGAAAAAAACCAAACCTACATGGCCCTGTGTGAAAAAGTGACACCCCCCCAATCCCCCCCACCCTGTTAAAACATAAATTAACTGTGGTTTGTCACATCTTTGGAAAGCTGAGTTCAGTTTCTTTAGCCACACCCAGGCCTGATTACTGCCACACCTGTTCTCAATCAAGAAATCGCTTAAATAGGACCTACCTGACAAAGTGAAGAAAACATAGCCGAACTGCGCTGCCGAGGACACGGTCCAAGGACGGATAATTTTTTCACACATAGGTAGTTGTTCAGAACCCCTTATATAGGGATATAGAGTGATGATAATCAAGTCAGTGGCGGTAATGCACCTGTAAGCTGGTTGCCAACTGCCAATCAAATCTAAAAGATGAAGAAGAAGAAGCTCACCTAGGACACACTCCTGACCAGATAGAGTGATGATATAGAGTGAAGTTCGTGGCGGTAATACACCTGTAAGCTGGTTGCCAACTGCCAATCAAATCTAAAAGAAGAAGAAGAAGAAGTGAAGTAGACCAAAAGATCCTCAAACGCAAGACATCATGCTGCGATCCAAAGAAATTCTGGAACAAATGAGAAATTAATTGAGCTGTATCAGTCTGGAAAAGGTTATAAAACCATTTCTAAAACTTTGGGACTCCAGCGAACCACAGTGAGAGCCATTATCCACAAATGGCGAAAATATAGAATAGTGGTGAACCTTCCCAGGAGTGGCCGGCCGACCAAAATTACCCCAAGAGCGCAGCGATGACTCATCCAAGAGGTCACAAAAGACCTCACAACAACATTCAAAGAACTCTAGGCCTCACTTGCCTCAGTTAAGGTCAGTGTTCATGACTCCACCATAAGAAAGAGACTGGGGAAAAAATGGCCTGCATGGTAGAGTTCCACAACGAAAACCCCTGCTGAGCAAAAAGAACATAAAGGCTCATCTCAGTTTTGCCAGAAAATATCTTGGTGATCCCCAAGACTTTTGGGAAAATACTCTGTGGACTGACGAGACAAAAGTTGAACTTTTTGGAAGGCGTGCGTCCCATTACATCCGGTGTAAAAGTAACACAGCATTTCAGAAAAGGAACATCATACCAAGAGTAAAATATGGTGGTGGTAGTGTGATGGTCTGGGGCGTTTTTGCTGCTTCAGGACCTGGAAGAGTTGCTGTGGTAAATGGAACTATGAATTCTGCTGTCTACCCAAAAATCCTGAAGGAGAATGTCTGGCCATCTGTCCGTAACCTCAAAGTCAAAGTCAAAGTGCCTTTATTGTCATTCCATTGTTAATGAACAATGCAACGAAATTGAGATGCTGCTCCCTAAAAACAAACTATAAACAAACTATCACATTCACAGTTCACTCATGCATTTAACATTCTTATGATTACAACAATAAATAATAACAAGCTGAAGCACACTTGGGTTCTGCAGCAGGACAATGATCCAAAACACACCAGCAAATCCACCTCTGAATGGCTTAAGAAAAACAAAATGATGACTTTGGAGTGGTCTAGTCAAAGTCCTGACCTAAATCCAATTGAGATGCTGTGGCATGACCTTAAAAAGGCAGTTGATGTTCGAAAACCCTCCAATGTGGCTGAATTACAACAGTTCTGCAAAGATGAGTGGGCCAAAATTCCTCCACAGCACTGTAAAAGACTCATTGCCAGTTATCACAAACACTTGATTGCAGTTGTTGCTGCAAAGGGTGGCCCAACCAGTTATTAGGTTTAGGGGGCAATCACTTTTTCACACAGGGCCATATAGATTTGGATTTTATTTCCCTTAATAATAAACACCTTCATTTAAAAACTGCATTTTGTGTTTACTTGTGTTATCTTTGTCTAATATTTAAATTTGTTTGATGATCTGAAACATTTAAGTGTGACAAACATACAAAACAATAAGAAATCAGGAAGGGGGCAAACACTTTTTCACACCACTGTATTTTAAGTCATTTCACAAACTTGGGGGATCTTTATAAGGAGTGGATGGAGTCTGTTGTCAGGTCACCAAGAGTCACTACTCTCCAACATCTTCAGGAAAGGTTCTGCAGCGGTCTAGTTTCTGATACCAAACTACACTTGAATCAGAGACAACATCAGGGATCTTAAGTGGACTAAAGCGACAAGGGACTGGACTGCTGCTCAGTGGTCCAACATCGTCTTTTCTAATGAAAACAAATTTAGCATTTCATTTAGAAATTGAGGTCCTTGAGTTTGGAGGAAAAGTGGTGAAACACAGACTCTAAGGTGTTCAAAGTCAAGTTGTCCAAGGTCAACATTGCTGTCTACCAGGAAATTTTGGAGCACGTCATTCTCCTGGTTCCGTCCCTGGACCAGCAGGATCAGATGTGGGTGGAACAGATGACAAAGCAGTGTTTGCCCCACCCCCATTTGCCCCACAGTACCCCGGCCTTGCTCAGCGGTACTGTGGTACCGCTGAGCAAGGCCCCTCAGTGGCCACAGGTCAGTCTGCAGCTGTACTGGGCTGCTTCCAGGTATGAATATGTGAATGTGAACAGGGTGTCCTTGAAAGAGAGAGGTTGCCTCTCAATGGATGTTCCCTGTATAAATAAAGGTTAAACAAATCTGGTGTCGAGCTTTGTGGAGATGCCGATTTCCTTTTCCAGCAGAACTTGGGACCAGAGCACAGCACCAAAACGACTATGAAATAGTTAGCAGGCCATATTACTTTGCTTGACTGGCCTGAGCCCCATAGATCCTATGTAAAGCATCAGTAACAGAAAGATGACAACCACCCACCTTGCCTCCAGTGTCCATGACAGTGGGTATGAATGTGTATAAGTGGTCAGAGAGGCCGTTGGTGCAGATTGGCAGCAATGTTTCCGTCAGTCTGCCCCAGGCCAACTGTGGCTCCAGTAGTAGCTTACCACTATCGATGTCTGTCTGGAGTGAATGAATAATGGACTCACTGTAAGCATTTTGAGATGTCACTTGGCATGTAAAGCGCTATATCTAACTAACTAACTAACCTGCACTTATATAGCGCTTTTCTAGTCACAAAGACCACTCAAAGCGCTTTCATTAATACTAACCCTCTATTCTAAGGGCCTATAGGAAACAGATATCTAGGGACAATTTAGAACAGCCAATTAACCTAACATGCATGTTTTTGGCATGTGGGAGGAAACCGGAGAAATCCCGGAGTAAACCCACGCAACACGGGGAGAACATGTAAACTCCACACAGATCACTGTTGGTCGGGGGCTGGGATCGAACCCACGATCCCACGATCCCCACAATCCCCCGGCCAAGGGTAAACTGTGCTGCCGCAGTGCTAACCACTGCGCCACCGTGCAGCCGATAGAGATATATATATATATATATATATATATATATATATATATATATATATATATATATATATATATATATATATACACATACATACATACACATACACACACACAGTATATTTATATATAATATATATATATACACACACACAGTATATTTATATATAATATATATATATATTTATATTGTAGCGAACTCAATATGAGCACCCTACTTGGCTTGCCAAGTGGGTTGACCCTATTGGCGACACAGGTAGAGTGCGGGACTCCGGAGCGGGAGGCATGAGTTCGAACCTCCCGGTGGGACGTCGCCATGTCGAGCAGCACGTTACATTGGTGTCAGAAGTGGGATCTCCTGTCCAAAGCAGTAATGGGGCGCTGACATCGGGACGATGTCGAGAACCAGAGGGGAGTAGTGTAGCGAACTCAATATGAGCACCCTACTTGGCTTACCAAGTGGGTTGACCCTATTGGCGACACAGGTAGAGTGCGGGACTCCGGAGCGGGAGGCATGAGTTCGAACCTCCCGGTGGGACGTCGCCATGTCGAGCAGCACGTTACAATATATATATAAATCTAATCCATTATTATCATTGTCACTTATGTTGTTAAGTTTTCGTCTTTTTTCCTTTCACATCAAAATTAAAAAGCTTACTACTTCCTCTTGACAGTTATAGGGAAGCCGATGGTACAATTGTAAAATCGGTGCATTCTCATTATTCTTGACTGGAAGGAAAACCTTTATGTAGTTCGTTGTTTTGGACACAAGAGGGAGACAGATAACTAAAAACGGTCCCTGTACTGTGTCATAAAATACAAACGAAAACAAACATCTGCAGTGCCATTTACGACTTACAGAGCGCCCGGTGTAGCACAGATGTCAGGTCAGCTTAGGTATCTGACAGATGGTTGCATTTACAGCTTTCGAGGAATTTATTGTCGGAAAAGAAAAGAAAAAATTAATCCCTCCCTTAGTGAAAATGCCTGACTGGCTTTCCAGAGCCATCATAAAATAGTATTATTGCTGTTAAATCATTTTTAGAAGGTGCCATTATCTGGGACACATTTTTAAGCTGCAATATAATGCAATAAATCACAATCAGAAGTTGCCTGTGGTGTTTTTATTTATTTATTTTTTATTTTACATTTAAAGATATAAACTTTCCAAAAAGTGAAGTTATAGCCAGATCTAAAAGAGAGGTAGGTAAAGTATCTACCTCAGAATTTTGATTACTCACTGCCAATGAAAACACATTTTTTGTATAAATAGTTTTGGGTCCATACTAGAGTTCCGTTCCAACAGAACTCTTGGCAGTTACAGGAAAGTTACCATAGTAACACAGCACCGAGTGGCAAACACGTGGCAGCTTTAGTTTGGATGCAGCGAAACATAAAAATCACAAAACATATTTAGTCACAGCAGTACACAGACTGCCTTTTTTTTTTTTTTTTTTTTACTTTAGATGTTAATGGCACACTATTTACTTGTGGTGGGTGTGTAAGAGCACACATAAGTGAAGAACTGGTTCTGAACCTTTAATTATTTATTTATCTGTTGATAAGATTAGTTCACCGCAATGCAAACAGACACTCTGTGTACTGCTGTGACTTAATACTGTGTGTATTTTTTAGGTTTTACTCTATAAACCCTAATGTTGCCAGCCATTTTTGCCACTCAGTGTTTTGCAACTGCCATGCGTTCTGTTCTGTGACATCATGTGCATACCTTCTATAGCAGGGCCCCTCATCCTCTGTGGCCCGCCAATCCATTTCCAAAAATCAATTATTTATTTATATTGTGGTGACCCACCACACTCTACACGGGCATTTCTCACACTCAGTAGGTCTGGAGGAAGCAGAGGACCATTTACATACAGAAGACAATTCACATACGGACAGAGAGCCTCTGGGGGACAACCAGAACAATGGACTGTAGTTTATACATCCCCGGATTAGGGAGAGGACGTCCGGGCGCCAGTTGGTCACGCTAATAATAGGTATTGACTAATATATATATCACTATGCTAATGTGCCATGCATTCTCTCTCTGTCAGTATAACATTTATAAAAGAGCTTGCTATACATGCCTCAGCAGCACAGTAGCACACAAAGTTACAAAGTGCATCTCATTATGTTGGAGGAAAATAAAACCTTGCAACCTTCCAGGTCGTCAGATCTCGCCTGATCCTTTACCTCCACACTGGTGACCCTAGACATGTCATGGTGATGCCGGCATCCTCTTCATCCACACCGGAGCGCGCTCTCCAGAGCGGGCAGCGCTAGGACCGACACGCACCATGAACGGTGACACGAGCGAACCGAAAGAAGCAGCCTGAACAGGGAAAATTATCGGCACCGTCTGCATGATTTCCACCAAGTTCCCTGACCCTGACTCACTCCGGACAGTGGACCTCCCGCACACAGAAGCCCCGCACGCACACCGCAGGATTACGAGGACAGCGCAACTTCCAGCTATGTGGTCACTGCGCCAAGCGCACGCCACGCACAGGGACAAACCAGCTCCACAGACCGATACATCATCCTCCGCCGCTGCACATGCCCGAGAAACACGGCCGATCGCCATCCTCGGAACCTTCAGGGCTGCTCACGCACCTGAAGCAGACATGCAGGCCCGCACACAGGACTTTGTATGGGTTTCTCAGCCATGGCACACAATGGGAGTTTAGCCAATTGCTGTCCCCGATGGCTTTAGGCCTGCGTCTGCACCTAAAGCAAAACCGCCAAGTCCCTCACACAGCTGCAGTTGTTTCACAGCTGCTACGCATCCTCAGGGAATTTGGCCGTTCGCCTTCCCCACATCCTCGCTGGACCGAGCCGCGAGAGGAGTCAGAGACTTAATTTTTTCACAGCTGCTGCAGATCACCGCCAGGTTGACCGGGAAAGTCCCTCACCATTGCGGATCCACACGCAATTTTTGCGCGGCCCAGACACCTTTGATGTCCTGGGCTGGCACTCACTTACTCCCACCCCCCTCCCCCTCCTCCTTCACAGCGCTCTTCCCACTCCTCACTCCCTAAAGCCGGCCAATCGCCGGTTGGTTCCATTACGCGCGACGCACACCGGCCCCGTGCGCCCATGATCTATGGTCGTTCAATGTGCTGGAACCCTGAGCGGAGCACACAGTCTTTTCCACCCCTCCCCCCTCCCCCCCACGGACTGACATGCCCTCCGACACTCCTCTACAGCAGGACAGTTCTACCAGAGCTGGAGCCCAAATGACCGGGGGGGGGGGGGTCACAGCCCCTTCTGAGTGTTCTGGGGGGAGCCCTGTGGTGACCCACCACACTCTACACGGACATTCCTCACACTCAGCAGGTCTGGAGGAAGCAGAGGACCATTTATATACAGAGGACAATTCACATACAGACAGAGAGCCCCCGGGGGACAACCAGAACAATGGACTGTTGTTTATACATCCCCGGATTAGGGAGAGGACGTCCGGGCGCCAGTTGGTCACGCTAATAATAGGTATTGACTGATATGTACACATGCCACACGGCAGCGCGGTGGCGGAGTGGTTAGCACTGCGGCAGCACAGTAACTCACCCTTGGCCGGGGGAACCTGGGTTCAATCCCAGCCCCCGACCAACAGTGATCTGTGTGGAGTTTGCATGTTCTCCCCGTGTCTGCGTGGGTTTACTCCGGAATTTCTCCGATTTCCCCCCACATGCCAAAAAACATGCAAGTTAGGTTAATTGGCATCAAACTGGGGATTCTAAATTGTCCTTAGGTATGACTGTGAGAGTGAATGGTTGTCTGTCTCTCTGTGTTGGCCCTGTGATGGACTGGCGATCTGTCCAGGGTGTACCCTGCCTCTCGCCCAAAGATGCTGGGATAGGCTCCAGCCCCCCCGCGACCCGAAAAGGATTAAGCGGTAGAAGATGAATGAATGAATGAATGAATGAATGATATGTACACTACCGTTCAAAAGTTTGGGGTCACTTAGAATCCTTATTTTTGAAAGAAAAGCACTTTTTTTCAATGAAGATAACTTTAAACTAATCAGAAATACACTCTATACATTGCTAATGTGGTAAATGACTATTCTAGCTGCAAATGTCTGGTTTTTGGTGCAATGTCTACATAGGTGTATAGAGGCCCATTTCCAGCAACTATCACTCCAGTGTTCTAATGGTACAGTGTGTTTGCTCATTGGGTCAGAAGGCTAATGGAAGATTAGAAAACCCTTGTGCAATCATGTTAGGTCTGCAATGCTGTAATTACTGCAACTGGAGGATTCTTTGACGAAAGCAAAGTTTGAAGGAAAAAATTATTATTTCAAATACAAATCATTATTTCTAATCTTGTCAATGTCTTGACTATATTTTCTATTCATTTTACAACTCATGGTGGTAAATAAAAGTGTGACTTTTCATGGAAAACACAAAATTGTCTGAGGTGACCCCAAACTTTTGAATGGTAGTGTATATCACTGTGCTAATGTGCCATGCATTCTCTCTCTGTTGGTATAACATTTATAAAAGAGCTTGCTATACATGCCTCAGCAGCACAGTAGCGCACAGAGCTACAAAGTACGTTTCATTATGTTGGAGGAAAATAAAACCTTGCAACCTTCCAGCTCGTCAGATCTTGCCTGATCCTTTACGTCCACAATATCACATTTGCAACAGCAATCTTAAATGCAATTATAGAGTCCGCCAGCAGAGGGAGATCTAATCAAAACCTAGTGCCGCTCTCTGCAAGTGCTATAGAGCATAGAGCAAGAGTGAGGGAGCTAAATTGCATTTGAGGTAGAGAATGTCATGTGTCTGAGCGTTGTTCTCAGCGCTCAGACTTCCTGTTGTAGTTTTGAGTATTTTTCTGTCTGTTATTATGATGTTTGCTGTTCTGTGTGTTTATTTTGGGTTGTTTTCATTCTGAGCCCTTCCCTCTTGCCAGTCACACTCACTTACTACCCAGGCTGTCACTCTGCCAGCTCAGCTGCATGTTATTGATTAATCAGGTCATTTGCTCACTCTGCTCCCCGCACCGGTGCCTCATTTGATTACCTGTTATTTAAACACTGCCGGCTCATTGTTTCTTTGCAGCAGTCATACTTGGACGTACTGGACTTTCCTCAGTTTTCTCCTGCTTGCATTTGCGGGGCGATTTCAGCCCCAGAGTGCTTGTCTGTAAGTTTTCCTTATTTTGCATTTTTTGTATGCCATGTACTGTTTGTCTTTTTGTTAATAAAATGTCACACTACAGTCTGGCGCGTGGACCTGTCCTTTTCTGCCCCAGAGGGGGCGCGCGTTCATGAAAGATGACTGCTGCCATAACAAGGTCCAGTGGTTATAGTGGCTATGGAGGGTGAGAATATGTATGGGCACATAATCATACCATGTAGGATAACTAAATAGACGGTTATGCTGTTTCATCCCACCTAGCAACAATGCTCTGCACTGTGTGTGTTTATATATTTACATATTTATTCCATCTAGCTACAATGCTCTGCACTGGGTGTGTTTATATTTATATATCTATATATTTATTCCATCTAGCTACAATGCTCCGCACTGTGTCTTTATATATCTACATATTATTCCATCTAGCTACATTGCTCCGCACTGTGTGTGTTTATATACTTGCATATTTATTCCACCTAGCTGCAATGCTCCATACTGTGGGTGTTTATATATTTACATATTTATTCCATCTAGCTACAATGCTCTGCACTGTGTGTTCATATATTCATATATTTATTCCATCCAGCTACAATGCTCTGCACTGTGTGTCTGTGTGTGTGTGTGTGTGTGTATATATTTTATAGTAATATGTACATATGTATATTAGCTGCTCTTGCTTGCTTGTTTTTTCTTGCCTTCTGATTGTTGCTCTGAGTGTTGCTATCCCTGTGCTGTTGCAATCCTGGAATTTCCCCGTTGTGGGACTAATAAAGGCTTATCTTATCTTATCTTATAGTGTGCATTTTTCCTTTTCTCTTTTTTCACTTACCTGTCCGGCGGAGCAGTCATGTTTCCAGCAGGCGGACCAGACAGGAGATGGAAGAAGTGGAGTCGGGAAGAGTTGGAGGTAGTAGCCATAATTGAGGATATGGCGGCTGGTGCATGGAGCTGCTCATCCTGGCAAGATGAGATGTATTGCTGGGGTGGAGTCGTTAATCTGGTGGAGGCTCGACCCAGCGTGCTCTTCCATCCTCGAGTCATAAGCCTCTCTCTTCCTCCACTCCCACCAACGCCTTCTGCCTCCTCTTCGCCTTCTCCAGCAGCTCCGCGGTGACAATGTCCCCCTGCCCTGGACCGCCGGAAGAAATGCACCGCTTGGACAGCCTCCTCCCGAACACCGAGCCCAGCTATTCCCGCAGCAGTTTCTCATCCTTTTTCCTCGTCGGCTGGTTAGTCAGCCCAACCTCCCTCCACTACTGCTGCGAGGCCCCTCCCCATGGTGTTTCCTCCTGCTGTCAAGAGGTGCTCCATTTCTCCACCGGCGACGCCTGTTCCAGTGTCTACAGGGGGGGCTCCTTGACAATCCACAGAGGGGCCCAGGATCACTGTAGCCACGGAGAGGGGCAACACATCATCAGCTGCAGCAGGCAACATCCTTTGCCAGGTGAATAGGTAAGTTTTCTTTAATTCTACTTCAAATTTTGATGACTTATCTTGCCTGATACCTGGTAGAAAGACTCTGAGTATGCAGTCCCCAGAGACCTCTCCACCTACTGCAGCCACCGTTTTCTCACCAGTCCTTTCTGTGTCTCCTCCTATTTCCTCTGAGTGTCCGCTGGCCCTGGAACAAGACCGCCGGACGATGGAGGAGGCTATGGCCCTGGAAATTCCAGTTCCAGTGCTAATGGTGATCCGAACCCCAGCTGCCACGCCGGAGGAGTCATCAGCATGGTCCCCTGCTCCTGGGGGTATGAAGTCTGCAATCACCATCATGCCTGCTGTGGAGGTCGCCACAGAAGAGTGGGGACTGGAGCTGGACCTCCTAGAGGCCGGGCCCGAGGCGTCATCACTAGGATCAACGGAATCCTGGACGGCAGTGGAGCTCGAGCTCAGGCAAGTGATCTCTTTTGTTTTTCTCATGTCTATTTTGGAGAGATCTTGTCTGGCTCTTGGTGAGGAGAGTCGGGTGCAGCCCTCAGCTGCATCTGAACTCATCTCGCCGGGCTCTGCCGCTGCCGGCGACCCTAACCACGTTCTGCTCCCTGTCTCTACTGAGCCTTCTTCTAGGGTCACCGGGGAAGAACCACCACCACCTGATGCCTCCGTGGATCCAGGCCTACCAACCGATTGACGTTGTGAGTCCAGCTTCCCCCGCTGAGGTCGTTCTGGATCCAGCTCCTCCTCTGCCTGAGGCTGTCGTGTGGGTTCTTCCACTGGCTGAGTCTCTGTAGGTGCTGTGTCCCGGCGAGGGACCCTCATGGGGGCTGTGCCCCAGCTTCAACCCAACTTGGGTGCTACGCTCCTACATGGGCCCTTCATGGGGGTCCAGGGGGTTGGTTTAGCGCAGGTGCGGGTCATGTACTGTATTGTATTTTCCCTCCTTAGCCTGTTCCCCGACCTCCCTCCCTGGTTCGTGTGTTTTGTTGTTCTCCTTCTTTTTTTGGGGGGGGGGGCTTTTTGGTGTTACTTGGGGTGTCTGGTTCCACCCCTTAAGGGGGGGGGGGGCTCTGTCATGTGTCTGAGCATTGTTTTCAGCGCTCAGACTTCCTGTTGTAGTTTTGAGTATTTTTCTGTCTGTTATTATGATGTTTGCTGTTCTGTGTGTTTATTTTGGGTTGTTTTCATTCTGAGCCCTTCCCTCTTGCCAGTCACACTCACTTACTACCCAGGCTGTCACTCTGCCAGCTCAGCTGCATGTTATTGATTAATCAGGCCATTTGCTGACTCTGCTCCCCGCACCTGTGCCTCATTTGATTACCTGTTATTTAAACACTGCCGACTCATTGTTTCTTTGCAGCAGTCATACTTGGATATACTGGACTTTCCTCAGTTTTCTCCTGCCTGCATTTGTGTTGTGATTTTGGCCCCGGAGTGCTTGTCTGTAAGTTTTCCTTATTTTGCATTTTTTATATGTTACACACTGTTTTTGTTAATAAAATGTCACACTACAGTCCGGCACATGGATTTTACTTTTTCTTCCCCGGAGGGGTGCATTCATGACAGAGAAGGGAACCCAGCAGGAGGCAGTAACGCACCATTCAGGATTCCAGCTTCCAGAAAAACCCAAAGAAGAAGAAGAGGAGTGAGGGAGCCACTAGCAGGAGCAGCGGTGACAGTGTGCACGGAGTGTTGTCAGGTATGTTTTGCATGCTAAGACCGCATTATTAGGCTGTAAACAGCACTAAATGTACAAAGTAGGCTGCTTTTAAACAAGAATAAATTGTACGGCTGAGGAGCTGTAGCATTTATTCTTGTTTGGCAGGTGAAGCCTATGTCAGCAATAAATGTTCAGAGACTGGTTGTTGTAAACTGCTGTTTTTTTGTTTTTTTTTTGTTTAATACCAGTGGCTCTTAAACTTTTTTTAATTCCCCATTTTGGGGAGCAAGACATTACCAAGCCCACACAGCTATTTCTCTGCCCCTCCACACCCACATCTATGAGCAAGAAAAGTCTTGTCATATTTCCTTTTCTTCTTGGCTTCTTTTGTTTATTATTGTCTGGAATTTCTCTTTGCTCATCATTTTGATAGAGAGTTTTTAAAATTAGGTCATAATATAATTTTATCCATCCATCCATCCATCCATCCATCTTCTACTGCAGGGCTATTCAATTACAAAATCATTTGGGCCACAATTTGAAATTAAGACATGTTCAGCAATCTGTTGAATATGATAAATGAATATGATAAATTTCAAACCAACACAGATCAATATGACAAAAAATATGCACTTTTTATTCATTGGCCTGGTTTTAAATGTGCGCTTGGCACATGACAAAGGCACATCATGTCATGAGTCTGAGCTCAAAGGGAATAATTGAGCTCAGACTCAATTTATTTCTGAGTTTTGCATGTCTGTTGTTATTATGTTGTCAGTTTTTGTATATTCTCTGGTTTTGTGACAGAGCCTCTCCTATTTCTCCAGATGCTCCCCACCAGCTGCTCTCACTGTCTACTCCTCTGCCATCTCAGCTGTGGGCAGTTGTAACTAGGTCACCGGCTCACTTAGTGGCACATACCTGTCGCTTATTTACTGCCTGTTTTTTAAGGCTGCCTACACATACTCTCAGTGCAGCAGCATTGTCAATTCTGTCTCGTTTGATGTCTGAAGTCCATGTCTAGGGATTCATCTCCTCCAGAGCTGAGGTCGCTCTGGAGTGCCATTTCTGTAAGTTACTTCTGTTGTATTTTTGTGTTAGTGCACTGTCTGGATTTTTTGTTAATAAATATCACTAAACAGTTCAGCACATGGGTCATTCTCTCTGCCCCGAAGGGGCCCATTTATGACAGAATGCTGCTGCCACGTTAGACCCACCTTCATCCATCCATCCATCCATCCATCTTCTACCGCTTTTCCGGAGGTCCGGGTCGCGGAGGCAGCAGTTCAAGCAGAGAAGCCCAGACTTCCCTCTCCCCAGCCACCTGCTCCAGCTCTTCAGAGGGGATACCAAGGCGTTCCCAGACCAGCTGGGAGACATAGTCTCTCCACCGAGTCCTGGGTCTGCCCCGGGGTCTCCTCCCAGTGGGACGTGCCTGAAACACCTCAAGTGGGAGGCGTCCAGGAGGCATCCTAATCAGATGCCCATACCACCTCAACTGACTCCTTTCAATGTGGAGGAGCAGCGGTTCTACTCTGAGCCTCTCCCAGATGACTGAGCTCCTCACCCTATCTCTGAGGGTGAGTCCAGCAATCCTGCGGAGAAAGCTCATTTCAGCCGCTTGTATCCGCGATCTCGTTCTTTCGGTCATTACCCAAAGCTCGTGACCATAGGTGAGAGTAGGAACGTAGATTGACTGATAAATCGACAGCTTTGTCTTAGAACTAAGCTCCCTCTTCACCACAACAGACCGGTACAACGTCCGCATCACTGCAGATGCTGCTCCAATCCGTCTGTCGATCTCTCGCTCCATTCTCCCCTCACTCGTGAACAAGACCCCAAGATACTTAAACTCCTCCACTTGGGGCAGGAGCCTGTCCCCAACCCAGAGAGGACAATCCACCTTTTTCCGGCTGAGGACCATGGACTCGACTTGGAGGTGCTGATTCTCATCCCAGCCGCTTCACACTCAGCGGCAAACCGTCCCAGCAAGAGCTGTAGGTCATTGCTGGATGAAGCCAACAGGACAACATCATCTGCAAACAACAGAGATGAGATCCTGTGGTCACCAAGCATGACACCCTCCATTCCCTGGCTGCGCCTAGAAATCCTATCCATAAAAAATTATGAACAGGAATCGGTGACAAAGGGCAGCCCTGGCGGAGTCCAACTCTCACTGGGAATGACTCCGACCGAGTGTTGGCAATACGAACCAAACTCTCCACAACGGTCATACAGAGACCGAATAGCTCGTAACAACAAGCCCGATACCCCCATACTCCCGAAGCACCTCCCACAAAAATCCACGAGGGACGCGGTCAAATGCCTTCTCCAAGTCCACAAAACACATGTAAACTGGTTGGGCAAACTCCCACAAACCCTGGAGAATTCTCGAGAGGGTAAAGAGCTGGTCCGATGTGCCACGGCCAGGACGAAAACCACATTGCTCCTCCTGAATCCGAGGTTCGACCAACGGCCGGACTCTGGCAACCAATAGACCCACCTGCTGTTTAGAATATTTTTGCCCTTTTTCCCTTTTTGTTTTTTTTCATTTCTCACTCACCTGCTCGTTGGAACTTGATGGATTCAGCACGCGGACGGAGTTACCCGATGCATCTGGGGTCGGAGTGCTGCTGAGCTCTCATGTAGATTGATGGGCTAATCTCCACAGCATGCACTTATTCCACTCCAGAGGACACACTTTGGTATCTGGAGCTCACGGATCTCTCCCCTCAGCTTTTGGAACGCTGAGGGGAGAGAAAGGATTTCTCAGGTGGCTGCACTGCAAAGCGAGAATAGCGCGAGGATGAAGAATTCCTTGGAGAAGCCTGGGCATGCGCCGAAGGGGAAGTGCTCCCGGGGCTCCATTGTCTCTTCTCCTCACCAGCCTCTGGTGCCCGTTCCTCTCCCATCAACTCCGCGAGGCCAGTGTCGTCCAGCTCCGGACCGCCGAAGGAACGCCCTCTCCTCCTCACCAGCAGCCCCTCCTTTGTCGGAGCGGAAGACTCCCGCAGCAGTGCTCTCTAAGCGTCTCTCTTCTTCAGCTGATTCCCCAGCTTTTTCCCACTGTGCAGCTGCTGCCTCCCACTTCCTCCCGGCAACTCCTCCTGCTGCTGGGAGGCTCAATGTGTCCTTCCCGGCTCTCTCCACCTCCACATCTACAGAGGCAGCTCCTCTACAATCCATTGAGGGGCCCAAGTCCACCGTAGCCACGGAGAGGGGCGACGCTACAGCAGGAAACATCGAGTCCCTGGAAACCAGGTAAGTTTCATTTCATTCTATTGCAATTTTTGATGAAATGCCTGGCCTAATTCCCGGTAGAGAGACTCAGGAGGTGCAGTCCCCTGAGCTCTCTCCACCTGCTGAACTTAATAAATCCTCACCTGCCCTCTCTGTGTCTCCTCTTGTTGCCTCTGAGTGTCCGCTGGCCCCGGATCAGAACAGCCATATGATAGAGGAGCTTGTGACACTGGAGGACCTTACTACAGACCAGCAGCCACACTATGGACAGAGGGAAGTCATTGAACCCGAGATTACTACACAAAGCCTAGCGCCAACGGTGAGCGAGCCCCCAGCCGCCACACTGGATGAGCCTCCTGCATGGGTCACTCCGCCTGGGGCCAAAAGGACTGCAACCACCATCATGTCTGCTGCGGAGGCTGCCACAGCAGAAGATGAGACCGAGCTGGACCTCCAGAGGGCCAAGCCTGAAGTGACATCATCGCCTGGATCATCAGAGTCCTGGATGGCGGTGGAGCTCGAGCTCAGGCAAGTGCTCTCCTTTGTTCTTCTCTTCTCTGTTTTAGAGCAATCTTGCCTGGCTCTTCGTGAGGTGAGCCAAGTGCAGTCGCCCACTGCACCTGAGCTCGCTTTGCCGGGCTCCACCGCTGCCGGTGACCCTGAACCTATCTCTCTGTCTGTCTCCTCTGAGCTTTCTTCCAGGGTCACTGGAGATGTTCCAGCACGGCAAGAGGTCTCCGTGGGTCCGGGTTCGCCGCCCGAGGTCACTTCAGGTCCAGCTTCCCCCGCAGTGGGAGGTTTGCCGTGGGTGCCCTGTCCCAGCCTGGGACCTCTGTTGGGTGCAGCCTTGGCCCAGGCCAGGTCCACTGTGGGTGCAGCCCCTCCTCTGCCTGAGGCCATTGTGTGGGTCCCTCCTCAGTCTGAGTGTTCGTGGGTGCTGCGTCCCGGCCAGGGACCCTTATGGGTGCTGTGCCCCAGCTTTAACCCAACATGGGTGCTACGGTCCAGCTTGGGTCCACAATGGGCACTACACCCCAGCCCGGGGTCCACCGAGGGTGCAGCATTGGCCCAGCTCGAGTCCACTGAGGGTGCAATGTTGGCCCAGTCTGGGTCCGCCGAGGGTGCAGCGTTGGCCCAGCCTGGGTCCATCGCGGGTGCTGCAGAGCTCCAGCCCGGAGCCACCGCGGGCGCTGCAATGCTTCATCCTGGAGCTGCTGCAGATGCTGCAATGCTCCAGCCCGGAGCCTCCGTGGGTGCAATCGTCTTCCAACCCGGGACCATCAAGGGTGTCGGGATCTCACCTCCTCTGCCTGACACTGTCATGGTTCCCATTCCACTGCCAGATGCCATTGTAGGTCCTCTCCTGCCACCAGACACCGTCGTGGTCCCACCTCTTTGGCCCTTCATCCCTTCATTGGGCCTCCCCATGGGGGAGCCACCTCCTGGGTCACCCCTCTGGTCTTGGTGGCTGAAGAACTCAGGACGGCTGCCCGATAGACTGAGCCGCTGGGTCAGGCAGACCATATTCTCCGGCAGGCCAGCTGACTCGTACTACCTTGCCGTCTGTCTGGCCTGGGACTTCGGCTGGCCACCCGAACAGCTGGGTTCTTTGGCCTAGGGGGCCAAAGAAGCGTAGCGGGGGTGTGGGTCCTGAGCGGGCTCCAGACTTTAGTTCCCTCCTAACCTGTTTTCCCCCACCTCCTACCTGGAGTTGTTTTTTGTCGTTCCCTTCTCCTGGGGCTGGGGGTTCTTTTTTCTGGTGTTGCCTGGGGGTGTCTGGTCTCCACCCCTTGGGGAAGGGGCTCTGTCATGAGTCTGAGCTCAGTTATTCCCTTTGAGCTCAGACTCAATTTATTTCTGAGTTTTGCATGTCTGTTATTATTATGTTGTCAGTTTTTGTATATTTTCTGGTTTTGTGACCGAGCCTTTCCTGTTCTCCAGACACTCCCCACCAGCTGCTCACTGTCTGCTCGAATGCCATCTCAGCTGTGGGCAGTTGTAATTAGGTCACCGGCTCACTCAGTGGCACGCACCTGTCGCTCATTTACTGCCTGTTATTTAAGGCTGCCTAAACATTCCCTCAGTGCAGCAGCATTGTCAATTCTCTCTTGTCTGATGTCTGAAGTCCATGTCTAGGGACTCATCTTCTCATCTCCTCCAGAGCGACCTCAGCTCTGGAGTGCCATGTCTGTAAGTTACTTTTGTTGTATTTTTGTGTTAGTGCACTGTCTGGATTTTTTGTTAATAAATACCTCTAAACAGTTCAGTGCATGGGTTATTCTCTTTGCCCCGAAGGGGCCCGTTTATGACATCAAAAGTGCATAAAAACACAATAACAGTGCTGGAGTTCAGCAGAACTTGAAGTAGTAGAAATATTTTTCCTCTTGAACAACAATGAAATAAATAGAATGGGGGGAAAAATACAATTATGTAAATAACCATTTTGGTCACATCTTACTCAGGCATATCACAAAGTGCATTAAAAACTTTGTGCACTGTTAGTAGCATTAATATTTGTTTCCCTTTTGAAATAAAATATACTACATCCTGGTCATAACTGACCTTGGCACATCACAAAGTGCATTTAGCTGAATAAAAAAAGAACTGTGAAACACTTCAGTGCACAAACCCCCCAAGAAAAGACTGATAACATTGACAAACATTGCACATCCACTATTGTGGTTTGTTTTGTTTTAAATTACCACATGTGTGAGTAGGAACCTCAGGGTACACGCTGGACAGATCGCCTGTCCATTGTAGGCAGATATAATTTTATCAGTAATTTTAATTCTAATATGATAAAACACTGAGTAGCTTTTATTTTCAATTGCATTGTTAGTTTTAATTGTGAAACTTTTAACTTTGCAGGAAATAATACCACCCCCACCCACCCCACGATAGGTTTCAATACAAATCTGGCCCTCGGGAAGTGAGGAAAAAAAATTTGTGGCCCTCACTACCACAAAAGTTGCTCATCCCTGTTCTATAGTGTTTGTATGACTCAAAATACATCTAGAACTTATTTTTGGTGGTTGTACTCACTGCCACGACCCACTGCCTTTGAGCTCTGGCTCTATCCACCTTATTCCTAGGCCCCATGATGCCTTGCGTGAATTATGGTAACAACTTACGCTACTAGTTTAGAACGTATGGTTGTCACTGAAACGGGACACTTTTCCTTGTTCAAAAACAATGACTTCGGCATCAAAAATGTGGGAACACGGCCTCTTGCATCTCAAAACAGTAATCTAGTCATACCACTACCCATGACTATCGAGGGATGGGAAGATGACCTCAAAAAGTGGCCTTGTAGATAGTAGCTCCATTAGTTAGCGCCGCTGCTAAGATGCTAACGCTGTAAACAAATGACCCGTGCTGGCAAAAGGAGTCACTTTGAGGACATTTTCAAAACTGATGTAAGGTTATTTCCATATCCTGTACTGAAAGATCTTCCAAATGATATTTAATTTGTAGGAAGTGCACGAAAACTGACCCAGAAAAAGACGATTTGTTTATATTTTAGCTAGGTTTAAAACTTGCATTTGATCAGTCGGGAGTTACGTCTTCTGCAAAAACATAGGTATTTTTAGAACGTACGATTTCTAAGCTTTCTAATGATATCAGGCACTCATGGGGTTTTCCTGGCACTTTGCCGCTACCAAACAAAGAAAGAGTCATGATTTATAACTTCTCGTTGCCTGTACTCATCATGACACAGTGCGCATTCAGACCAGCACATCTCCATCGCAATAAAGTCAGCTGCATTTTGTTAAAATATTGTAACGTCGGGGCCATTTTAAGGGGGCCAGTGATTTCCCAGCATGCTTTGCCAGTTTGAAACGTTACTGTGTGTGTTAAATGTGTTATTTCTGAGTTATACTGCTGTGTCATTATAACTGCATTATAATGACCCAGCAGTGTTTAGCAGGATTAGGGCAAGATGTATCATGTGTGTGTAACCATGATTCAAACAGGGGTCTGGGGGAATGACCCCCGCTTCCGTCTGTGCTGAGAAGCAAGTTGGGGTCGGGGGGTGTGTAAATAAAGCCTATTCATCACAACCATCTTGCTCCATTGTCTTTGTGTGAACCCTTGCAAACGTCACAATATGTTGGACATAATCAAATTTACCTTACAGCAGACATACGCCACAACACCGTGCTTGGCTGTCGTCTGTCACCGTGTGGTGAGAAGCCTCCATTTATCCAGTCTATTGGCACAACCACGAACACCAGCAAGTGCCAGAACTACGCCAAAACATTCAAAAAATACAAAAACTGGAAGAGCTGAAATTAGCTGCCGCTTGAGTGCAAAACACGTATGTGGACTATACATTAAAATGAATTTGAAAAACTTTTAAAAATGCTATTTTAAATGCCCCTGCTACTCCACTCTGACTGACTGATTTAACACTACGTCAGCTGAAACCGGAAGCTCCGCCCATAATCGTTCCTATAGCAGCACCCCCAGGAATAAGGTGGACAGTCTTTTTGAGCTTGTTGTTTGTTTTGGATACTCAAAAGTCAAAAATGGCTGTGATTTTAAGGTGTGGTCATCTTCCCTATATAAAGGTGAACAACAATTTATAGTGCTATTTTTTCAAATCTCCACGATGCCACAACATAGCAGTGTTCCAGTAGGATAATGTGTGGCATATTGGAAATGCCACAACATACGCCACGGACATGGGACGCAGGCGCAGGATGACATCATCACGCTGTGACTATAAAGAAAGACTAACAGCGGGAGGCTGTCTCTTTGGCACTCCGCCTCTAGTCAACACACCAGCCTGTACTAAACCCCAGCTACCATGTCGGCTATATACTGTAACACGTGCTGTTCACAGTGTTGTTTCAATAAACCATTGTTCAGTACAGCCACTGCCTCTGCTGTCCTATCTCCAAACACAACAATGGCAATGAGAAAAATTGGCCTTTCCGGAGGAAAATTCGACATTTTTCCAGCAGATGAAAGCGTGCCTGTTACCCAGGTCGGAGAGCAACGTGGCTGGACGAGCCGGGCTCCACTGTCTGGTGAGCAGGTGCAGGTTTGGGCAAATAGAGGAGGAAATGGTGCGGGACCAGCATAGGGGAGCACACCAGCAACCCGCGGCAAGCCACCGACAAGCAAAGTAAACTTTGTATCACTGAACAATAAAGGGAGATATTTCAAACCTTTTTTGCTTATAATGTTGATGATTATGACTTTTCAAAATCAGAAATCTGGTATTTCTTATAAAAAGTAAGCATAATCAGCAGAACAATTACTTGAGTAACAAAGTATCTACTAGGAAAGTAACTTCTTTTTTTGAATAATGAACAACAGTTTGTCTGGAGAAATAAAATAGCTGCAATCTTGAGTAAAGATAATGTTTTCATCATAAATGTACTACGCTCTAATGAGAGTAAAAAGGTATCTGGTAATAAAACGAACCACAAAAGAAGAATTTGGTGGAAAAGTTACATGAAAACATTTACTTGAAAGTGCTTGACATTTAATTCCAGCTGCAACCAATTTTTAATCTACTGTCTAATCACCCAGCATCAGGATGAGTTATGTTTTTTTCCCCTCTTCACTTTTTGTGGATTTTGTTATGGGAGCTGAAGGTGGGTGTTGTGGATATTTGTGTTGCTAATTCCAACATATGTAACCCACAAAAACCCACACTGTATTGCTGTCAGAGCGTCAGCTGCCTGTGCTGACTGCCAGCAAACCTTGCAATTCACTCATGACAATATTAAAATTAAATATAAAAAAGAAACAAAATCATCACTAAAACTGAAGTCAAAAATTTGCTGTCTTTTATCAGTGTTACTCATCTAAGTCTCAAGTATTCACATTTGTGATTGAAATCCGACACAAGAGCACCGTCGCGCACATATTTTTCCCAGCTATTTACATCTCTTTTGTCTGACATTGACGATTGGCATATAAAGACACATTCCCCAAGGAAAATAAGACCGCTACCACCACTGGTATAGAAGCTTGGGTTTTACAGCTTATTTTATTGATGTTTTATGCTATTTCTGAAACTTTTTATCATGAATATTTTAAACCTTGGCTGCTTTTAACTATCTTGTTTCAAGTGAAGCAAGGATCTTTTTTGCATTCACTTGCCTGCTATTGGCAGAGACTTACTGTCATGATCTGGGCTTGATCCTGTGATCAAGCTTTACGTTCATATTATTGGGTTTCTGTGATTACTTATGATTATTACTTGCACTTGTTGCCCTCTGTGTTCCCCTGAGTCTCCTGTCATTGTCTTCTGTGTCGTCCTCTGTTTGATCCTGTGTCTGTGTGCATATCTGTTTGCCTGTTGTTCCAGCTCCTCATGTTTCCCATAACTGTAGTCACTGCCTTCTCTGTTTTATTTGCCCTGTATATTCATTGTCACGTTTCATGTGCATTCCTTATCTCTCTGTGCAGCCCGCCCATCCTGTGCTTCTCACTAGTGATGTTACGCTCGACACCGCCCACTCGACACTGATTTGAGCAATATAAAATGGAAGTCTCATGAGCAGTGCATCGAGCGCTGTTTCAGCATGCCCACAGTCACGTGACCGTAGCAAGCAAGGCCTCATTATGTCAGTCAAATCACGTGACTTGAGGGCTCGTGGGAAGTTTGAGAGGGTTGGGCATTTGAATGTAAGTCAGGAGGAGTATTACACAAGTTAGAATTAGGTTCAGGTTCAGTAACATTAAACAAAAACACATTACATTTACTAAATATTACACAGAGATACATGCATACACACTCATTCACACAAACACTAGAAGATATATATATATAGATATAGATATAGATATATATATATATATATATATATACTATATATATATATAGATAGATAGATAGATAGATAGGATAGTTGTTTGTGTGGTTGAGTGTCATTTTTTTTGTGAGTGAGTGAGTGCGTGCGTGTAAGTAAAGGAGGGACATGGAGGACAACCTGATTTTTGGAGCCACGATTTAAAACATTAGGTTTTTGCCAATGAAACACGTGCACGAGAGGCCATGCCAAAATTGACTGCTGAATGCACTGCAACCATGAGGATGGAGAGGACAATGCCATCAACATAACAGGTAACATTTATTATTCCATATTATTATTGCGTTTTCCAAACCTCTGTAGCCACATGTATTAAAATGTTCTCCAAAGCTGAAGAGGTAGTGAGCCACAAAAGGAGCAGACTGAAACCACACACTGTTGAAATGCTTCTTTTTTCAACAAAAATCTTTAAACACTCCCAATTTAACAACACTCCCCAGTTGCAGGAGCACCAGCAAGTTCCCTGATGTTCCACAACATAGATTTTCCCATCTCCCTCTACATACTCTCTGTCTCTCTCTCTGTCTCTCTCCATATACTGTATATATATATATATATATATATATATATATAATCAGAGGTTTTGTTCACTGAGAATTGTCCTTTGACAGAATTTTTCCAGCAATGACTAAAAATTCTGAAAGCTATCATTTAACAGATTACATGGAGGGTGATCTAATTAAAGTCAATTAAAATGATGGATAGCTGACAGAATTTTTACAAGCCTGTCTGAGAAAATGACAGCAAACAAAAAAGTGTAGTGAAATCTCTGAATGTCTCAGTACTCTATGTATTGAGACTTTTTCAGGTCTTCCTCTCAGATGCAGTTCTGACACTCAGTAAGCAGATGGCACTCTTTATTAAATGTTTCATAACACTGTGTCGCTCATGAAGCAATTGTCCCAAAGTTGTTCATTGTTTCATAAGACCTCAGTTTCACCATCACTACTTCTCACCTGCAGCCACTTCCCTGCTGCCCTTGATTGTGCCCACCTGTCCTGTGTTATGTTAATTAACCCCTTGTCTATATATTCAGTGTTCTGCCACAGTCTTGTGTGGCATCATTGATGTGTCTACCTGGATCCTGTGATGTTTCTGCCTAAGTCCTGTAAAGTCTGCTGTCTGAGTTTTTCTTGCCAGAGTTTTCTTGGTCTAGTCCTGCCTTGCCTGTGAGTTTGTCATGCTTGAGTTATGTTTTCAGCCCACATGCTGCCATTCATTTATTCCAGGTTTTTGTTAATAAATTATTGTTTTTTGCACCATACTCCTGTCTGCACGTGAGTCCTCCACCACCTAAAATCCTTTTTAAGACACTTACTCAAAGTTGTGATGCAAGGGAGAGATAAACTGTCAGTACAGACTGCTGAATGTTATCTTAAAAAGAACTAAATAGAGTATGGTTACCTCTGTGCTTGTCCCCAAGATAAGGAGTGAGTTAGCCTCCACTGAAAAGCTCATTGCATCAGGCCACCCTCAACTTCTGTCTCCCAACCAACCTTGCTACAATGTCTTGTAGTGACTAGCATATTAACTGTCTTGTATAGTTGGTCAGGATGATATATCTAGCTTTAGTTTGTCAGTCTTGTTTCCAAGGAACAGGGCATTTGTGACAAAAAGGCTAGAGGCAGTGGCGGTCTGTTCGGAGCCCTCTTCAGCTGAGCCAAGTAGTCAGAACAGCTGCCCCATTTCTGTTTACATTCTTACCTTTGTCTCCAGGGTTGACTGCTCATGTAGCAATTCATGGACCTGCCAGTGCTGTCATGGGAACTTAGCATGTTCTCCCGATGTACAGTAGATGTTTGATACACTCCAACAGCGCTTAACCACAAAAAGTAGTACAACCACACGCAGCATTGTTTGAGGGAGCACTATAATATTTCATCAACTGTAAATATTAATTTTTGCGATAAATAATTTTAAGATAAGATAAGCCTTTTAGTCCCACAATGGGGAAATTCCAGGATTGCAACAGCACAGGGATAGCAACACTCAGAGCAACAATCAGAAGGCAAGAAAAAAAAAAACAAGCAAGCAAGAGCAGCTAATATACATATGTACATATTACTATAAAATATATATATACACACACACACAGACACACAGTGCAGAGCATTGTAGCTGGATGGAATAAATATATGAATATATGAACACACAGTGCAGAGCATTGTAGCTAGATGGAATAAATATGTAAATATATAAACACCCACAGTACGGAGCATTGCAGCTAGGTGGAATAAATATGCAAGTATATAAACACACACAGTGCGGAGCAATGTAGCTAGATGGAATAATATGTAGATATATAAAAACACAGTGCGGAGCATTGTCGCTAGATGGAATAAATATATAGATATATAAATATAAACACACCCAGTGCTGAGCATTGTAGCTAGATGGAATAAATATGTAAATATATAAACACACACAGTGCAGAGCATTGTTGCTAGATGGGATGAAACAGCATAACCGTCTACTTAGTTATCCTACATGGTATGATTATGTGCCCATACATATTCTCACCCTCCATAGCGACCGGTATGTTCCTAGTTGTATGCCGGAGGGGACCATTGTGTAAGTCTATTGCATCTTTTGCATTCAAAAAACTATTAGTTTGTTACGTCTTTTTGCTATCTCTGCGAGCAGCCCTGCTTAGGTTGTACAGTCTGACAGCCGTTGGTAGGAAGGACCTGCGAAACCTCTCGGTTGTGCACCTGGGATGATGTAGTCTGCTGCTAAATGAGCTCCTCAGTGCATCCAGTATGTCCTGCATAGGGTGGAACTCGGACTCCAGCAGAGATGACAGTTTAGCCACCGTCCTTCTCTCTCCTATCTCCTCCACCGGATCAAGGTGCTGCCCCAGGACAGAGCTAGCTTTCTTAATCAGTTTGTTCAGTCTCTTCCTATCGGCTGCAGTAATGCCACTGCCCCAGCAGACCACTCCAAAAGTGATGGCTGATGCCACCACCGTGTCATAGAATGACTTCAGCAGCGCCCCTTGTACACCAAAAGACCTGAGTCTCCTCAGCAGGAACAGCCTGCGCTGTCCCTTCTTGTAGAGTGCGTCAGTATTGTGTGACCAGTCTAGTTATTGTTCAGATGAACACCCAGGTACTTATAGGATGTCACCCTCTCGATGTCTGTTCCCTGTATATTTACTGGTGCTGTGAGGGGCTGCCCATGCCTGCGGCAGTCCACCACCAGCTCCTTAGTTTTCCTCGTGTTGATCTGGAGGCAGTTCCGATGGCACCAGTCCACGAAGTCCTGGATAAGCCCTCTGTACTCAGCTTCATCTCCATTGGAGATGAGGCCAACGATCGCAGAGTCATCAGAGAACTTCTGTAGATGGCAGTGTGTTGTGTTGTGTGAGAAGTCCGCAGTATAAAGAGTGAACAGGAAGGGAGCCAGCACCGTTCCCTGGGGGGCCCCCGTGCTACTGATGATCATGTCGGACACACAGTCCCGGGTTCTCACAAACTGAGGCCGGTTCGTGAGGTAGTCCAGGATCCATGATGACAGGTGCTGGTCCACCCCTGCGCGCAGCAGCTTGTCCTTCAGGATCATCGGTTGGATGGTGTTGAAAGCACTGGAGAAGTCAAAGAACATGATCCTCACCATATTCCCGGGCTTCTCCAGGTGGGACAGAGAACGGTGAAGGAGGAAGATCACCGCATCCTCCACCCCAGTGCCATGCTGGTAGGCGAACTGGAGTGGATCCATCGCTGGTTCCACCAGGGGGCGGAGGTGAGCAAGGAGCAGTCTCTCCAGGGTCTTCATCAAGTGGGACGTCAAGGCCACCGGTCTGTAGCTGTTCAGGTCTTTGGGGTGGGAAGTTTTTGGTACAGGTACCACACAAGATGTTTTCCACAGCTGTGGTACCCTCCCCAGTTTCAGGCTCATGTTGAAGATATACGTCACAATCCCACACAGCTGGTCTGCACAGGACTTGAGGAGCTTTGCGCTGATGCCGTCCGGTCCCGGCGCCTTCCTCGCTTTGATCTTCCTCAGCTCCGTCTTCACCTGGGTCCTGGTCAGGGTCAGGATGGGGGGCTGTGTGTTGGGAGTGGGGGGGTGTTGGTGGAGTGGGGAGTGGGCAGCAGGACTTGATTTCTTTAGAGGCAGCAGTGGTTGTTGTGCAGACAGGGGGGAAGGCTGTTGGTCAAATCTATTGAAAAACAGATTCAGGTTGTTCGCCCACTCCCTGCCCCCCGTGGCCTGGGGGGAGGTATTCTGGAGCCCCGAGATGGTTTTGAGGTTTCTCCAGACCCCGCTGATGTCACTCTATTGCAGCTTGTCCTCCATTTGTCCTCCACATTTTAAATGCTTTATCAGCCAATAACATGTCAATATTATCGTGAATCCCTAGGTTTAATCCGAAAAGTAGAAAAGAAGTCGATCTCAAACGTGTCTGGAGAATTCATGTACTCACCGTTCTTACAATATTTCGTTTCTTAAATGAAAACAGAACAACCAGAAATGGCTCTTGAATTGAATGGACAATCAGCCTAAGTGCAAGGTGCAACACCAACAGAATCACATACAAGGAGCGTCTGACCCTTTATTTAATTTCAAAAGAATGCAAACTTGGAGAAAACCGGTCACTCGCCAGAGGAGCGGCAAACCTGCAGAGGGAGAGACGAGGCTGATTAATAGAGGAAGGGAGGAGAAGATGGAAATCCAAAAGGATATCACTGATGTGGGAAGAAGAGAGAGCCCGGCTCAGAACCCAGCGAAGGAGATGAACCAGCAGGACTGACTGCTGGCAGTGGAATGAGGAGTGGAGTTTGACCAGGTGGAGATGAAGGACTGCGATGGGGGAAGCAACAGGCTGGCGAGTGCACCAAAACCCCTGAAGACGCACTGCTTCGTCGGCAGCAACCTGTAGAGAAGGAGGAGGAGAGAACGTGTCAGGTATTGAAATCCACAACACAAGCAGCTTACTTATTCAGACTATTCTGCTCAAGGCAGTATACCCAAATGAACCAGTGTTGAATCACTGAAGAGCGTTTCCTTATAAACGCTGGCTCAGCAGGAACAGCAGGTGCATCAGATGAGATGATGGAGAAAGCAGAGTGAAACGGGAGGAAGGGGGTGAGCGCTCACCAGGACATGACAGTTATATGGTTTTGGCCCTGTCGAAATAAAATTAGAATTGAACCAAAATGTGATAACAGATTTGATTTGGTTAGTTGTGTTTTTGTTTTGGTCACAGCTAAAAGTACAAGCCAGAAGTTACGAAAAAAGGTACCTTTACAATTTGTATTGTGTTAATTTATTGAAAAGTCAATGTGATAATTTCTATAAAACAAACATTACTGGCAAAAGCAACGGCTAAATCTGATCCTCAACAAAAAAAAGGTAGGTATTATGAAAAAAAGTTAATGCACTTCTGACTGTGACCAAAACAATAAAACGAGGAAAAAAAAAAAACCCTAACAAAATCAGATCCACTATCCCTTTATGGTTCAATTCTAATTTTATTTTGACAACGCCATAACCATATAAAGGCTATTTCTGGTTGGTTCTGTCTTTGTTTCAGAAAGGAAATATTGAAAGAACGAAGACATGGATTCTGGAGAATTTATAAAGTTAACTAACTTAGTAAATATAGAAAAAAAAAATGGTTTATTCTTGCACCCCTGTTGTGAACCTTTGACTATTTTGCATTATCTGGAGTTGATGTGAGGAATTTATGTGGCTGTGCAGAGAGAAAGAGTCAGAGGAAAAAAAAAAAAAAGGATCATACACTTTTTTAAATTGCTACTGCACATGCTCTTTGGACAATTTCCTGTTTCTGTAATGACAGTGGTTTTGCTTTGTTACAGTTGGTCTTGTATTCACGTAACAGTTGGCTGTAGTAGCTTATCTCCCAGTGCAGAAAGAGTATTAAATCTTGGCGTTATACGAGGTGAAGATGAAGTCACAAAAGATTGTGAGCAGAAAGCCAAGTGTAAACAAGTCTGTTTGTTTTTAGGAAGAAGATGATTTCAAGGAAATGAGACATGTGTTGTTTTCCCAAGACCTTTCCCAAAGGTCTCTTGCTTTGCTCCGAGCTGACACTGGCAATAAAAATAACAGAAAGGGGCCCTGAAGGCTGTATTTTGTAAACTTACCCTTACTTCATTTAGGTAACACAAGCTAGATAGAAAGTGGAAAAAGCTTTGATGCTGGTGGAATGTTTTAGTTCTCCAGAATGCACAAAATGACTCCAAAGCAATCACCCCTGGCTAAGGGCTCCACATGTATGATGACCGCATTTCTCTTTGATAAGTGATCAGAATTACTATGGCGCTATAAGACAATCTAACCAGAGAAAGTTGTCCCTACAGCCTCACTAAAATGGGACTCCTATCCTGTCTGAACATATAAACTTCTTAGCCACCTTTATTTTTATGTAAATCATTTCCAGGAATGTTGTCCCATCCAGAAGTGTAGCTGACGGCTGCATTTGGCAGAGGAGTTAAGGCAGAATGAGTGATCCATGTGAAAGAATTCACAGCAATAATGGAATTTGTGACTATTTACACTCATTGGTTAAGATGGAACAACATTCTTGTTTCCATTTGTGGATATTCATATTTGGCAATATGGTTCTGTTCTGGGACCTCTGTGCATTAAGAGCAAAGCATCAGAGGTGTGTGTGTGGGGGGGGGGGCGTGGAATGTGAAATCTGGAGATGTATAGTGGTGCAGCTGCAAAACAGTGCAAGTACCAATGAGAACAGAGTTGACACTGATGAAGTTAGACAGTATGACATTTGGAAAGAAAAGGGGGACTGAAAGTCATCTTGCAGTTACCTTTCTTAGAACTGCACATTTTTCCAATGAATTCTAACATTTTACATTTATATTAATATCAGCTGTATTTAGTTTATTTGATACATAACGAGCTAAAAACCTTTAAGCTGAGAAAATGTCTTTCAAACAGAGACATGGCAGCATGTAAAAAAAGTTTCAGATAAACATAATGTAGCCAAGGGGACAGGCAGTTAAGCCCAACTGGTGGCGTCCATCTGGGGGTTCAGGCCCACAGCCTCCGGCTCTAGAGTCCAGCACTCTACCTGTGTCACCAAGAGAGTCGACCCATGCACTTGGCAAGCCAAGTAGGAATGCTTTTATTGACTCCTCTACAATAACGTCAAATAAGTTTAAAAATTGTTCTACGTCAGCATAATACTGCATAAATAGAAATAAATACTAGTGTTTGATGTTTGAGGTGTTTTGTCCCCATACTATGCAGACATACCTCTTTTGGTTAACAAATAAGGATAACAGCAGTTCTAAAAGTGACAAGTATCAAGGCATATTGGGACCATCTGACAAAAACACGGGGGAGAAACAGACCGCCAGTGATGGAGTAGCTCATTCCAGCCTAATGAAATCACCCAGAGTATTCCGATCTCCTGAACTTTGACCCTGATCTTGAGTGTGAGCATAAGCAGGGTGTAGACCCACCTG
Organism: Pholidichthys leucotaenia; assembly: GCA_020510985.1. NCBI lineage: Eukaryota > Metazoa > Chordata > Actinopteri > Cichliformes > Pholidichthyidae > Pholidichthys > Pholidichthys leucotaenia. The sequence continues at coordinate 131,620,420 of CM035842.1, read as the reverse complement.
ATGACCATTATGAATCAGTTTGATGAGCATCAGGGCCTAGTGGGGAGCTGCATTCTCTGAAATGTGAATGGACAAATGGACAGTGGACACCACACCACTGCGTTAGCTCCTTTCGGCTTTGCTGGAATGGCCTAATAAAAAATTTGGGTGGCGGGAGTTTCTGAGGGGAAAAAATACAAATTCACAAAAAGTAAGTGGTATATTTACTAAAGTACCAAATTTACGAGACAAAAATGGCAAATTTACAAAAAAAAAGTGAGAATTGTCAAATTTGGGAGAAAAAAATCAAATTTATGAGAAAATAAACTTGCATTTTTGGAACAAATAAACTGGGAAATATCTGGTTCTTTTTTGGGGGGGGGGGGGGGTTGGTGGCAAAGGAACCGCTCTGTTTCTACCTTACTTTGCAAGGTTGAATTGAAAAGAGGTTTACTATCAGTTATGCCTGCAGTGAATGATGCAATGATTGCTTTTTCTCACACAAGCCTTTCACCTGCTTGCTATTCGAGGTGCCCTTCCAGACACAACCTTCCTCATAGTGATGCACAGATGAAGCTTTCTCAAGCACTGATGCTTGTATCTGAAAAGGGTTCATTACTTGAAGCTTTTCAACACATACTTCTTTGGTACCATCTGGTGGCTACAAGTGAACTGCTTTATGGTTTCCCATTCTAGAGTTGAGAGCTTCTGTTTATTATTATGCGACAATTCTGTCTGATATCGGGCTATCTTTGTGGTACTTTGAATATGTTTTTTTTTTTTTAGAGACAATGGTAAATAATTTTGATGAATAAACTGTCCTTGGTTAAACATGTGCCATGATGTGAGCTCCCTCTGATGTTTGCAAACATAATAAAAACATGTATTAATGTACAACACAATCTTAGAATAGCTTGGGAGTATGCTTGTGCCAAAAGGTCCCTGCCTCCCACATACTTATGCAATTAACCAGTGGACAGGTACATTTTTAAATACATTAACTTATAGGTAGAGTATTTTTTTGACTTGGAGGTAGAAGTGCATGTGAACTGGGAAAGTGCTTAGGAACTGGGCAGTGTAAACGCTTATGAACTGATAACATGAACACATAATGCAGATATGGTTATTCTGTTGGTTTTTATTCAAGAAAAGGATTTGTTCCACGATGCGTGGGCTGAGTCTGTTTCTCTTCTTGGAGATGATTTGTCCTGCCTTAGAGAAAATCCTCTCACATGGAACTGATAATGCAGGAGTGCACAGAAACTGCAGTGCAAGTTTATACAGATGTACATATTATACAGTCTTCCTCACTGCCCAGAAGTGGAGTGGATCCTCCATCCGGTGCTACCTCAGTTCACTCATTCTTGGCAGAGACCACTTTTCACGTCACAACTGTTACAGCCCTGTCATCAAGTTATGTAAAGGTTATTTTTTTCACACTAATGTGGCTTTGTAATGTGCTCACCTACAGTGGTGTGACACAGTGTTTGCCCCCTTCCTGATTTCTCATTTTGTTGTATGCTTGTCACACTTAAACGTTTCAGATCATAAGATAAGATAAGCCTTTATTAGTCCCACAATGGGGAAATTCCAGAATTGCAACAGCACAGGGATAGCAACACTCAAAGCAATAATTAAGAAGATACAAAAAATATAAATAAGAACAGTGGATATACATACATACGTACACATAAATATATAAATATATATACAGAGTGCGGAGCATTGTAGCAAGATGGAATAAACAGCATAACCGTCTACTTAGTTATCCTACATAGTATGAATATTTATTTATTTATTTTTTTTTTTTGTTACTTATTTGTACCCATAGGTAGATTTGGTTTGCAGTCTGGTGACAAGCCACCGGCTGCTGGTCGCTGCGTGCGCGAGCGCCCTAAACCTACATGTTTTTTGGTGTGCGGGAGGAAACCGGAGAAATCCCGGAGTAAACCCGCGCAACACGGGGAGAACATGCAAACTCCACACAGCTCACTGTTGGTCGGGGGCTGGGATCGAACCCACGATCTCATGATCCCCGCGATCCCCCGGCCGAGGGTAAAACTGTGCTGCCACAGTGCTAAACCACTGCGCCACCGTGCAGCCCATGTACCCATACGTATTGTCACCCTCCGTAGCGACTGATATTGTCCTTGTTGTATACTGGAGGGGACCATTTGTGTAAGTCTGTTGCGTCTTTTGCATTCAATACTACTAGGTCGTCATGTTTTTTTGCTATCTCTGCGAGCAAATAACACGAGTAAACACAAAATGCAGTTTTAAAATGAAGGTGCTTATTATTAAGGGTAAAAAAAATCCAAACCTACATGGCCCTGTGTGGAAAAAGTGATTGCCCCCCAGTTAAAACATACATTAACTGGGGTTTATCACATCTATAGAAAGCTGAATTCAATTTCTCTAGTCACACCCAGGCCTGATTACTGCCATACCTGTTATCAATCAAGAAATCACTTCAATAAGACCTGCCTGACAAAGTGAAGTAGACCAAAAGATCCTCAAAAGCTAGATATCATGCTGCGATCCAAAGAAATTCAGGAACAAATGAGAAACAAAGTAATTGAGATCTATCAGTCTGGAAAAGATGATAAAGCCATTTCTAAGGTGTTGGGACTCCAGCAAACCACAGTAAGAGCCATTATCCACAAATGGTGAAAACATGGAACAGTGGTGAACCTTCCCAGTAGTGGCTAGCCAACCAAAATTACCCCAAAAGCACAACAACGACTCATCCAAGAGGTCACAAAAGACCCCACAACAACATCCAAAGAACTGCAGGCCTCACTTGCCTCAGTTCAGGTCAGTGTTCATGACTCCACCATAAGAAAGAGACTGGGAAAAATGGCCTGCATGGTAGAGTTCCAAGACGGAAACCACTGCTGAGCAAAATGACCATAAAGGCCCATCTTAGTTTTGCCAGAAAACATCATGATGATCCCTAAGACTTTTGGGAAAGTATTCTGTGGACTGATCAGACAAAAGTTGAACTTTTTGGAAGGTGTGTGTCCCATTACATTTGGTCTAAGAGTAACACAGCATTTCAGAAAAGGAACATCATACCAAGAGTAAAATATGGTGGTGGTATTGTGATGGTCTGGGGCTGTTTTGCTGCTTCAGGACCTGGAAGACTTGTTGTGGTAAATGGAACCATGAATTCTGCTGTCTACCCAAAAATCCTGAAGGAGAATGTCTGACCATCTGTTTGTGACCTCAAGCTGAAGTGCACTTGGATTCTGCAGCAGGACAATGATACAAAACACACCAGCAAGTCCACCTCTGAATGGCTTAAGAAAAACAAAATGAAGACTTTGGAATGGCCTAGTCAAAGTCCTGACCTGAATCTGATTGAGATGCTGTGGCATGACCTTAAAAAGGCGGTTCATGCTCAAAAGCACTCTGATGTGGCTGAATTGCAACAATTCTGCAAAGATGAGAAGGCCAAAGTTCCTCCACAGCATTGTAAAAAGACTCATTGCCAGTTATCACAAATGCTTGATTGCAGTTGTTGCTGCTAATGGTGGCCCAACCAGTTATTAGGTTTAGGAGGCAATCACTTTTTCACACAAGGCCATGCAGGTTTGGATTTTTTTTCCCTTAATAATAAACACCTTCATTTAAAAACTGCATTGTGTGTTTGTGTTATCTTTGTCTAATATTTAAATTTATTTGATCTGAAACATTTAAGTGTGACAAACATACAAAAAAAAAGAGAAATCAGGAAGGGGCAAAACACTTTTTCACGCCACTGTATATATATGAGAGAGAGAGCGGGAGCGAGGGAGAGGGAGATAATATTTTTCAGATAACATAAAAATATACAAAAAAAAAAAAAATCAAACAACAAAAAGCTACCAAACTTACCTGACTGATCGAAATCAATTGAAAATATTGCCACACAGAAGAACGTCCTCTCTTCCTTGGCTTCATGTCTCATGCAAAATCGCCACCAAAACACACCACAAATCCTGCCAATAATTCACTTCCTTGAAACCACTGAGTCATTGAACACGTAACTCTGGCCAAACGAATCAAGCCTCAGAAGCAGTGTTTCTGAACAACCGCGCTGTTTTTTTTGGCAGACCATCACTACTTCCTCATTTAACGGGGCTTGGAACTGGCACAAGGAGTACACTGGTTTTGGGCTTTCCCATGTGGCTGGGTAACCAACTTTCCTTTCCCCATTCTATTTATGCTGAGCACCAAGCTAGAAGACATAAAGTACCATTTTTATGGTATTTGATGTGACCTGGCTGGAGCTTGAAGCAAAAACCTCTCAGCTGTGGGGGCGGATGATTTACCACTAGGCCACCCTTTTTCTCATCAATTTGCCACCCATTGTAATTTTTTCTCATAAATGTGTCTGTTGTGTTGGATTTGGGGGACTGTTGGTGTGTGACACTGTGGCTCCACCTTTCCGATTCTGCCACCACCCAGGGTATAAGAAGGCAGGGAGAAAAAGGAACAGTCTCTTGGCCCCCTCTCTGCCTGGTGGATGGATGCGCGTGTAAGGTGAGAAGGCATCTTTAATAAGCCTGTATTCAGTTCAACATTCAGTCTCCTCCTTAGCTCCTATTCCCGACATAACATTTGGCGACGAGGATAAAAGGTATGGACGCAGGTGTTACATCAATTCGGCCATTTTTGGAGCTTCCTGGTGAGCCGCCCATCCCTTGGGTAAGGTGGTTCGCCGCTTTTCAAACGTATTTGGTGGCATTGGACCTTGGAAGACTGGAGAAGATGAGGGCACGGGTGCTGCTGGTTCATAATTTAGGAATGGAGGGACAGCATATATTAAGTACTTTAGGCGAGTGTGATAGCTTTGAGGAAGTGGTGGAGCTAATGGCGCGACATCGTTGTGCCCTGGAAAATGTCATCGCCCGCAGGATCCAGTTTTGACAGCACCACCAGCGGATTGGCGAGTCAGTGCAACGGTTTGTGTCAGACCTGCGCCAGCTGGCCAAACACTGCCAGTTTGGAACGTTGGAGGAAGAGATGATCCGCAACCAGTTGGCGGAACATACTGTTTGCCTGGCTATGAGGTTGAATCTCCTTACATTCTTGGGTGAACTGACGTTGTCCAAAGCCATCGAGTTAGCTCAGCAGTTGGAGGCGGCAGGCAAGCTATCGCGGGAGCTCAGTGAGAGAGTGTCACATTGCCATTTTGAACCACAGTCGACAGTGCAAGCAGTGAACCCGGACAGTGACGACAGTGTAGATGATGAAGGGAGCTACGCTAATGCTGTCAAGATTAGGTCCGTCCCGGAGACGACTAGGTGTTTGGGTTGTGGGTCCACCAAGCACCGCTACAAGGCTAGGGAGTGTCCAGCAAGAGGGAAACGCTGTGGTAAGTGAGTGTCATGGCTCACTCTGGGCCGTCATCTGGCTCAGCTGCGCACACACCTGGGAGTAATCAGCCTTGAGCTATATAGCCCGCTCTGCCTGGAGGTTTGGCACGGAGCCGGCTGCGTTGCTACGATCCTCATCCCGCGCACGTCTGATTCCACTCAGCTCAGCGCATCTCCCAAAGGATTCTCCGTTGGCACATAAGCTCATTATTACCACTCACCTCTCTCCCAGGCTCTCCCCTGTGCACAGGTGGATCCCTCTTGGCGGCGGTTCCCTCTCCACGGCGGCGGAATCGCTCTCTACGCCACGCCGCGCATCACAGCTCTTCACTGGGCTCGCTCCACGGACGCTGTCTTCCTGGTAGGAGGCCCAAATCCCCAGCCGGGGCCAATTCAAGAACACCTGCAAGGTTGCCAGGCTGAACGGCGCTCTGTCTCTACTGTATGGTGGGATTGGACGGGGTAACAGTGCCACTGCTGATTGACACGGGTGTGGTGAGCTCCGTGTTGAATTTGGCAACCATGAGGAACTATTTCCCACATTACCGTGTTAGCGGTGACTCAACGCCGCTGTGTGGTTATGGTGGAGGAAGATTGACCATGGTGGGATCAGTGAGGCTGACAGCTAGGTACAAGTCTGTGGAGGTGTGCGACCAGAGGTTCATTATGACTTCCAAAGGAGAGAACATGGGATGTGATTTATTTTATGGCCTGGGTTTCGTCATCACTAGTGGCGCTGGAGAAGAATGATCAGGTTGTGGTTTATGGGACCGGCCGGTTCACCAAATGGACGATGGAGCTGTGTGGGACGAGAAGTTGCCTGGCATGCTGGAGGAAGAGCAGAACCAACCCCACCCAGGGCCATCGCGGGAGGGTTCTGGTGCCAGTGCCCAAGTAGCCCTAGCTGAGGGAACTGGGCGGTATAGTGGGACGCCCGTGACGGCGGGTGGCGCCGAGTGGCTGGCTCCATCTGCTCCCGGATTTCGGCTGGGAGGGACTGGAGAGCAGGGAGCAACAACGGCGACGCCAGCAGCGGAAATGAAAGCGAGCGGGACAGGACCAGCTTGCATGGTGAGACAACGTGCCAAACAGGAAGACTGGAAGCCAAGTAGGGTCCCTCTGCGGGTCGCGGACATGGTCCGGCCCCGGGAAGAGGCCCGGTTGAGACGAGTTCAGGTCAAGGGTTGGAGAGGAGATGACCAGGGGCGGCTGCAGGTGGTGGCTGTTCAGGAGGATGCCTATCTCCAGCAATCTGATGGCTCATGGAGGCACCCTAATGAACTGCGGCATTCCCGGGAGAAGGAGGTGCTTGGGTCTGAGCGTGGAGCATCTCCGGTAGTGAGGAAGAGTAGGCACACCGGAGTGGAATCATCCGACGTTTATCTGGGGGTTGGTCCCTCTCCCGGGGCAGACTGATGGTTGGACAATGTGTGATACATGTGCCAGAAAGGGGGGCAGCCGGTATGTTTATTGTGTTATAGTTCATGGGATTATTTTGTGCATTCTCTCTTATTTTAGGAACACAGCAGTTGTTTTCTTTTAGTTGGACCATTGTTTTTTTAGTACAGACAGCAGAATAATCCGTCTTGTCGTGTGGGGGTGGGGCGGCAATCCACCTGTCCTCCTCCTAGTTTTAGTTATGTTGAGTGACTGTGATAAGCCCCATTTAAGTATTTCTGTTTAGTTTTTTAGTGCGTGATTCGGGTTCCAAATTGGGGTGGGTCTCGATTGTACATGTGTGTTTTGGACCTTTTAAACGGGGGGGGGGGGGATGTTGTGTTGGGTTTGGGGGACTGTTAGTGTGTGACACGGGTGGTGGCTCCACCTTTCCGGTTCCGCCACCACCCAGGGTATAAAAAGGCAGGGAGAGAGAGGGGCGGTCTCTTGGCCCCCTCTCTGCCTGGCAGATGCGCGTGTATGGTGAGAAGGCATCGTTAATAAACCTGTGTTCAGTTCAACATTCAGTCTTGTCTTCGGCTCCTATTTCCAACATAACAGTGTCTCTTCTTGTAAACTTGCCATTTTTTCTTGTAAATTACCCTGATTTTTTTATTTGCCCCACCTCAGTTTTTTTTTTTCCTTTTCTAACTTCTCCCATGGCCCTAATGCACTTTTGTAAGTGAGCTATTTGTCATCAAATCACCTTTTTTAATAATCACATTTTCTAAGAAATATTTGTTAAATTTATTAGAGGAATAAAGTCAATATCAAAATGAATTTGTAGTAATCCAGGTCATAAACTTTTCTCCACTGTGAAATCTGACAGTGTCTCCCAGGGTTGTGTATGGCAGTGTATTGTTGCCAAGTTGTCCTCACCTGCCCTCAGTCACAGGTGGCTCCGAGCCAAGACTGACAGACTGCTGGAAGAGAAACCTGCCACCATCTGGAACATCACAGGCTGCCAGAAACAACCGGCAGCCAGCACATATACACAAAATGTTACATACACACAATAGTATGTGGATGTTTATCCATTTATCTATCCAGTATGGTAAAGCTGCTTCTTCTTTTCGTTTTTGCATTTACGTTTACAAGAATTGGAGAATGCTGTGTAATTATATTTCATTTCCTTTTTAATATGTTCAACAGTTTATGTTTAGAGACAATTTCTGAAACAAAAGTCCAAATTCTTTTGAAAAGTCAAAAGAATTTCCTTTTCATCTCCAGCATCATGGAGATGAAAAGGAATACATATAAGCACAAAGGTTGATCCTGTATTAACAGGAAACATACTGTCATAAGCTCCCTGTGCGCCTCTCCATGGCACACGGTGAGGAGAGAAAAAAGGAAGAGGATTTAAATGTTGGGTTACACCACACACACACACACACACACACACACACACACACACACACACACACACACACACACACACACACACACACACACACACACACATTTATTAACACAAAGAGTAAACATACAGAGACAAGACTGCTTAGATACTCGTTAGCGTCCTCAAGGTTGCCTAACACACACACTGGAGGGAAACAGCGGTGAACAGAGCACAGGCAGTTACTCACAGTGCGGGGGCAGACCGAGCCATCACAGCGAAAATCCAAGAGCACACAGACAGTCCTTAGTGACGTGACGGTGGACAGGGAAAACGACCACCCAACATGTACAATGATTCTGCGGCGTTTGCCTAGCAAAGAGCTGCTTTTGTACAAACGCCACTGGTGTGACAAATTGGGAACACCTGGGTGAGCGCGGGAAAGATGATTAGGGGCGAACAGCTGGCTGTCAGGAAGAGGGGGGCGTGGTCAGATGGGCCAGAGCGGCAGCTGCAGGCAGGAACAGAAATGGTGCACGGACATGAAAACAGCAAAAAATCAAAACACCACTCCACATAATGAACCCACTGCCTGAGCCACCAAGATCAATCAGACAGACATGACAGAGCCCCTCCTTCTAGGGGTGGATACCAGACACCCACAGTAACATCAAGGAATCCAGACATGACAGAGCCCCTCCTTCTAGGGGTGGATACCAGACACCCACAGTAACATCAAGGAATCCCCCCACCAACCCCAACAGGCACAGCAATAACACATGAACCCGGGTGGGGGGTAGAGGGAACAGGAAAGGAGGGAACACAATACCCCACCCAGGGTCCACAACTAACCCTCCCTAATCCAAAGACATGGAGGCTCGGGAGACCGTCCTGAGTCCCAGGCCCAACAGGCAGTTCGGCAAACCCAGTCCGGTGGCCTGCCAGAGAACCCGGGCCATCTGGCCCAGAGACCCAGTCCCTCAAGCCGTCAGCCAACGTTGTTAATCCACCAGGGCCGACGGGGTGAGGCAGGAGGCGGCCTGCCTACCGGGAAGCTCGCTGGTGGGTGACCGGACCAAAGGGAGGGAACCCCCATGGCGTGCGACCGGGAGGAGAAAGGGACCACGGCGTCCTTATGGTGGTCCACAGCGCCCTCAGGAATCCTGGCTTGGGACCCAGTAGCACCTGCGGTGGGCCCCAACTGGGCTGGCTCCGCTGCACCCACGGTGGACTCCAGCAGGAGCCTAGCTGCACCCACGGTGACCTCCAACTGAGGCTCAGCTGCATCCCCGGTGGCCTCCGACCTGGAGCGAGGTGTCCATCATGAGTCTGGCAGGAGCACAGCACCCACGTCGGGCTAATCCTGGAGCGCAGCCCCCACGATGGTCCGAAGCCAGCCTGCTGGACCCATGGTGGCACGGCCTGTGGAGGAGACCACACGACGACCTTAGACATCAGGGGAGCTGGCCCTGCAATGTCATCAGGCAGTGAGACCGGCTCCATGAGGACCCCTGGAGATGGTTGTTCTTCTCTGATGACCCTAGAAAATGGCTCAGGAGTGGGGGAAGAAACAGGGTCGCTAGGGTCGCCGGCAGCGGCGGAGCCCGGTGAGGGAAGTTCAGGCGCAGCTGTGCACTGCGCCCGACTCGCCTCACCTAGAGCCAGACAAGATCTCTCTAAAACTGCCATAAGAAAAACAAGAGAGAACACTTGCCTGAGCTCGAGCTCCACCGCTGTCCAGGACTCCGTTGATCCTGGCGATGAATACTCTGGCCCGGCCTCCAGGAGGTCCAGCTCAGGCTCCCAGTCCGCTGCAGATGCCTCAGCAGCTGGCGAGACGGTGATTGCAGTCCTACTGTCCTCCTGCAGAGGCTCCAATACTGGGGAATCATCCAGCATGGTTACAGGGGGACCTCTCCGTGCTGGCTCCGGGAAGGGAACGTCCGGGACCGGCTGGCACTCAGGGATGAAGGGAGGAGACACAGAGGGAGTAGGGGATAAGTTCACAGCTGCAGCCGGAGGAGAGGACCCAGTGGACTGCTGAGACTGGGCCTCTCTCTCGGGAGACAGACAAGGGTCTTTATGGGTTACTTGTGTAACGTTATATGAGTTAATAATTATGATCAGGTATAAAAATTATTTAATTTGTATTAATGTATTGGAACATGAGATGAATTCTCGGTTCATACACACAGGAAGAATTAATATAACACTCGTGAGGCACCAGCTTCCTTTTAGGAAGCAATTCAATCTTTAATTTTACCTTATACCTGTTTAATCCCTCAATAAATTAATTAATAATCAGTCTCAAAATTTTAGTGAATTCGATACTGGGGACTTAAACCAGACTCAGAATGAAATAAATTCTCAACAACCTCTCTCATTTTCACATATTTATTAAATGAAATGATGATTAAAAGACATTGCAGTGATTTCATTAACCATAAAATTAAACTTGTAAATGATAGATTAACACTGAACGTTTGCGGAACCAGGGTTAACTGTGAAATGAATTTAGATCAGTTTGAAGTTAACAGATTATGGAAAACATAACGCAAATTTATGTGGAAAATTGAACTAATTATCTGAAAAGTTCTGGATTACCCTTATAGAAAATGAAAACGGGATTTTAATGAAAAAGGTTATATTACTTGCTCTTTGATTTTGCATCTGATCAGATATTAAATTATACCCAAATCTCAGACTTTCCATTCAGCAGATGAACAAGAATGTCGCTCACGTGATTCCTTGCGTGGTAGTTGAAAATGAAGATCCTCCTGTGTTGCCGTCTGGAAGTTTTCGATGTGGAAAAGTGCCAAAACCCAGAATATTTGTCCAGCACATATTTGGTTGTCACAAGATGAGATTTTGATGTGTTGATCACCTGGGCTGTGGTCCAGCCCAAGACGTCTACTCTTCGTGGCGTGCTGATTTCTTCAGCTGCGTGTGATGGCGGGCTGTGTCGAGAATCTGCAACTTCCCATGAGGAATTCAAGGATAATTAAAAATCTGATCCTATAGCAAAATTAACAGATCTTCGGACTTTAGATAAAAGAACTTCTGGTGTGGGAATGGTCAATAAAAAAAAAAATAGTCAAGATTAAAACTTACATTAAAATTAAAATGGTGATTTTACAGAAAGTTCAACAGGTGAAAAATTATAGAAATAGAGAATCCTAGAATTGAAGTTTTTAACTCCTAATTAGAATTGAGCTCAAGAAAAAGAATTAATTCCTAGGCGCTTAAAGAAACATTAAGATACAAAGAGGTTACAAAAAAACAGGATACTTAAGGCTCTGTGATCGTAGAAAAGAGACAAGTGGGATAAGGCTTCTTTGTTCGGGCAGTAAAGTCCCTTTGTTCTCCCGAAAAAGATCTCTGCTGTAGACAGACGTGAAGTCAATAAGCCAAAAGAAGTAAAGAGCCAAAAGAGCAAGAAAAAGGGCATCGTTTCCTTTTTATCTGGGGAAACTTTCGCGGGCCTCCGTGATTGACAGGAGCTTCGACCAATAGGGTTCCTTCGCAGGGGGGTTTTATGAACTTTAGTCCAATGAACAAACAGTCTTTTGTCTGAACCTAGAGAGAGCTGATGTCAAGCAGGGATTAGCTGTGATAGGTCACATGATTTGAGAAACTTTTTTGGTAACTTTTTTACATTTAATATTCATCTATACCCTTGTATATAAACTAACCTATTTCAGTGTCCATGCAACTTATAATCAGTGCTTCTAAATTAACATGCAAGAATAAACATTCATTTAAACATTTTAGCATGCACATATCTAAAATCATGGATTAATATATTTCAAACTCATTATTGTCCACATCAAACATCAGGTTCCATTTACTTTTCCTGGTGTCCTGGAAAAACAGAAATGTTGAGAAGTGAATCTTAACAAAGATGTGGTTAAAAGGTTTACTGGTTAAATCCGGCATGTCCCAGAGTTGCCAGTAGGGGCAATGCTGAGCTGTGGATATTTGTAGTGACCATATGGGCGTTCCATAAAGGTCTGTTCTTTGTCCAAGTTATACTGGGCCATAAAATGTCCAAAGGAAGTGCATTAGAGTGAATTCCTGAAGCTGCTTTTAGCAAAGGAATGTGAGTTCAATTGTGGCCTGGGGGATGAAAGAGCAGTTCCTGGCTGTCCTTTTCCTGGGTGAAACAATGTCTTTAAGCTGAAGAATAATTCTATTGATGAGCCAAAGTGAAATGATGCTACACTTGGTTTAACTGAAAACACAGTTGCCTGTCATCCCGGCGTTCGATGTTCTTGGCTGTAGCAGGCGGATTGTTGTCCCTCTCCATGTCCACGCAGTTTTTGGCCCCTCCCCATGGTACCGATGACTCTCTCAGCGTGGCTGCAGGGGACCAGCTCCGTGCTGGCTCCGGAGCAAAATCCTCCGGGGCCCTCAGCTCCTACATCGTCCGGTGGCTCTGCTCACTCTCGGGAATTGACGGGGGAAAACGGAAGAGACAAGAAAGTGGTTTACCGCCGCAGCTGGAGGGGAAGACCCAGCGGACTGCCGAGGCTGGGCCTCTCTTCCGGGAGACACAGTGTTTATCATTATCACGTTTAATAGAACGAAAACACACTTGCCTGTTCTCCCGGTGCTCAATGTTCGCAGCTGTGGGGAGCCTGCAGTCATCCTCACTCACTTCTGCGCTGGCTCTGACTCCCCCTCTGGACGATGGAAGAGCTGGCTTGGCAGACGTGGAAGTGGGCATGAACTGGGGAACCATGGCCCTCTCGGTGGCTGGAAGGATGTTGACAGCCGAAGGAGGGGAAGGCTTCTCCCGGTGTCTCCTCACCAGATGATGCTGTGGTCTGCTCTCCGGGACTGACCATGCTGGAGATGGAGGAGTGTCGGGCGAAGAGTCCTGAAGAGTGAAGGCCTGCTGATCTCCAGGTCTCCATCTCTGCACCGTGAGGAACGTCAGCCCGGGGAAGGAGCGCTGGAGCGAACTCACAGTCGCCAGCAGGTCGGCGAACTGGGGGTAGTCCCATAACCCGGGATAAGCCTCCAAAACCTCCATAGCTTCTTCCAAGCACTCCAGCTTCCTCTTCGGTCCTCGGGCGGTGAGGGCCCCGTTGACGAAGGTCCGGATAGATTCGGCGGCCCATCCCTCCTTGATCGTGGGCAACTCTGCAGCAACAGCCTCCTCAGCAGACAAGATGGTGGTGACAGTCCAATGCTCCTCCTGCAGCAGTTCCAACGCTGGGAAATCCTCCAGCGTAGCTGCAGGGGAGCCTCTCCACGCTGGCTCTGGGAATAGATTATCCGGGGTCACTGGCTCCTCCACTGTCTGACGACCCTGACCTTGGGCCAACGGGCCGCAGGGAGAATGGGAGGAGACACAGAGAGGGGAAAAGGTGAATTAATATTTGCAGCCGGAGGAGACGACCCAGCAGACTGCTGAAACTGGGTCTCTCCCTTGGGAGACAGACAAGGTTTGTAATTAGATGAGATGAAATGAAAAAAAACTTGCCAGTTTTCCCGGCTCCCGATGCTGACAGCTGCAAACTGTTGGCAATCACCCTTCTCCGTGTCACTGACTCCTTTAACGGGTTGTAGAGGAGCTGGCTCCGATGACGCGGAGGTGGGCATAGCCCGGACGATCTTGGAAGACCTCTCGGCAGCTGGAGCGATGATGGCCGCCGAAGAAGAGAGGGGCTTCCTCCAGTGAGGCTTCCTTTTCCTCATGTTCGGTTTGGGCACCAGATAGTCCGGGACTCTGAGCACACCATCCGGCTGCAAGTAATCGAGGCCGATGAACTCCGGAGTATCCGGAAAGGAAGGCGGTGTAGCCGCGGGGGGCTCGAGCGCTGGGAGCTCCTCACCCGACCCCTTGGACATCACGGCAAAAATCTCCCAGAAAATCTCGGCCGCCTCTGGATGGTCCCACAGGTTATCCCGATTCATCACTCTCGCTGCCGCATCCCGAGCCTATTGAGCTGTCTAGGGTGAACAGGGCTCCAGTGCCCACGAAAGTATGTCCTCCAGCAGACAAAGCGAGCGCAGCTCCCTCTCCAGCAGCTCAGCCATCATGCCCAGAAAGCAGGTGAGTGAAAACGAGACAGTCTGTAACCGAATATTTTCTAACCCACTTATAAGGTCCTGGAGAAAATAATCAGATGGATCTGCCGAGTTGAATTTCCTTTATTACTGCATGCAGGAGAGGAGTAGAGAAAATGGCAAGCCTGGTCCCTGCACTGCTCTGCTCAAACGAAGGAGGACTCTGGTTTTAACCCCTTGCACTCCGGTCAATTTCCCTAAAAATGCCAAAAAATAATGTGCCCAAAGTAAATCAAAAGCTGTTCTTCAACCCTTTGCAGCATCTTCATGGGGTTGGTCTCATTTAAAAGAAAACACTTTGAATTTTTTGGCAAAACAGTCATAATCTCTCTAAGTGCTCCGGCCACTGAGCAACAGTCATCTAAACATACTGAACTTTGTTGTGTTCTTTAGTTGAACATAATAACGTGGGACAACTGCGTGCTGTTGAACATGAACTTTACTTGGCAGCTTGCAAGAGAAAAAGAGAGCGCATATATAATTACGTCACGACGTCAGATGCGTGACCAAAGATCACTAGTTACAGACAAGATAATACTGTCATTTGTTTACACCACATCTCCCTTTTTTCTTTTTTTTTGAGAGTATGCATACATGTAACTAGTATTCACGTGTACATTTTCTCTGAACTTAACATGTACTTTTTAAACCTTCGCTTATTATTTTCTAAACATTAACAATACCACAGCTAAGAACATTCTGTGTTTGTACCTTTTTACCATTCTTTAGAGATCTAACTTTTTAGGTTTGACAATAGTTCTTCCCGATCTAGTTCTCACAACATCAGACTTTATAGGAGTAACAGGAGGTACAATAGGCATTTGTTTCACCTGCTCTGAAGGTTCATCTGACCCACTCTGCTGTTTGGTACACTGTTGCAAAGGTGAGTGTAGAGGAATCAAATGCATGCGATTGCGTCTCACTGTCCCCTGTGGTAGGTCCACTGTATAAGATCTCGGTGTTGAGTGACTTTGGATAACAGTGCCTGGTCTTTTAGCATCTGTCACCCACACTTGTTCTCCTGGTGACAAGTTACACAAGGGTTTTGCTCGGTGACGTCTGTTGTAGTTTGAAATGTCCGACATCCTCTTCTCCCTTTCCTTATGAGCAAGAGTGACGCTGTCTGGCAGTGTCGGATCCAACTGAGAGGGAAGAGTCGGTAGTGTCGTCCTCAGGCGGCGGCCCATGAGGAGTTCAGCAGGGCTGTAACCATTTTGGAGAGGAGTAGCTCTATAGGCAAGAAGAGCTAAATATGGATCAGCAGCCTTTTTCAGTAAGTTTTTCACAGTCTGTACAGCACGTTCCGCCTCTCCGTTACTTTGCGGGAACCTTGGGCTGCTTGTGATGTGTTTAAAGCCATAGGCAGCTGCAAAGTCTGTGAAAGTCCAACCAGAGAACTGGGGCCCATTATCAGACATCAGGACCTCAGGGATGCCATGACGGGCAAAGAAAGACTTCAGGTGAGTAATGACGTCGTTGGATTTCGTTTTGTTCAGCAGGGCAATCTCAACGAACCTGGAAAGATAGTCCACAGCAAGAAGGTAAGTTTTCCCTCCCAGCTCGAACAGATCTGTACCCACTCTTTGCCACGGGCGGTCAGGGCATTCGGTTGGCATTAATGGCTCACTGTGGTTGTGTCTCTCTTGTATGCATGTCCTGCACTTTAACACCATTTCACTTATCTGTTGGCTGAGACCAGGCCACCATACTGACTGGCGAGCTCGGGCTTTACATTTTACAACTCCTTGGTGTCCATCATGTAGTTTTGTTAAGACATCGTTTCGCATTGCTGAAGGGATAACAAGTCTTGAATCCTTCAACAGCAAGCCGTCTTTCACAGTAAGTGTGGCTCAGTCGGGCCAGTAGTTTCTCAACAGAGGTTCTTGTTTTGCATGTTCAGGCCAACCTTGACTGCACATGACCATTACACGAGAACACACACTGTCCATTTTCAGTTGTTCCTTGAGTGTTTGCATATATGATGAACTGATAGGCATATTTTCAATGATGCTGTCCACATATATGTCTGTGCTCTCCATGAGTTCCTCGTCTGATTTTGTCAGTTTTGTTTTCAATGGTGAGCGAGACAACGTGTCTGCTGTTTAGAGCGATTTACCTGGGGCATACTGTACATTGTACGAGTAACGCATGAGTCTCATCCTGAAGCGCTGGATCCTCGGTGGCAGTAGATCCAAGGCTTGAGCTCCTAAGAGTGACACAAGAGGTTTATGATCAGTTTCCAGACAGAAGTGTTTGCCTATTAGAAAATCACGGAATCGCTCGCATGCCCATGCGGATGCTAAGGCTTCTTTTTCCACTTGTGCATAGCGTTGTTCTGTTGGAGACAGTGACCTTGAAGCGTAGGCGACTGGTCTCCATCCTTCTTCCCACTGCTGCAGGAGAACACCACCTAGACCATAAGAAGAAGCATCAGCCGATACTTTAGTGTCTCTGTTTGGGTCATACATAGCAAGCACTGGGGGTGAAGTTAGAGCATCTTTGAGCGTTTTGAATGCTTTAGCTTGGTCTACACCCCAATACCAGCTGTTCTTCTTGGACAAAAGATCTCTCAGAGCTTTGTCTTTCTCTGCTAAATGGGGGATAAACTTTCCCACCTGATTGACCATGCCCAGAAAACTTCTTAGCTCTGTCACGTTTGATGGCTCATTCATCTCTGTGATGGACTCTGTTTTCTTTGGGTCAGGACTTATGCCAGTGTCCGTAATGATGTGGCCAAGGAAAGTCACTTTGGTCTGTGACAGATCACATTTTTCCACATTCAGAGTTATACCTGCTTTTTCCAGTCTTTGCAGGGTGGTATGGAGTCGGGCGTCGTGCTCCTCTTGGTCATGTCCCCATACCAGCACATCATCAACGTGACAGACCACTCCTTCAACTCCTTCGATAACCTCCGACATTTTGCGCTGAAAGTGCTCGGGCGCAGAGCTGATGCCAAAGGGGAGGCGGTTAAAGTGGAACCGCTCGAAGGGTGTTATGAATGTGGTCAGTTTGGCAGATTCCTCCGACAAGGGAATTTGCCAGAAGCCCATGTTGGCGTCCAGCTTGCTGAACACTTTGGTTCCTGCTAGCATCCCAAGACTTTGTTCGACAGAAGGCAGCACAAACTTTTCTCTGCACACATACTCATTTAGTCCTGTAAAATCCATGCACAGTCTCAGCCTCGGACTGTTTTTCTTCGGAACAACGACCATGCCGGCGCACCAGTCTGTAGGTTCCTCCACTCGGGTGATGACTCCAAGCTGTTCCATCCTTTGGAGTTCCTCCTTGACTTTACCCATTAGAGGTATTGGAATCCTCCTTGGGGTTTTCAATGAGTATGGCACAGCGTTTGATTTGAGTTTTATGTGGTAGGGCTGCTGCACTTCACCCAGACCGCTGCACAGTTTGGGGTAGGATGTTTTCAGAGTGTCCATTGAAATAACATCAACTCGCACAAGAAGGCCTAGAGCTATGACGGCAGGAAGGCCTAACAGTGGCGTGCTGAGATTTTTGACAACGTAGACCTTTTCTGTTGTCTGTTTTGTCCCATAGTTGAGCTGAAGCTTTGTGAAACCTGCGACCTCCAGTGGTTTCCTTCCAGGACCCAACAATGGTTTCTCCGGCTGCTGGAGAACAGGCATTTTTGCTCTTGGAAATATTTGTTCCAAGTCTGACTCTGCTATTGCAGTGACATCGGCTCCAGTGTCGAGTTTGAAAGACATTTTAGTGTCCCTCACCAGAATATCAGCTGTCCATACCTGGTGGCCTGTTGTGACTGAGCTGAGGAAAAAACTTCGCTCCTCTTCCTCCTCAGTACTTTGGACATTCTTACTTTGCCTGCAGACCCATTGGTAGTGGCCTTTCTTTCCACATGCATGACATTTGGCATCATTTGCAGGGCACTCGTATTTAGGGTGAGGAGAACCACCACATTTATAGCACCATGCGTTTGGTGTACTTTTGCTTTTACTTTTAGACAGCTGGCGTGCGTTCACTGTTTCGCTTTTGAACTTAAATTTTGTCTTGTCGTATTTGGCTTTAGTAACTCTATCCACAGAGTTCGCATTCATCTGCATCACGTTTCCTTCATTCCTCAAAGTTGTTTGTTGCTTTTTGATCTCTTCTGATTGCCTTGCCATATTTACGGCTTTCTCCAAGTCCAAGTCTTTTTCCATTTGCATGCGCTCTGACAGCCTTGTGTCGGCCAAGCCCACTACTATTCTGTCTCTTATGAGCTCATCGTGAAGCTGACCGTAGTTGCAGTGCTCTGCTAATGCATGCAGGGCCGTTACAAATGCGTCTACGGTTTCATTTGGCTCTTGTTTGCGCATATTGAAACGTGCACGTTCATAAACAACATTTTTCTTTACAATGAAAAAGCTGTGGAAGCCGTCTCTCACTTTGCTATATTCGAGCTGCTCTGCTTCGGTTAACTTTAAGCCTCTCAGGACATCATCTGCTTCATCTCCCATGCAGTATATTAATGTGTTGACTTGATTTTCATTTGAACTTGAAGACAAATTGCTTGCCTGGCGAAATCTTTCGAAGCGCCGAATCCACTTGGTCCATTCATGTGGTTTGGAGAAATCAAAGGGCTCCGGTGGCTGGATGCTAAACGTGGCGCTGGGCGTGCTAGCCGCGATGCTAACTCCTGCTCTCACCGGTTCATCATCTCTATCTTCAGGCATCTTAGCTCACCTCTCTCCCTCTTCCCACTAGAATGACTTTTAGTGTCTGTCTTCACAGCTACGCAGCACTTCTGACACCATGTCGTGTTCTTTAGTTGAACATAATAATGTGGGACAACTGCGTGCTGTTGAACATGAACTTTACTTGGCAGCTTGCAAGAGAAAAAGAGACAGCGCATATATAATTACGTCACGACGTCAGATGCGTGACCAAAGATCACTAGTTACAGACAAGATAATACTGTGTCGTTTGTTGGACATCACGGCAAAAATCTCCCAGAAAATCTCGGCCGCCTCTGGATGGTCCCACAGGTTATCCCGATTCATCACTCTCGCTGCCGCGTCCCGAGCCTATTGAGCTGTCTAGGGTGAACAGGGCTCCAGTGCCCACGAAAGTATGTCCTCCAGCAGACAAAGCGAGCGCAGCTCCCTCTCCAGCAGCTCAGCCATCATGCCCGGAAAGCAGGTGAGTGAAAACGAGACAGTCTGTAACCGAATATTTTCTAACCCACTTATAAGGTCCTGGAGAAAATAATCAGATGGATCTGCCGAGTTGAATTTCCTTTATTACTGCATACAGGAGAGGAGTGGAGAAAACGGCAAGCCTGGTCCCTGCACTGCTCTGCTCAAACAAAGGAGGACTCTGGTTTTAACCCCTTGCACTCCGGTCAATTTCCCTAAAAATGCCAAAAAATAATGTGCCCAAAGTAAATCAAAAGCTGTTCTTCAACCCTTTGCAGCATCTTCATGGGGTTGGTCTCATTTAAAAGAAAACACTTTGAATTTTTTGGCAAAACAGTCATAATCTCTCTAAGTGCTCCGGCCACTGAGCAACAGTCATCTAAACATACTGAATTTGAAGAAAATAAATTTCACCTGGGTGTTTTTTTTGGATACAAATGCTTGCAAATAACACACAGCTTCAGATCCAGGCTGGAAAATGCAACAGAAATGTAGATCCAAGTGTTATCCAGCTGAGGTCCAAATTTTGTAACAATACCACAAAAAATGAATATATTACACAGCTTTGTTCTCAGGTAGTCCCCAGGCGTTTTTGAACTGTGCCAAATTGTGCCAAATGGCACAGTTTGGAAAAACGTCTGTAACTTTTGAATGATTCAATATAGAAGCTTCATCTTGGGCTCTAATGAAAGGTGACACTCAGGGCTGTGTGTGTGTGTGTGTGTGGGGAGGGTTTTTTATTCATTCATTCATGAATGAATGAACAAACAAGCCCCCCCACACAAAGAAGCATGCCACGTAAAAAATGTGTGGCTTTTTTTTTTTTTTACAAGAAAAAATAACCTGCAGTGCACTAAAAATTATTCTAAAATATTTGTAATGTAGAAGATAACAAATCCCACCACTACACCACCCCCCCGCTACAGAGGACGGACATCGGCCATCGCTACATGACGAAATAGTCATGTGGCCATGTGGCGACTGCAGCGCAGTCACTGCCCCCCCCCCGCTACAGAAGAGTAGTGGGGGGCGTTCACGGTCCGGACGCAGCGCATGAACCGTGTACCGCGGTGCACAGACTTCGGACTTCGTGCGCCGCACAGTTGTAATTTACCGATCGGTCAAAAGTCATTTTTGATTACAATTTTCAAGGATAAAGAATAATTTAGCTTATAACACTTACCTGTTCACAGCAGCAGCAGAGCTGGCGAACTTCTCTTCCTCATTGTCAGACGAACGCGACGCTGGTCCGCTTGTTACGGACCCGTGGTTCTGGTCTCGCGACCCGGTCAAAACATAATTCCATTATTGCGGTTTTGCGCTTCCATGATTGTGGTTTTGGCAAACGATTTTTCAAAACAACTAACAGTAGTAATTCAAAAAGACTGGCGAACGCATGTGTGTCACCCAGCCTTCGTCGTCGGCCTCCATCGGTCTATGATGACCATGGAAGACAATCCTAAACATCTATTCTGCTGGAATAAAAAAAAAAAAGTACCGCCTGTGGCTGAACAGGCCGATGCGCGAATGGCAGTCCCTGTCACACAAGTCGCACTTGTGGGTGGTCTCCGTGCTGCTGGGTCTATGGCGGTTCTTTCTGCAGGTCCTTTTTTCATCTGCTGCAGCAGTCAGTCTCTCCACCCAGCCTTACACAAAACAGCTTTCGAACTTCTGTGCTTCAATTGGCTCACTGCATTCGCAGTGTTGGTAGGCGGGTCCTTCTTGCTAGGTTTTCAGTCATTGGTTCTTCAAGGTTTCAGAAACCTAATTCAAGGCTCTTATTAGTCGAATGAGAGGTCAATCATATCTGATCTGTTCGCGGCTGTGTCTGTAGTGGAAGAACGGAAATGCAGCTTTTTTTTTCAGTGCGATCTTGGACGCAGTGCCCTCGTGCGCTCTAGGACGCAGAGACGTGCCCGTCCGTGGTACACCGGAGTGCAAGAGGTTAAAGGCTCCCCCAGAGCACCCCCCCCCACACATTACCTTATATGGATACATAGAAACTGGCCGAGCAAGTACGAGAACATTCTGGTCGTAGCTTTCAAGCCGAGCAAGTATGAGAACATTCTGGCGTTAGCTTTCAAGCCGAGCAAGTACAAGAACATTCTGGCAGTAACTTTCCACTGACCATAGTCACACTCAGGGCATGTATTAGTGGCAATTGTACAGACGAAGAAAGACATTTAATGATAACTGCACATCACCTGAATTACACAACAGATTAGTACATAAGCAGTAAATTTCCATCATGATGAACATGTGAATAATAAATTTATACCACATTTCCCTTGTCTTGATCATATACAGTGGGGTAAAAAATTAGTCAGCCACCAATTGTGCAAGTTCTCCCACTTAAAAGATGAGAGAGGTCTCCAATTTTCATCATAGGTATACCTCAACTATGAGAGACAAAATGAGAAAAAAAAAACACCACCCTGGCGGCAAGAACTGGTAAACCTGTGACCCACATACCCAGACATGGGCAGTGAGGCTACCGTAGCCGTCTGAGCTGGGGAAAAACAATTGGGGGTTATCAGAACACATGCCGTCAGTGTTATGGCCGAGCTTACAAGTAGTATTAGGCAGAGAGATGTCTGCCGTTGTTACATACGGTATCCCTTCAGCATTCAGACCGTCGGGGCCAGGCCATTGAAAGCCACAGGTGGCGATGGCAATGGCGTGACATTTTCGGGCAGTGCCCCTATACATGGAGCTGTTATAATTGCATTGGAGATGGAAACAAACTGGAGCTGTAAAAAATGTGGGGTTAGTGGTGAACACAGGCCTTCGAGCTTTCTGGTTCATGCAAGTGGTGTTGTGCAGTCTGACCCTGTGAGAGGAAAAATCTGTGACAGAGATGTTTAAGAGGTCAGTGTACTGTTAGATTCCCAACAACCTCCATGGTATTCCTCCATGTGACCCCTTGTCACATGAGGTGCTGTTCGCCTTGTCAATCATAGTTAACACTAACATTGCTCCCATTGTCTCTGAACCATTTAGGGGGAAAGGAAGCATAGGCACAGAATGAGTGACATGATGCGGTAAATATGTGCAGACATAGCAAGACCCAGTCACATTTGCTTTTCTGACTGCCAGGCACACTACCTGGTACCATGCATTGTTGTCATATGTCAGTGGAGTAGTTGTCAGGATCACGCGCTTCGCGCCTATTTCGGGATAGGTCAGTCAGTGGGGAAGAACAATAAATCAATAGATATGCAATCAGTCCGAGCAAGAAAATGACAATACCACCCACACACATTACATCCATCGTGGCCCAAACTTGACGACACCCCCAGTGGCCTCAGCGGCACTCCTCTTCACCAGCCTGGTGCTGCAACAAGTCTATGTTGTCCATCATATCAGTATCAGTGTAAATGGGATGTATGCTGTGTGTTTCTGCTGAGCAGCGTTCGGCGTACACTCAGGTTGTTTTGTGTTGGCTGTCAGGTGCAACAGTGCGCAGTCTTGTATCTGCACACGGCTCTGCTTCTTCTTGTCCTAGTCTACAACATGGGGTGGTGGTTGTGGCTAACCACCCTCTGCTTCTATTCCTAGTCTGGTCTGGGTTCTTCTGGCTTGACCCCTGGGGCCTTTCTGCAACGTGTTGCGTGAATCCACGTTGCCCTCTCAGCAATTTTCACAGCTGTAAACATCATCAAAAGAACTTGGTATGGGCCCAACCACTGTTTGCTGTGCCAATTCTTCCGTTTGAAGCTCTTAACCACCACCCAGTCACCTAGTCTCATGTCATGGAGGAGCCCCTCGGCAAGTCTGGGCAGGGCAGCTTTTACCTGTTGAGAAATGTTTTGTAGTTGGCAGGACAAGGCAGAGCAATAAGATAAGATAGCATTCTCAAAATGTGAAGTGGTTAGAGGAGGCGGTGTCTTCCTCTCCGCAGAGAAACCTAGAAAGGGAGGGCGAGCAAACAAAATCTCAAAGGGTGACATGTTATATCTCTTCCTGACTCACATGCGCATGTACATGAGTGCCAATGGGAGGCATTTAGTCCAGTGTAGGCCAGTTTCATCTTCAAGTCTGGCAAGTTTGTTTTTCAAAGTGCCATTTTCGCGCTCAATAGCACCACCAGATTGCGGGTGGTAGGCACAATGTTTTCTCAAATCAAAGCCCAATGTGATACTCAAATTGGTCAGTGCTTCATTTACAACATGTCTACCATTATCACTGGAGATTTTCTCTGGTATTCCCCATCTGGGAATAATTTCTGACAGTAACGGTCTGGCCACAACAGTGCTTGTTGCATGTTTGGCTGGAAAGGCTTCTACCCATTTGGACCACATGTCAACCATTACCAAACAGTACTTTTTGCACTCAGCTAGGGTCAATTCAATAAAATCCACCGTAAGATGCTGAAAAGGTCCTGCAGGGGGCAGGTGAGCTGCTGGAACCTGTTTGGGGACCCTGTGAGCATTGTTAGTGGCACAGATTAGACAATTTTTGCAAAAATTGTCAGCATAAACAGTAAAACCAGTAGTGAACCAGTTTGCGTGCAATGGTTGTATCATCCCTTCTCTTGACACATGGTCTTTTCCATGTGTCAACTTAGAAAGTGATAGAAAAAAGTGTGCTGGGAGGCAAGGGAGGTCTTCACACACCAGCCTGGTCTTTGCAGCATCCTTTCTTTGTCCACTTCTGACATTCCTGTGGGGAGGAAAAGGACTGCATGGTAAGAAGTGAGTCAACGGGAGAGGGGGGTTGGTTAGTAGGAGGGCAGACACGCGAAGGGGAAGAAGGGGTCATGACATGGGCTGCAGCAAGAGACAGGGCTGCAGCTTTAGCCACAGCATCAGCACGTGCATTACCCTTAGATGCAGGGTCAGAAGATGAAGTGTGGGCTGTGCATTTGCACACCGCCACAGATAAAGGAAGGAGACTAGCTTCCAGCAGGTGTAACACATATACAGAATTCTTCACCGGTGAGCTTGCAGAGGTAAGGAAGTTACGTTCACGCCAAAGGGCACCAAAGTCATGCACCACTTCAAAAGCATAACGAGAGTCAGTGTAAATAGTGACCGATTGCCCTGTAGCATAAGTGCATGCCTCTGTCAGGGCAACTAGTTCAGCAGCCTGTGCAGAGAGATGAGATGGCAAAGAGCCAGAAAGCAATGTGCAAAGGTCATTACAGACAGCCCAACCCACTTTGTTGTGGCCCACAGAGGGGTTGACAGATGCAGAGCCGTCAACGTACAGGACAAGGTCTGGGTTAGGAAGTAGAGTGTCAGAAAGGTCAGGTCTAGGAGAGGTGACAAGGTCAAGCAAGGACAAACAGTCATGGTCAGTCTGTGTCATCGTCACAAGAAGGTGGGGGGAGACTGGTGGCTGGGTTAATTGACTGTGCACAGCGTTTGACAGTAAGGTTTGGTGATTCAAGGAGGGTAGAATGATATCTAAGTCACCTTGCGTGGGAGAGATGTGATGACTTCTGCTCATTCAGAAGCAGTGCAACAGCATGAGGAACATACAGAGTGAGCGGAGAATACAGAACAATGTCACGGGATGCCTCTACAGCGCGTTCTTCTGCAGGCACGGCCTGGAGACAGAGAGGAAGTCCTGCCGCTACAGTGTCCAATTTGCAGGAGTAATATGCAACTGTCCGAAGTCTGTCACCGTAGGGCTGCAGGAGAACGGAGGTCATGCATCCGGATTTCTCATCAACGTACTGAACAAAAGGTTTAGATGGATCAGGAAGTGAAAGTGTTGGAGGAGCCAAAAGAGCTTTCTTCATGTTTTCAAAGGAGTCATTAGCAGTGGGTGTCCACTTAAGAGGGAAGTGTGAGGGACCCTTTGATGGAATGATGCCACGCATTGGTCTCTCAATGCATGAAAATTCAAGGATAAAAGAGCGGAAATAGGAAGCCATGCCAAGAAAAGAAAAGAGCTCCTTTTTGGTGTTTGGTCTGTCCATATGACAGATTGCCTGTGTTCATTTTGGAGAGAGAGATTTGCTGTGATTGGAAATTTGGTGGCCCAAAAATGTGACCATTGGTGCGCAAAATTGCAGTTTTGATTTTGAAGCTTTGTTGTCTTCTGCAGCAAGATGACACGAGTTTCAAAGAGTCTTGCTGACATTGTGATTCAGTTGGAGCACACAGCAAAAGGTCATCTCATATTGGATCAGGACAGAACCTTTTGACAATTTGAGAGAACCCAGAGAGTCTTTGAGGGCTGCAGTATAGATGATTGGACTTTCACAGTAGCCCTGGGCCAATCTGGTGAATGTGTACAGAGCCCCCTTGAATTGGAATGTGAACCAAAACTATGAGTCTTTGTGGACTGGAATGCTGAAAAAAGCGTTTGACAGGCCCACCACTGTGAACCACGTTGAATTTGGAGGAATTTGAGTCAAAATGGTGTGGGGGTTGGGGACTACAGGCATACGCTGAATAACAGCAGCATTCACTGCCTGGAGATCCTGAACAAAACGCCATTCAGCAGGTTGGCTCTTATCCCTGATCTTTTTTACTGGGAAAATAGGTGTGCACACTGGTGAATTGGGGCTGGGACCACTATCCCTTCTTTTAGAAGTGATTCAAAAACAGGAGTGATACCAATACGTGTCTCAGGCCTGAGTGGGTACTGCATGCATTTGGGTCTGAAATCAGACTTCGGAGTAATAACTACTGGAGGGCAGTTTTTTTATAAACCCTAAATTATATTTGTGTGCAGCCCACAGAGATGGTGGAACACGTGAGAGCATGTGATCTTCCTGCGTCTGTACAGAGGGCATAATAACAGGTTTCATCTATCTGTACTGCCTGTTAGCATCCAGCATTTGGATGAATTGAATGGATTGTACTCTGTTTGAAACATTTGCAGAGAGGGGGAGAATGAAAATGTGGTGAGGCCAGCCTGGGGAAATGGTGGGGATGGGACCCAATCAACAGTGTGATGAGGAGCGAGGGTTCGTGCACTGTCACACCATGCTGGGGTTGTAGGATGGGGTTTTTGTGAGTGAAATATGTGGGTGGCTGTGTGGAACTGAGAACATGGTAGACATGTGAGGTGTCAGTGCAACCAACAAAAAGCTGAAGTCAGCAGTCCACATGACGTGTGTCATTTGCAGTGGTGTGGGTTTAACTTGTAACCATTGTTTTTCATATGCTGTGTCAGGGACCTGTGAGAGGTGTGATGTGCAATGCGTCCTTTGCGGTGGCATGGAAACTGTGGTGTGTGGCGAAAGCTTCTTTCCCATTTCAATCAAATGGGAGCTTCGCCCTTCATATTAGCTGCTCTTGCTTGCTTGTTTTTTTTCTTGCCTTCTGATTGTTGCTCTGAGTGTTGCTATCCCTGTGCTGTTGCAATCCTGGAATTTCCCCGTTGTGGGACTAATAAAGGCTTATCTTATCTTATCTTATCTGTCAGTGCCCATTCATAAATGTACAGCAAAGATGGTATTTTGGCAAAGGTTGAACTGGGAGTTTCAATTTGAGTCCCCTGCGGTGTGCAGGAGAGAGACGGAGAGTGACAAACTGCACACTGAGGTGAAAACAGGAAGTTATGAGTAAATGTTTTCCCATCCACCGTACACGACAATGGTTCAGTTGTGGAGTGTGTAAATGAAGAGGCAGATTCATGACAGACGATTTATTACACACTCACATCTCACAAGCACAGAATGGACTGAATGGTTACAGCAAGCTCTCCTCTCTATATCCCAAGTCACATTTCACAAGTTTCATGGCACTTCACCTCACACAGCATGATATTTACACTACACTGCATTCAACCCCCTCTGTCCTTCCTGGGCATTGTTCTCCCATGCTTATTCCCTGTCTCTGTCTGAGGTGTTAAATATCCTGACTTCCCCAAGGTTCCAAACTGCCCCCCCCCCCCAGCATCTAAGACAGACATTAGTCCACACTCGCTTTTGGTTTCAGTCTCCTCCCATATCTGCTGTAACTGGGGTTTACGGCCTCCGTGGCGCTGCTGTGCCGGTGGGAGGCTGCTGGGAGCGTGTCTGACTGTGGGTGAGCCGTGGTGGTGGTGGTGGTGGGGAACTTCGTTCTGCCCGTGTGGCTGCTCTGGTGAATCGTTTCCCTGGGGAGTTCTCCATGGGGTCTTCCACGCTGAGGGGCCCCAGCCAACAGCACTTGCTCGTCCGCCACTACAAAGGCGGGTTTGAGTCTGTCTATGCCAATTTTCTCCCGTCTACCCCCCCAAGTCTAGCACAAAATGCTTATCCACTGTTTCCAACACTCTGAACGGTCCATCATGGGGTGGGAGCAATGGGGGGCGGTGGGCGTTGTGTCTGACGAACACGAACTGCGCATTCTTCAAAGTTTTAGGCACGAAGGCACGCGGAAAACTGTGGTGGGCAGGGCCCGGCAGCGTGCCTGTGTTTGCACTACGCTGCAAAAGCTGAGACTGGCAGCTGCCTGGAGCGGGATTATCTGATAGAAATTCCCCGGGCAGCCGTAGGGGCTGCGCAAAAACGAGCTCTGCCAGGGAAGCTTCCAAATCCTCTTTTGGCGTGGAGCGCAACCCCAATAAAACCCACGGCAACCTGTCTACCCAATTTGCATCTGTCAGTGAAGCCCTGAGTGCTGCTTTCAGTGATCTATGAAAACGCTTGCATAACCCATCGGCCTGTGGGTTGTACGCGGTTGTGCGATGAACTGTAACACCCAGGCTGCGGGCCATCGCGGACCAGAGTTCGGAAACAAATTGAGGGCCCCTGTCAGACGTAATGTCCGACGGGACTCCAAAACACACCATCCATGCTGTTAAAAAAGCGCATGCTATGTCCGTGGATGTGGTTGCCGCCAGCGGGACTGCTTCTGGCCAGCGCGTGGTGCAGTCCACCACTGTCAGGAGGTGCGTGCACCCCTGTGATGGCAGGAGGGGGCCCACAAGGTCCACGTGCACATGGTCGAACCTTTTAGCCCGTACTGGAAATGGCTCCAAAGGAGCCTTCGTGTGCCTGTGTACCTTGGCTCCTTGGCACGCCACGCAGGCTGCAGCCCACTCTTCTACTTGTTTGCGTAGGCTCAGCCACACAAACTTCTCTCCCACCATTTTGACTGACGCGCGCACTCCTGGGTGCGCCAGAGTGTGAACCGACTCAAACACGCGGTGGCGCCACGCGACCGGGACCACCGGACGCAGGCGTCCCGTGGAGACATTGCAGATTGGGGGGGGGCATCTTGCAGCACCCTGCTCTCCAGCCTTAACCCTGTTGGTCCAGACTGGAGCGCGTGCACGTCTGCATCGCTAATCTGCTCCGCGGCCATGGCTGCGTAATCTATCCCCACGTAGACCGGGGCCACCACGACGCGCGAGAGGCAGTCCCCCACCACATTCAGTTTACCCGACACATGCTGAATATCGGTAGTAAACTCTGAGATCTCGGCCAGCTGCCTCTGCTGCCGGCCCGACCACGGTTCTGAAACCTTGGCCATCGTGAATGTTAGTGGCTTGTGGTCTACGAACGCAGTGAAGCTGCGCCCTTCCAGCCAGAACTGGAAGTGGCGTATGGCCAGGTGGAGAGCCAGCAACTCTCTGTCGAACGTGCTGTATTTATGTTCGCTGTCGCGCAAAGTTCTGCTGAAAAAGGTGAGCGGCTGCCAAGCCCCGGCGACGCGCTGCTCCACGACAGCCCCTATGGCCACGTCTGAAGCGTCGGTGGTGAGTGCCATCCAGGCCGTCGGGTCCGGATGCGCCAGCAGTGCGGCGTTTGCCAGGGCTGCTTTAACCTCCGAGAACGCCTGCTCTCACTCCAGGGTCCATTCGACTCCATCCGTGGGTTTCTGTCTCTTGAGCGCGGCGTACAATGTTTGCATGAGCCGTACTGTGCAGGGAAGGAAACGGTTATCAAAGTTCACCATCCCCAAAAATTCCTGCAGTGCCCTGACCGTCTGAGGCCGGGGAAAATCTGCCACGGCGCGCACTTTGTCTGGCAATGGGATCGCTCCTTCCGGAGAGATGCGGTGCCCCAAAAAATCAATCTCCATCACGCTGAACTGGCATTTTTCCGGGTTGATTATCAACCCGTGCTCCTCCAACCTCCGGAAAACTGTCCTGAGGTGGGTTTCGTGTTCGTCTTTGGACGTACTGGCTACCAGGATATCGTCCAGGTAGACGAACACGAATGGGAGATCACCAGCACTGCATCCATCATGCGCTGGAACGTCTGTGCTGCGCCTTTTAACCCGAATGGCATGCATAGGAACTCGAATAAACCGGAGTTATTACCGCTGTTTTGGGTACGTCCTCCGCGTGCACTGGGACTTGGTGGTAACCGCGGACCAGGTCTATTTTGGAAAAAATGCATGCTCCGGCGAGGTGAACGGAAAAACCCTGTATGTGGGGAATCGGGTAGTGGCCGTGCGCTGTGGCATTGTTCAATCTGCAGAAATCACCACACGGTCGCCACGATCCCTCATCCTTAGGGACCATGTGTAGTGGGGATGCCCATGGGCTATTTGAACGCCTGATGATGCCCAACCTTTCCAGGTTGGCGAACTCCTCGCGCGCTATGGCCAGTTTAGCTGTGTCCAAGCGCCGAGGTCCGAGGCTGCCCAGTGGTGGTGATAAAGTGCTCCACCCCGTGTTTAGCGATGGCCGCCGAAAACGTCGGGACCGTGAGTGCTGGGAACTGAGTGAGCAGTGCGTGGAACTTACCGCCTGGAGCTGTGACGTTGGCTTGTGCTGTTGGCTGGGTCGCTCGAGCTATACAGGGGAGAGAGACAAAGAACAGTGCATTAATCAGGCGCCTGTTAGCAATATCAACCAGTAAACCATGTGCACACAGAAAATCAGCCCCCAGGATATGGTAATTCAGTGTTGCTATGACAAAAGTCCACTCATATATACGGCCGTGTAGAGATAAGATCAGTGTCCTCTCACCAAAGGTCCTAATTTCTGAGCCGTTTGCTGCCAACATCCTGGGGCAGCTAGGTCCTGCCAGCCGGTCAGCATAGGTCGGCAGGATGATGCTCCTCTGGGCTCCAGTGTCCACAAGGAAACGCCTCCCCGAGCGTGCGTCCGTCATGTAGAGCAGCTTGTTCTCTTCACCGAGGGTCGCAGCTGCTGCCGACTGCCGGCCTTGGCGTTTTCCCGAGCGCTTGAATTGGCACGGTGGCGCACATCTGCGTGTGTTCTCTCCGAAGCGGCGGTGGTAGAAACAGAGCGTGTCTCTCTGGCGCTCCTTGGCCCCCGCTGCTGCTACTGTCGGTGGCTCCTCGCCTCCTCTGGTCATCTCGCTGGGCTCCGCCACCGCCGCGTTGACTGTGATTGCCCTGGTGGTGAGGATGATCCTGTCTGCCTCCTGGGCTACCGCACGGTAGTCATGCGTGGCCAGCAACGGCGAATTGGCCAGAACCGCTCTCGCCTCTGTTAGAAGGTTCCGGAGGAAAAGGTGGGCAAACAGAAAGTGCCCATCGTCCGTGCCCATTAACGCCAGCATCTTCTCCATCAGGTCAACAGCCGACCCATCTCCTAACTCAGTCCGCGCCAGGAGCCTCTCCGCTCTCTCACATTCCGAGAGCGTGTAACGCCGGGTGAGCGCAGCCTTGAGCGCCTCGTATTTGTTGCGGGCTGGTGGCTGATCGAGCAGGCTCGCTACCTGCTGGGCTGTGCGGGAGTCCAGCGCTGCTACCACATGGTAGAACTTGGTGTCGTCTGCCGTTACTCCCCGGAGGGCGAACTGGACCTCGGTGTGGTGGAACCAAGAGCGCGGGTTGTGCTGCCAGAAATCCGGTAGCTTGACTGAAACCGCACACGCGTTGCTGGTGGTTCCAGTCCGGGCTGTCTGTGGAATGGCTGCTGCGTCGCTGGGGCTTCCTGACCGGACCGGCTCTGGGGTTCTTGCCTCGTGTTCCATAATACGTCTTGGGTCACCAGTGAGGAGTGTGTAAATGAAGAGGCAGATTCATGACAGACGATTTATTACACACTCACATCTCACAAGCACAGAATGGACTGAATGGTTACAGCAAGCTCTCCTCTCTATATCCCAAGTCACATTTCACAAGTTTCATGGCACTTCACCTCACACAGCATGATATTTATGCTACACTGCATTCAACCACCTCTGTCCTTCCTGGGCATTGTTCTCCAATGCTTATTCCCTGTCTCTGTCTGAGGTGCTAAATAACCTGACTTCCCCAAGGTCCCAAACAGTAAAAAATTAATGTGTGAAACCTCCACTTGTGATGTGAGTGAGCAGGAGGTGAGAGGGAGCTTTAACCCAGAAGCTGAAGACAACACTGAGTTAGTAGCCCCAGAGTCTACCATAAAATCTATCATTTTCCCTGAAACCTTAACAGGCAGAATTGGTAAAGCTCTAAAATGAGAAGTAGAATATGATGCAAATGTCATTGCCGGCATGTTGTTAGTATGGGGGGTGTGTGTGGGCATAGCATGATTTTTGTTGGCAAGCATACTGTATGTGCTGCGTCTGCTGGGGGTGAAGGTAGAGAGAACCGCACGTGTTCCAGTCTTATCTGCCTGGTGTCACTGCTGTGGCCTGTTGAGGCTGGAGTTGCGGTGGTGGCGGTTGAGGGAAAGGGTGTGGTGACTGGCCAGGGTTTCTTCGGGCCCAGGGTCCACGGCTGCCTTGCTGGAAGTTATCTCTGCCTCTTCCCCTTCCACGGGGCCTGGACCTTGGTCTTACAGGGCATGCTGTAGCCCAGTGTCCATCTTGCTTGCAGTAGCTACAGGTTGACAGTTGTGGGCACTGTCGCATCCAGTGTCCATCTTGGCCACAGTAGTGACCCTGATTAGGGCCAGCAGAAGAGCCTGGGTGTGGCTGATTTGGAGTGGGGACCCACTGAGCCATTGTGAGCAGGGCCTTTTCCAGGTCATCTTCCTTTGCCCTTACTTTCTTCTTTGTAACTGTCTCATGCTTTCTGTAATGATGTTCAGCATGACGGAGTACCTCTCCCAGGGCTTGAGACTCCCATCCAATACAGGTTTGTTTCACGTCTGCTGCCAAGTTGGGAAGAAGTCCTGCCATGAACCACATGTTCAGATGAGTACCATAGGCCCCTTTGTCCATCATGTATGCTGTCGGGCATTTCATGGCCACTGCTGGTGGCCCATAAATTGAGACTTTCATCAATCCATCAAGTTCCTTGCTACCCTTATGTTTCAAAGCAGTCGGCAGGGTCAGCGGGTTATGTTTACGCTCAGGAGGGGGCATGTCATCTTCAGGTGTGAATGAATGTGGCCCAGGCAGAGCAGGATACAATGCCGAAGTAAAAGGATTAGTAGGATGGGGGGCGGGGGGTCGAGGACGATCAGGCTCACAGATTGGGGGAGTAGGGTCCTCAGCAGAGTGTAAAAATTGCCTTTGTGTGGTGTGTGTGTTTTCCCTGTCCTTTTGTTTCCATTCATTTTCCAGTCTATTCTGCTCTTGTTTATTCCTACGTGTCTTTGCTTCCGTCAGCCACATCTCTGTGGCGTCCTTCTCTAATTGCAGCTGCGTTAACTTTTCTCTGTCCTTCTTACTCTGTTTCTTACGTGTCTGTACCTTCTGAATTTTAACATTAATCTGATCTCTCAGAGTAGTAATAACATCAACTGAAAATGACCCCCCCTAGAGGAAATTCATCTCTGCAGATCCATTTTTCTAAAAACTCAACACTCTCAGGACCATAATTGTCAGTCATAAATTTCACCTCCGGGCCGCTCATGCTGGAGGGACACTGTTTAGGTCTCGACTTGCAAGACCCCTTTACTGACCAATATGACCGCTAAACACCACCAAACGTCTTAAGTGTGTGCCTAACGTGTCCTTGATCTTGACCGCTGGTCACCCCAGGCGTCCCCAGGCATGCCCCAACGTGTCTCACTGTGACTTCAAGACTATGTCCCCAAACCTGTTTATAGCAGGTACTGTACACCATCTACTTTTAGGCTATGTCCCCAAACCTGTTTATAACAGGTACTGTACACCGCCTTCAATTTAGTCCTGCCACGAGATCGACTCGCTGGACTCCAGAATTTGTCCTACCGCGGGACTTTAACCCGCAGGACATGCACAGATATTGGTCCAGTGAGGTGAACTACATAACCAACAATTTACCAATACAATTTGCATAAAGGGCACAATACATTTTACTTACTTTAACTTTAGGAGACTTGTAAAATGGATTCTTCTGGATAGTGTGACACCCCTTCACCACCTCCACACTCCCGTCGCCAAACTGAGCGGAAGGAGCCGAACTCCATTCGGGAAACTCCATTCGGGGTGATCAGCCTGCGTCGACGGACAAAGATTTGCGATCAACTATCCTACTTCCTGACACCAAGAAATGTAACTGAATATTTTCTAACCCACTTATAAGGTCCTGGAGAAAATAATCAGACGGCTCTGCCGAGTTGAATTTCCTTTATTACTGCATGCAGGAGAGGAGTGGAGAAAACAGCAAGCCTGGTCCCTGCACTGCTCTGCTCAAACAAAGGAGGCCTCTGGTTTTAAAGGCTCCCCCAGAGCACCCCCCCCACATTACCTTATTTGGATACATAGAAACTGGCCGAGCAAGTACGAGAACATTCTGGCGGTAGCTTTCAAGCCGAGCAAGTACGAGAACATTCTGGCGGTAGCTTTCAAGCCAAGCAAGTATGAGAACATTCTGGCGGTAGCTTTCAAGCCAAGCAAGTATGAGAACATTCTGGCGGTAGCTTTCCACTGACCATAGTCACACTCAGGGCATATATTAGCAGCAATTGTACAGACGAAGAAAGACATTTAATGATAACTGCACATCACCTGAATTACACAACAGATTAGTATATAAGCAGTAAATTTCCATCTACCATGACGAACGTGTGAATAATAAATTTATACCACAAGTCCCAGAAATGAAAAAATTATTTGTGTGGGTGTAACCCGCTAAATCCTTTTAGATGGCTGGATCATTCTGTCATAAGCTCCCCGTGCGCCATGGAGAGGCGCACGGTGAGGGGAGAAAAAAGGACAAGGATTTAAATGTTGGGTTACACACACACACACACACACACACACACACACACACACACACACACACACACACACACACACACATTTATTAACACAAAGAGTAAACAGAGACAAGACTGCTTGGATACACGTTAGTGTCCTCAAGGTTATCCAGCACACACACTGGAGGGAAACAGCAGTGAACAGAGCACAGGCAGTTACTCACAGTGCGGGGGCAGACCGAGTCATCACAGCGAAAATCCAAGAGCACACAGACAGTCCTTAGTGACATGACAGTGGACAGGGAAAACGACCATCCAATGCGTACAATGATCTAGCGGCGTTTGTCTAGCAAAGAGCCGCTTTTGTACAAACGCCGCTGGTGTGACAAATTGGAACACCTGGGCGAGCGCGGGAAAGATGATTACCAGGGTGAACAGCTGGCTGTCAGAAAAGGGGGGGAGCGTGGCCGGATGAGACAGAGCAGCAGCTGCAGGCAGGAACAGAAACGTTGCACAGACATGAAAACAACAAGAAATCAAAACACCACTCCACATAATAAACCCACTGCCTGAGCCACCAAGATCAATCAGAACCGAGCCCCCAGGAAACACGGACTTGGTTCATGACACATACAGGCTAACTTGTAGTTGTAATCTCTTCCTTACTGTAATCCCTACAGTAAAAAGTGGCAGTGTCATGTATTTAATGTCTCTGAAGTTTTTGGTCCCATTCAATCCCTTTCAATTTGCTAGCACAGGGGTCTGCAACCTAAGGCTCTTTTCCTGACCAATGGGTCCTTATGAGCCAAAAAAAAAGAAAAGCAGAGAGAGATATATAAAAGAAACACCTCATCAATTTCCAAGAATGTGACAATTTCTTAAACACAAAGAAAAAAACTTACTAAGAACTTGCAAGTCTACTATAAAAAGTAACAATTTAAGAGGAAATAAAAGCACATTTTTCAGAACAAAGGTAGACTTACACTGCATCCAGAAAGTATTCAAAGAGCTTCTTTTTTTCCACATTTTATGTTACAGCCTTATTCCAAAATGGTATGGTGTAGCCACACATGTGACTTACTTAATGCCTTGCATAATGCTTCACATCTTAGATAAGAACAAAGTGCAGAGTTTCCTTGGAGATAACAAGAAGCTGTGAAAGTGTAATCTTTTATATGCAAGAGACTGCTTGGAGGATCCTTTGTGGGCCAAAGACTGTGAGGGGGATGCCAAGGGATTAAAGAGGGAATGCAAAGTTACCTTTGATGTGAATGCAATATGACTTGTGAGCTGTGGGGAGACCTGGGTATATAAAGCCTGTTTTCCACTAGCCCAGCACACCTCGGTACGGCTCGATTCACTTCAGTACGGCTCGGAATGCTTCTGTCTCCATTAGCACAGTGTTGCGGGGCAGCAGCAGATTCTCAGCGAGGCGGGGCCACACTCCCGTGATGTTATGCACCGGACTGAGTCCTTATTTACACGAGACAAAAAATGGAGGATCCAAGGATTATTGCCTTGCTCGCTCTGTGGTTTTATCTCACAATTAATTTTATCTCATAATTAAGCTGCAACAACACAAGTCACTTTTGTTTTGAATTAACTGCCAAATGACCTAGAAATAATGAGCTGAAACTTGTTTTTATTCGTATTAAATAATGAGACGATGGCACACTGGACTACACCACATCCTAGGGCATTTTGGATGTACTGAATTAAAAAAATTCATGTTTTTCACCTTCAGGTCAACGTTTGGAACAACAGTATTATTATTTTCCGTTTAGATGATGCTACACTCCTTCTAAGGTATTGTAAATCTCTGAATTTGGAATGCCGATAGAACATTCAATTTACATATACTTGTACCTTTGACTTGGTGCTAATTTTTTATGATATTTCAATAAAAAGAACAGAAAGCTTACAAAAAGATTTCTTTTTTGGTCTAGTTAAAAATTATATTACCTTTACAATGGTTGACCCTCAGCATCATTTTGATCAGACTAGGCAATGGAATTTCTATGTAATTATACGGTTTTATAATTCAGTGTTATAACAGACAAACCACACTTTCCAAAACAATTCCATTTTATTATATACAAAATATTAAAATAAAAAAAAAACTTTGCAACACAACATGAAGGTTAATCGACATTTTATACACGCCGACCACTGAGTGCTGAGGCTCGGTAGAATTAATCCATCTCTGCCAGCTGTGGGTCAAGAAGGCTCGGTTGAATAATCCGTGCGGGCTGTCGCGGCGGACGCGTGGGATGATTCTACAAGGAAAATGCACACAATAAAATACAGCACGAAAATATATACAGAAAAGACAATAGTTTTTAACAAGAATACCTAAGCTTATTTCAGCGTATTGTTCACATGAATAATTACAATAAAAGCTTTAGTCCGCAGTGTGCTGCAATAAAGCAGCGATCCATCCACAAATGAACAGCTTTTTTATTGCATAAATAAACTGAGCGTCTTACCGAATATATTTGCGAAAAAACGCACAATAAAAAAAAATTAAAACTCACCGTTAAAGGACTCCGATGTCGAGACCTCCCGGTATATTTTTTCATTCCGGGCGTCTCCGTCTAACTCGCGCTGAATACGTTCGTCTGACAATGCAGTGAGCAGACACTGCAGCTCCTTACTGGTCCATGGAACACCCTTATCACGCGAAGCCATTTTTGATAGAGAATAAATGAAAATAGCACAGCAATACACTGAAAAGGAACCGCCAACAGTGGTTGCGTGCTGAGTAAAGGTGGTCGTGAAGATTCTTTTTTTTTTTTTTTTTTTTTTAAACTTTATTGAGAAGGTCGTGAAGATTTGGTAGATGAGGAGGAGGAGAGGGGCGGTTACAACCTGACCAATCAGCGCCGGTTACGACCTGACCAGTCAGCGGCGACCAGTCTGTTAACGTCACAGCACGGCACAGCTCAGCACTGCTGTACCCTGCCCTGCAGCGGGGCTGAGAATCGCGGCTGTTAAACCATGTTGGGGCTTGTGGAAAAGCGTACAAAGCGTACTGAGCCGTCCCGTGTCGCGCTAAAGCGTGCTAGTGGAAAAGGCCCTTAAGGGACGACTTTTTTCTGAGATGTCCCCTTTCTACTATGCTCATGTTGGAGACGTGTAATAAACTGCCTTGGGATCCTCGTCAATTACACACTCCACACTGGTGACCCAAGACGTAGCATGCAGCAAGAAGAGAATTCCCCGGGGCCAGCCGCGTTGGGAGCCCCCAGCCAAGCATATGCCGTTACGGTCCAGCTACCGGACTTTTGGCAGCACAACCCGTGCTCCTGATTCCACCTGGTTGAGGCACAGTTCGCCCTCCGGGGAATATCGGTAGACGACATGAAATTCTACCATGTGATCGCAAAGCTCGACAACCACATGGCTCAGCATGTGGAGAACCTTCTGGAGCAGCCACCAGCCAGCGACAAATATGGTGCATTGAAGGCCGACCTCATCCAGCACTACACACTCTCGGTGGAGGGGAGAGCAGAGAGACTCCTGGCGCTGACCGAGTTGGGAGATTGCACGCCCATTGACCTGATGGAGAAGATGCTGAGGTTGAAAGGCTCGGACGATGACCACTTCATCTTTACCCACCTCTTCCTCAGGAACCTGCCGTCAGCGACGAGAGCGGCCCTGGCCAGTTCGCCGTTGTTGGACAAGCGGGACTACCGTGAGCTGGCCCGGGAGGCGAATCAGATTGTCATGGCCAGCAGAGATCGCATGGCCACGGCAGCAGCGACGGAGCTCGGCACGACGGCCGGAGATGGCGGGGAGCCATCGACAGCGGTATCAGAGCCACTGACGACGGCAGCGGCGGGGGCCAAGGAACGCGGAGGAGACACCCTTTGTTTCTACCACCGCCGCTTTGCAGAGAAGGCACGCAAATGTGTACCACCGTGCCAGTTCAAGGGCTCGGGAAACGCCAAGACCGGGGGTAGGTAGCAGCTGCGGCCCTCGGGGAGGAGAACAAGCTGCTCTACTTGACAGACGCACGCTCGGGGAGGCATTTCCTCGTGGACACAGGTGCCCAGTTGAGTTTCATCACGCCTTCCTACGCTGACCGGCTGGCAAGTTCGAGCAGCCCCGGGATGGCAGCAGCGAACGGCTCAGAGATTAAGACTTTTGGTGAGAGGACTCTGCTTCTGTCTCTACACGGCCGTACATTTGAGTGGACTTTTGTCATAGCAGCATTTAATTTCAATATATTGGGGGCTGATTTTTTTGTGCTCACATGGTTTGTTGGTTGATGTCGCTAACAGGTGCCTGGTTAATGCACTTTCTTTTGATTCTATTCCCTGTACAGCTCGAGCGGCCCGGCCAACGGCACAAGCCAACGTCACAGCTGCAAGCAGTAAGTTCCACACACTGCTCACTCAGTTCCCAGCACTCACGGTCCCCACATTTTCAGCAGCCGTCGCTAAGCACGGGGTGGAACATTTTATTACCACCACCGGGCCGCCCGTTTTTGCAAAACCTCGGCACTTGGACGCAGCTAAACTGGCCATAGCGCACGAGGAGTTCGCCAACCTGGAGAGGTTGGGCATCATCAGGCGTTCGAACAGCCCATGGGCTTCCCCGCTACACGAGGTCCCGAAAGCTGACGGTTTGTGGCGACCTTGCGGGGATTTCCGCAGGTTGAACAATGCCACAGCGCATGACCGCTACCCAATCCCTCATATCCAAGATTTTTCTGTTCATTTGGCAGGGGCGCGCGTTTTTTCTAAAATAGGCTTGGTCCGCGGTTACCACCAAGTCCCAGTACGCGCTGAGGACATACCCAAAACAGCGGTGATAAGTCCATTTGGTTTGTTCGAGTTTTTGCGCATGCCATTCGGGCTTAAAGGGGCTGCACAGACGTTCCAATGCATGATGGACGCGGTGCTGCATGATCTCCCTTTCGTGTTTGTCTATTTAGACGATATCTTGGTAGCCAGCGCGTCCAAAGACGAACACGAAAACCACCTGGCGGCAGTTTTCCGGAGGTTGGGAGAGCACGGGTTAATAATCAACCCAGCGAAGTGTCAGTTCGGGGTGACGCAGATCGATTTTTTTTGGGACACCGCGTCTCCCCCGAAGGAGCGGTTCCGCTACCTGACAAAGTGCGCGTGGTAGCAGACTTCCCCCGGCCGCAGACAGTCAGGGCGTTACAGGAGTTTTTAGGAATGGTGAATTTTTATAACAGTTTCCTCCTCCGTGCAACGCAACTCATGCAACCGCTGTATGCCGCGCTCAAAAAACAGAAACCCGCGAATAAGATCGAGTGGTCCCTGGAGCGGGAGCGAGCGTTCTCGGAAGTCAAAGCAGCCCTGGCAAATGCTACATTGTTGGCACATCCAGACCCAACGGCCTGCATAGCGCTCACCACTGACGCTTCAGATGTGGCCATAGGGGCGGTCGTGGAGCAGCATGTAGCCGGGCTTGGCAGCCACTCGCCTTTTTCAGCAGAACCTTGCGCGATAGTGAACGTAAATACAGCGCATTTGACAGGGAGTTGCTGGCTCTCCATTTGGCCATTCACCACTTCCAGTTCTGGCTAGAAGGGCGCTGTTTCACCGCGTTTGTTGACCACAAGCCACTAACATTCGCGATGGCCAAAGTTTCAGAACCGTGGTCGGGCCTGCAGCAGAGGCAGCTAGCCGCAATCTCAGTTTACTACCGATATTCAGCATGTGTCGGGTAAGCTGAATGTAGTGGCAGACTGCCTCTCGCGCGCTGTGGCTGCCCCCGTCCGCGTGGGGATAGATTATACAGCCATGGCCGCGGAGCAGGTTAGTGACGCGGGTGTGCGCGCGCTCCAGTCTGGACCAACAGAGTTAAGGCTGGAGAGCAGGGTACTGCAAGACGGTATGCCCCCTCTAATCTGTGATGTCTCCACAGGGAGACCGTGTCCCGTGGTACCGGCAGCGTGGCGCCGCCGTGTTTTTGACTTGATTCATTCTTTGGCGCACCGGGGGTGCGTACGTCGGTCAAAATGGTAGCAGAAAAATTTGTGTGGCCGGGCCTCCGCAAACAAGTTAAAGAGTGGGCGGCAGCCTGCATGGCGTGCCAACGAGCCAAGGTACACAGACACACGAGAGCTCTGTTGGAGCCATTTCACATTCCGGCTAAGAGGTTTGACCATGTTCACGTGGACCTCGTGGGTCCCCTCCCACCATCACGGGGTGCACGCACCTTCTGACAATGGTGGACCGCACCACGCGCTGGCCGGAGGTGGTTCCTTTATCGTCAACCACAGCCGAGGAGGTGGGGCGCGCGTTTGTAACAGCATGGGTGGTGCGTTTTGGAGTCCCGTCGGACATTACGTCCGACAGAGGCCCTCAATTTGTTTCCAAACTTTGGTCAACAATGGCCCGCAGCCTAGGCATCACAATTCACCGTACAACCGCATACAATCCACAGGCTAATGGGTTATGCGAACGTTTTCACAGGTCATTGAAAGCAGCTCTCAGAGCGTCACTGACGGATGCAAATTGGGTAGACAAGCTACCGTGGGTTTTATTGGGAT
This sequence comes from Pholidichthys leucotaenia, assembly GCA_020510985.1. Classification (NCBI taxonomy): domain Eukaryota; kingdom Metazoa; phylum Chordata; class Actinopteri; order Cichliformes; family Pholidichthyidae; genus Pholidichthys; species Pholidichthys leucotaenia. The sequence goes on along the minus strand of CM035842.1, from coordinate 131,579,629 downwards.
TACGTTCTGCGCCTAAAGAGGACTTAGAGGCTTCCCCAGCTGAACTTGTTTTTGCGCAGCCACTTCGGTTGCCCGGGGAATTTCTCCCGGATAATCCTGCGCCGGGCAGCTCCCCATCTCAGCTGTTGCAGCGTAGCATCGACATAGGCACGCTGTCGGGCCCTGCCCGCCACAGTTTTCCGCGCGTTTTTGTACCTAAAACTTTGAAAAACACGGAGTTTGTTTTTGTCAGACACGATGCACATCGCCCCCCATTGCAACCGCCTTATGATGGACCGTTCAGAGTGCTGGAAACAGGGGACAAGCATTTTTTGCTAGATTTGGGGGGTAGGAGGGAAAAGGTTGGCTTAAACAGACTCAAACCCGCTTTTGTGGTGGCGGACGAGCAAGTGCTGTTGGCGAGGGTCCCTCGGCATGGAAGACCCCCATGAGGAGCTTCTTTTCCCAGAACACCCGCAGGGACTGACAAAAGGTTTTCACCCCCAGACAGCAGCTCCCCAGCATGACAGCGCCGCTGAGGCGGCGAATCCTGGTTACAGCAGATAAGGGAGAAGACTGAAGCCCAAACAGCATGGGGATTGATGTGTAATGATTCTATCACAGCATGCAGACTGTTATTCTTTTGTTCGATCTAAAATGTTTGGGGGGGGGGGTGTAGCCACACATGTGACTTACTTCATGCCTTGCATAATGCTTCACATCTTAGATAAGAACAAAGTGCAGAGTTTCCTTGGAGATAACAGGAAGCTGTGAAAGTGTAATCTTTTATATACAAGAGACTACTTGGAGGATCCTTTGTGTGCCAAGAGACTGCTTGGAGGATCCTTTGTGGGCCAAAGACTGTGAGGGGGATGCCAAGGGATTAAAGAGGGAATGCAAAGTTACCTTTGATGTGAATGCAATGTGACTTGTGAGCTGTGGGGAGACCTGGGTATATAAGGGACGATTTTTTTCTGAGATGTCCTCTTTCTACTATGCTCATGTTGGAGACGTGTAATAAACTGCCTTGAGACAAACATGCCTCGTCAATTACACACTCCACAATAAATTCATTTTTTTTCTCAAAATTCTACACACAATACCCCATAATGACAAGGTGAAAAATGTAGTTTTTGAGATTTTTGCACAATTATTAAAAATAAAAGAACTAAGAAATCACATGTACATAAGTATTCACAGCCTTTGCTCAATACTTTGTTGATGCACCTTTGGCAGCAATTACAGCCTCAAGTCTTTGTGAATATGATGCTACAAGCTTGGCACACCTATCTTTGGGCAGTTTCGCCCATTCTTCTTTGCAGCACCTCTCAAGCTCCATCAGGTTGGATGGGAAGTGTCAGTGCACAGCCATTTTCAGATCTCTCCAGAGATGTTCAATTGGATTCAAGTTTGAGCTCTGGCTGGGCCTCTCAAGGACATTCATAGAGTTGTCCTGAAGCCACTCCTTTGATATCTTGGCTGTGTGCTTAGGGTCGTTGTACTGCTGAAAGATGAACCGTCGCCCCAGTCTGAGGTCAAGAGCGCTCTGGAGCAGGTTTTCATCCAGGATGTCTCTGTACATTGCTGCATTCATCTTTCCCTCTATCCTGACTAGTCTCCCAGTTCCTGCCACTGAAAAACATCCACACAGCATGATGCTGCCGCCACCATGCTTCATTGTAGGGATGGTATTGGCCTGATGATGAGCCGTGCCTGGTTTCTTCCAAACATGACACCTGGCATTCAGGCCAAAGAGTTCAATCTTTGTCTCATCAGACCAGAGAATTTTGTTTTTCATGGTCTGAGACTCCTTCAGGTGCTTTTTGGCCAATTCCAGGTGGAATGCCATGTGCCTTTTACTAAGGAGTGGCTTCCGTCTGGCCACTCTACCGTACAGGCCTGATTGGTGGATTGCTGCAGAGATGGTTGTCCTTCTGGGAGGTTCTCCTCTCTCCACAGAAGAACGCTGGAGCTCTGACAGAGTGACCATCGGGTTCTTGGTCACCTCCCTGACTAAGGCCCTTCTTCCCCCGATTGCTCAGTTTAGACGGCCGGCCAGCTCTAGGAAGAGTCCTGGTGGTTCTGAACTTCTTCCATTTACGGATGATGGAGGCCACTGTGCTCAATCGGTCCTTCAAAGCAGCAGTTTGTGCTCTGACATGCATTGTCAACTGTGGGACCTCATATAGACAGGCGTGTGCCTTTCCAGATCATGTCCAATGAACTGAATTTACCACAGGTAGACTCCAATTAAGCTGTAGAAACATCTCAAGGATGATCAGTGGAAACAGGATGCACCTGAGCTCAATTTTGAGCTTCATGGCAAAGGCTGTGAATACTTATGTACATGCGATGTCATGCAAACATAAAATAGCAATGAGCCCAACGTGCAGTAATGTTACCTGCTTTATTTGGGCTGCACGGTGGCGCAGTGGTTAGCACTGCGGCAGCACAGTTTACCCTTGGCCGGGGGATTGTGGGGATCGTGGGATCGTGGGTTCGATCCCAGCCCCCGACCAACAGTGATCTGTGTGGAGTTTGCATGTTCTCCCCGTGTTGCGTGGGTTTACTCCGGGATTTCTCCGGTTTCCTCCCACATGCCAAAAACATGCATGTTAGGTTAATTGGCTGTTCTAAATTGTCCCTAGATATCTGTTTCCTATAGGCCCTTAGAATAGAGGGTTAGTATTAATGAAAGCGCTTTGAGTGGTCTTTGTGACTAGAAAAGCGCTATATAAGTGCAGGTTAGTTAGTTAGTTAGTTAGTTATTTACAAAGAGTGAATATACAACAATATACATTTAATATACATGTGGATGTAGATAGTGACTGCCTTAATGTGGCATTTAATTCAATATTAGACTTGATTGGGTTTTCTCAGAAAGTAGGAAATTCTACTCATTACCTCCACCATACATTGGACCTTGTTCTGACATATGGCATAGAAATAGAAAATCTTGTAGTGTCTCCTCATAACCCTGTACTGTCAGACCATTGTCTGTTAACCTTTGATTTTACTATTTCTGACTATTTGGCTCCTAAAGAAAAATATTATTACAGTAGATGCCTCTCAGATGATGCTGTTACCAAATTTATGCAGATTGTTTCCGCTATGCCATGTGTCAACACAACGGAAATAAGCTATAGACAGCTTGCTCCTTCTGTAATTGATAACATGGTGGATAGTGTTTCAGCTTCTCTGCATCAGACTCTAGACTTGGTGGCCCCCTTAAAAAAGAAAGTCTAATCAGAGATTTCTAACTCCTTAATTCAACACAGAAACTCGTAGCTTAAAACAGAAGACTCGTCAATTAGAAAGAAAATGGCGCTCCACTAATTTAGATGAAATCTATTTAGCTTGGAGAAATCATCTTTTAATTTATAAAAAAATCTCTTAGAAAAGCTAGAACGAGTTATTACTCTGCATTAATAGAAGAGAACAAGAATAATCCCAGGTTTCTTTTCAGTACTGTAGCCAGGTTGACAAAGAGTCAGGACTCTGTCAATCCTAGCATCCCCTTAGAGCTTACTAGTCAGGACTTTATGAACTTTTTCAATAATAAAATTTCATCCATCAGAGATAAAATCAATCAGACTCTTCCCACAGTTAACTTAAATACTGTAACTACTACAACTCCTTCTATTGATGTCTGTCTTGATGAGTTTACTCCAATCGACCTTTGTGAGTTAGACAAAATAGTTTCCTCATCCAAACCTTCAACTTGTCTTTTAGACCCTATTCCTACCAGGTTATTTAAAGAAGTCTTCCCACTTATTGGTAGCCTTATTCTTCATATAATCAATTCTTCATTAACTTTAGGCCATGTACCGCAGGCTTTTAAAACGGCTGTAATTAAACCCTTACTCAAAAAGCCAACGCTAGATCCAGGAGCTTTAGCTAACTATAGACCAATCTCTAATCTCCCTTTCATTTCAAAAATCTTAGAAAGAGTTGTTGCTATGCAATTATTTGACCACCTGCAGGGAAATGGTTTACTTGAAGAGTTTCAGTCTGGGTTTAGAATCCATCATAGTACTGAAACAGCCTTAGCGAAGGTCACTAACGACCTCCTCATTGCATCTGATCATGGACTAGTTTCTGTACTTGTCCTTTAAGACCTTAGTGCAGCTTTTGGTACTATCGATCATAATATTCTACTTGATAGATTAGAACACTATGTTGGACTTAATGGAACTTCGTTGCAGTGGTTTAGATCTTATTTATCTGATAGGTTCCAGTTTGTTCATGTAAATAATGAGTTTTCTTTCAACTCAAAGCTCAGTCATGGAGTTCCACAGGGATCTGTGCTAGGCCCTACTCTTTTCAGTTTATATATGCTTCCGTTAGGCAACATTATTAGAAAGCACTGTATACATTTTCATTGTTATGCTGATGACACACAATTATACCTGCCAATGAAGCCAGATGATAGTAATCAATTAGCCAAGTTAGAAGCCTGTCTTAAGGAAATCAAAGCTTGGATGACTTGTAATTTCCTGCTATTAAATTCAGATAAGACTGAAGTCATTCTTGTTGGTCCAAAAAACCTTAGAAATTCCTTTCTAAATCAAACTTTCAGTTTGGATGCGGTTACTCTTTCTCTTAATAGCTCTGTGAGGAACCTTGGAGTTATTTTTGATCAGGATTTGTCCTTCAATTCACATATTAAATTTGTTTCTAAGACTGCCTTCTATCATTTGCGTAATATTGCCAAGATTAGGACCATCTTGTCTCAGAGTGATGCTGAGAAACTGATCCACGCTTTTGTTAGCTCGAGATTAGATTATTGTAATTCTTTATTATCAGGCTGTACTAAAACATCTTTAAAAAGTCTTCAGCTGATCCAAAATGCTGCAGCAAGAGTTTTAACAGGTACTAGAAAGAGAGATCATATCTCTCCGGTTCTGGCCTCCCTTCATTGGCTTCCCATAGAGTTTAGAATTAAGTTTAAAATCCTTCTTCTTACTTACAAAGCTCTAAACAATCAGGCTCCTTTTTATTTAAAAGATCTGATACTACCGTATTATCCTAACAGAGTAGTAGTAGTAGATTAGTTTATTTGACAGGGACAGTGCAATAAACATAGACAATTAATCAAAGACAATCAATCTGATGTGTTGCACATAGAGTGTATAGCTATTAGCTAATTTGCAACTCTTGTCCCTGGATGGGCTTTAGAAAAAAGAATCAAGATAAAAATATACACAATAACCACATACATCAATGCAGAAAAATTATAAATACACAATTATAAATATTATAAATATTATAAATACACAAATATAACAGCCTGACTCACCTTTAACATAAATATTATAAATACACAAATATAACAGCCTGACTCACATTTAACACATATAACATAACTCACATTTGCCTATTTCAGGCCTTCCTCCCTCCGTCACTCACTATAAACAAACACATTTATTCCTTCCCTTCATTCACTCTCACTTTGCAGACAAATAATTCATACATGAGTACATTCTTGTTTATTTTTCAGCCAGTTTTTAACATTTTTAGTGAATGTTTTAAAGTCCGTTATTATTTTAATTTCATTTGGCATTGTGTTCCAGATGTGACTGCCCTTTATAGAGAAAGCTGTTTGTCCAAATGTGGTTCTGCGGTGGAATATTTTACAGTTATTGTTAACAGAACTCCTGGTGGCTCTGCTGCTGTCCTGTCTTTGGACGAAACCAGCAAGTGGCTCGGGTGCTGATTTATGGAAACATTTGAACGTTAATTTCAGAAGACAGAGGTCAATGAAGCTCTCAAAACTCAATAGGTTGTATTTTTTTAAAACATTACAGTGATGCCACCTAATGGGCTTTTTGTCCAAGATTTTTAGGGTTTGATTATATAATGAACCTATATGTCTTATTGTGGAAGGGGCTGCTTGAGCCCAGACTGTCAAACAGTATGATATATGAGAAAAAACCATAGAATGCATATACAGTGCAGCTGCTTCGTAAGGTATGTAATATCTAATTAATTTAAAGCAGTTCAGATTTTTTTTTACTGTTTTTGAAATTTTCTTTATATGAAGATTAAATTTGAGTTGAGGATCTAGTACAATGCCAAGGTATTTGAATTCTGTAGCTAAACTGATGTCATGATCATGTATATTAACTTTAAAATGTTGCAGGTTACATTTTTTGATTGAAAAGCACATTGAGACTGTTTTCTGAAGGTTCAGCAATAGATGGTTCTTGAGGAGCCACTCTTGGACATCAACCATACTTGTAGACAGTACATCTGCAGCCTGTGCTGGAGTCTTGGCAGCTGTGTAAATAACTGCATCATCTGCATAAAGTTGGCATGTTGCAGCTGAGCAGTGTAACGGCAAGTCATTAATAAAAATGCTGAAAAGTAAAGGACCAAGAATGGACCCTTGTGGGATACCCATGCGGTTGTTTAAAAATGAGGATTTATCCTGGTGAACTTTTACACACTGTTCTCTATTCTGGAGATAAGATGCAAACCATTCTAATGTATTTGGGGAGAAGTTAAAAGATACCATTTTGGATAAAAGCAAACTGTGGTTTACAGTATCGAAAGCCTTTTTGAGATCTAGAAAAACAGCTCCTACCACATTACCCCTGTCCAAGGACTGTTTGACGTTTTCAATAAGGCAACAATTTGCTGTTTCTGTTGAGTATCCTGGTCTAAAACCAAATTGATGTGGATGAAGAAGTTGACTGTCTTGTAAGTAGTCTATCAGCTGTGTAGCTACAACTTTTTCAAGAACCTTAGATAGGACTGGTAAGATAGAGATTGGGCGGTAATTGCATATATCGTCTTTACTGCCTGATTTATGAACTGGTATGACGACAGCTTTTTTCCAGCCAGATGGAAATGTACTAGACCTAATGGAGAGATTAATGAGATGAGTCAGTGGTTTGATTAATATTTTGCTGTGCATTTTGAGAAAGGAGGTGCTCATATTGTAGATATCACTAGTTTTTGAGTTTGACAGTGTTTTAACAATACCAGCAATTAACTTCTCATTTACCTCATCGATGTGAAAAGTATCTGTTGGGAGTATGGAATTTGTGTTGTTGAGCACATTTGGCAGCACAAAAATTTTTGTTAAGTCTTCCACAGAGCCCACAAAGTGTGAATTAAATTCATTTGCCAAAGTAGCCTTGTCACTGACGGTCTTGCCATTGATTCTAAGTTCCTTTACCCCCTTCTGATCGTTTTTTTTATTAGTTAAGTTATTTAAATGCCTCCATAGGGAACTGTTGTTACCCTTTGCATGATCTATCAGTTTATTGTAATAAGATATTTTTGATTTTCGCAGCTCATGTACCACTTTATTTCTTAAACTTTTGTACACAAGGTGATCATTTTGTAGTTTGGAGGTTAGTGATGTTTTCAGTGCATAGTCTCGCCTCTTCATAAGTTTTCTTATTTCATTATTTAACCATGGTAGGCTAATCTTCTGTTGTCTACTTTTAATTTGCTTTGAAAATTTTTCTATAGACTTTGTGATTGTTGCAGTTATAAAATTACAACAATCATCTACTTCACATGTTGCCATGAGCTGCTCCCAATTTTGATTCTCTAAGTAATGTTCAAACTCCTCATTTTTTGATTTGGGGATAATAAAATTTGATTTGTCAATATCGACTCCCCCAAAATACTGTAGTCGCTTTTTAGTAAGTTTCCTGACAGCAAGAACCATGTTATGATCTGAGAGACCAGTTACAAGATTATAGGTTCTGGTTATTCGTTCTGGTTTATTAGTAAATACCATGTCAATAAGTGTTCTGGATTGTTTGGTTATCCTGGTGGGTCCTTTGATGATTTGCTGGTAATTAAATTTAGTCATGAGGCTTTTCAGATTTTGTTTGTCTTTTTTATCAGACCAGTTGATATTAAAGTCACCATGAATTATTGTTTCTCTGTACTTCTCAAGTTGTTTAACCAGATCACTTAATTCATTATAAAAGGAAGAGTTGTGTGACGGTGGGTTGTACACTACTGCAATGTTGAAATTCATTACCGGAGAGAGACATACATTAACAGCTAAACATTCAAGTGAAGTATTCAAATCAACCAGTTGACATTTATATTTCTCTTTGATGTAAATTAAAACACCTCCTCCCCTCCCTACCTGCCTGTCTTTTCTAAAACACTGGTAGCCCACAATATCGATCATATTAGTGTCTATGTTACTGTGTAGCCAGCTTTCTGAGAGACAAAGGTAGTCCAGATTTGAGTCCAACAGCAACACCGAAATCTCATCTCTTTTGGGGATTATGCTCCGTATGTTTAAATGACCGCCGAGGATCCCCTTTGGTTTAGCCTTGGCGTCCCAAAGAACTCGTGCATGATTAACAGTTTGGAAAAATAAATGTTGTTTTTGCTTTTGTACAGCTCGGTTTTGTGCTAACCCAGTGGTCTGCTGTTTAATAGTGGCAGGTCCAGGGTTAAGGTGAATATCTCCTGCCAGAAGTAGCAGAACTAACAGAACTTTAACTGTATATCCTCTGCCATATTGTGATTTTTGCTTAACAGCCATGTTTGCCTTAATTTGGAAGTTTTTGCTCAGGGCTTTTAAAGACCACATAGAGTGTAGGGTGAGATGTCCAAGCCCAAATCCATACAGATAAAACTTTTTAACTTCACCTTTGGTTGAGTTTGTCGGAAAATCCTTCTTGTTGCAGGTCCAGACACACAAAGACAAAACGAAGAGGAAGTAGAGAAGTAGAGAAGGCTTATTAGTGGTGCCCATCAGCCCACTTTTTAATCCGGTGGCAGCCATCTTCAGTTCTTCTTGGAAAGAAGGAAAAGGAAAATCTGTGGATAGTAAAATAAATTCTGCTTATATCGCCAGAATCTGATCCGATCGTCCTCGAATCCAGCTGGGCCTCAGCTAGCCAACTAGCCCCTTCCGTTGCTGGTCTCGTTGCTCATAGTCGCCGTAACTGGTCTCCCGTCCCGCTCCTCCAACCGAGTCTCGTCACACACCGCCGCTGCCACCGAGCTCCGCTGAGGTCACGGTAAATCCTCCGCTAGGCACCGCCACCTACCGTCGTCTGCCTGGGTGAAATCTCTGCTGAGCCCCGTCAACAAATAGCCGCTTGCCTGGTAGTATCTCCGCTGGGCCTCGCAGCTGGGCTTCGATTCAGGCTGGTGTAAGGTGGAATGACTGGCGCCAGCATTAAGCTAACTAGCGTTAGCTTAGCAATCGCTTCGGGTAGTCTCGTCGCACACTGCCGCTGCAGTCACGGTAAGTCCTCCGCTGGGCACCGCCGCCTACCGCCGTCTGCCTGGGTGAAATCTCTGCTGAGCCCCGTCAAACAAATAGCCGCCTGCCTGGTAGTATCCCCGCTGGGCCTCGCAGCTGGGCTTTGATTCAGGCTGGTGTTAGGTGGAATGGCTGGTGCCAGCATTAAGCTAACTAGCGTTAGCTTAGCAATCGCTTCAGGTAGGGCACATCAGTGAATCACAAGGAAGCGCTGGAATCCTTGGTCAGTTTACTCACAGTGGCCGGATAAAAGCGATCAAAGGGGTAATCCACCGGAGGTATATCCGATCGCTGTAGGTAGTTATTTAGAGACTGGCGCCAGCATTAAGCTAACTAGTGTTAGCTTAGCAATCGCTTCAGGTAGCATTAAGCTAACTAGTGTTAGCACTACGCTCCCAAAATGCAGGATTACTTGTAATACCTAGAACCTCCAAAAGTACAATGGGAGGCAGAGCCTTCAGTTATCAAGCTCCTCTCCTGTGGAATCAGCTGCCAATCTGGATTCGGGAGTCAGACTCGATCTCTGTTTTTAAGAATAGGGCTAAAACCTACCTTTTTGATATAGCCTACAATAAGGGAGGGATCATGTATTTCTGAACCCTCCCTTAGTTATGCTGCTAATAGGTTTAGTCAGCCGGGGGACCTCCAGTAATGCACTGGGCCTCTCTCCTTTTCTCACTCTCAATGAAATATTGTTTTTGCTGGTCATTAACATTTGTTTGTTCTGTCCCATAGATTGAGTCCCCACCGTGCTGTTTGCTCTCTACATGTCTGTTCTTTTCTTCTTCTCTATCCCCTCACCCCCCAGCCACTCGCAGCAGATGACTGCCCCTCCCTGAGCCTGGTTCTGCTGGAGGTTTCTTCCTGTTAAAAGGGAGTTTTTCCTCTCCACCGTCGCCAAGTGCTTGCTCACAGGGGATCACCTGATTGCTGGGGTCTTTCTGCAACTGTGGGGGTTCCCCCTACAGTTGATAGTGTTATGAGATGACTGTTGTTGTGAAATAGTGCTATATAAATAAAGTTGAATTGAATTGAACAAGTTCAGTTCACAGTCACTGTTATATCAATGGGACGACTGGCTCCAGCTTAGTTGCAAACATTAAATGCCTCATGCGCTCCAGACAGGGTAGGAACTGAGGGGAAAGGCATAAGGAAGGGAGGACTTACGTTTATGTTGGAGCAGAAAGGCTCTGAGGAACAACACTAACCAGTCCAGGGGAAGAAGCAATTGTCACGAGCCGGAGAGTCCAGAGTTGACACTTGAAGCTGGTCACGTCAACTGGTCGCAATCAGCTCAATTAATACCAGAGCTTAAGTGGGAGCAAGTGGACACAGCAGAGGTGACAGGTGCATGACTGAAGTGATGTGTGTGTGTGTGTGTGTGTGTGTGTGTGTGTGTGTGCGCGTGTGTGTGCGTGTGCAAGTGAATGTATGTGTGTGTGTGGCAAGCCGATTGCCAGTGAATGCCTGGCAAAGGGGGAACGTGGCTGTGGGACTGGCCGAGAGCAAAGGTCAACCCGCCAGCTGGAGAAAACGAGGGACAATTAAACCTACAGCCGACAATCATGCTCAGGGTGACGACCCTGAACATGACATGATTTCTTAGTTTTTATTTTTAATATATTTGCAAAAATCTAAAAAAACCCCAACTTTTTTCACATCGTCATTATGGGGTATTGTGTGTAGAATTTTGAGGAAAAAAATGAATTTAATCCATTTAAGAATAAAGCTGTAACATAACAAAATGTGGAAAAAGTGAAGTGCTGTGAATACTTTTCAGATGCATTGTATGTCATAAACGCCCCTCAGGGCAGGACGAAGCCCCAAATGCAGGAGCTGTGAGTTCGCAGAAGTTTAATTAAAACACAAAATATAACAAAGGAACAAAAACTTACAAAACTTGAGGCAAAGGCCGGATACGAGTAAGTAGAATAGCACGGAGGCTAAGGTGTGCGGAAACGCCGGAGAATTAGAAGTTGAATGCACATCTGAGGATACAGAGACACTTGGGACACACACTAGGATACAGGGTGAGATTAGACGTGGGACTCATGTCTGGACATTGAGAAGGACGCTGCAATGAACTGCTGTGCAGCGGCCCTTAAATAGGACACGGAGGAATTAATTACAAATGATGACAGGTATGGGTAACAAGAGTGAGAGCAATCAAATCAACAAATGAAAGCTGTGACAGTATGTGATCTTGAGCTACAGAGGAAGTAAACAAAACACGCTGTCAAAGTAAAAGCACAGAAGGAATGATTGCAAAAGATAACTAACTCTGAATGTGGAATATTTACAAGAACGGGACTGAAACCAAATAATTCACAAGGAGAAAATAATCAGACCACCAAGGTGAGGACAAGAGAAAATACAAAACCAAGAGATACTAATAATATAATATTCATGAACACCAATAAACAAGAAGAGAAGTGAGGGCAAAGACGAGGGTAGACTCATGTCAAAAAAGGCAGATAATATTTATAATACGGAAATAGATGGTCATAGACACATAATATAAAAGACAAAATAATAACTACACTAACAACAGAAACTCTCATGAACAGAAACAAAAGGCAAACTCAGATAACATGACCCAACCAAAACCAACCAGATTAAATACTAAACAGAAGTGGGGAAATTACAGAAAATCATCAGAATAACAAAGGAGCACGAGCACGGTTCCCCAACCGTGCTCCACATCATAACAACTTAAAAGGAAAACTTTCATATTTACACTGCAAAAGCTGAAATATAAGTAAGCTCTTAAATCAAGGTTATGTTTGTGTTTTTGTCTGAAAAGATATCTTCTTTCCAGTTTTTATGGAAGAGCATTTAACTTCCTTTAACATAACTCTACTTGTTTAAAAAGAATCATAGTATTTTTGTCTTCTATGTTTGAAAATAAAGTTGCTCATTTCAAGTAATATACACATCCACTTTTATTTATTTATTTTTTTGCAATGTATGAGAAAAAAGTTTCACATTTATGAGAAAATGTCACAGAATTGCAAGAACAACATTGTGAATACAGTATTTGAGGGAAACACCAAAGGGAAAAATACCTATATTAATGTTCATAAGTTAGTTTATAATTTGACTGTTTTACCTTTATTTTAATGCTCAAATATGCTTTGTTGAACCATGCAGATTTTGGGGGAAGAAAAAGGCCAAACTGGCTCTTTCTATAGCAGATGTTACTGACCTCTGGCTAAGGCACTAAGATCTATAAGCTAAGATTTTTTTTTTTTTTTTTAATTGCAACACCTCTGTATAGGTAGAGTGGCTAGTACTGGGATTAATTGGGGTTTAAACCTCCTGGTCAACGAAGAATTTTCTGCTCAAAGGTGCTTTTTATTTTTTCAGTGTTCTTTATGTGCCTGCAGAGATTCTCTCCACATGCTTGCTAGATTAATTAATGGTTTGTGTGGTTTTCTTTTTCTTCTTTTTTTTTTTTGACCATTTGAATAGATAGAAGTGAGCTGCGGTTTTTGTCTGTTGGTATGATAGACTGCCAAACTGTCCAGGGGACTCCCTCCTTTTCAGAATAAGCTCCGTGCCCCTACAAATCTTGAGCCGATTAAGAGAATGAATGGATGATCAGTCTGGTATCATTTAAATACATATAAATGGCAGCCCTGTTTGTTAAATTATTTTGCATGTTATCAGACCTATTTTTCTTTTTTTTTTACTTTTCATGTGTAACTTCAGAAGAGTGTTTTACCAGAATGAACGTGTCATGAGCCAAGCCGGCTTGGTTTTCCCCGGCTTGGCCCTGATCTCTCTGTGGGTTTTGGCTTCATTGTTTATGTGCATTTTATGTATTCATTCCATCATCTTAGCCACTGCCCGACCGGCAGCTGTTAGTCAGCCTCTGATCTTTTTCCCACACTGCTGACAGTCTGTTGGTTCTACCACGCCCCCTCACTTTCCATAATTCCACCAGCTGTCCCAGCCCCGATAATTATCTTTACCGTGCCTCAGGTGTTCCCAATTTGTGTGACCAGCAGCGTTTGGATTTAAGCAGCTCGTCACTAGACAAACGCCGCTGGGTGTCTACTCTCCTTGGTGTGACCGTCACGTCAGAAGGACATTTGGATTATGCTCACTGGGAGTATTGGACTTTCTGGACTGTTTTACTTGTGAGTAAACTGGTGCGTTTCTCTCTGTTGTTCACTGCTACGCTGAGCCAGAAGTGCTTCTCACTTTGCAGTATTCTGCTGCGCTTCTGGTGGCATCCCTCTCCGCAACAAACTTCTGACATAATTCTGGACCCAGGGGACAAAAGACAGACTCGAGGGAAATGCAGTTATCCTTTTATTAGCTAACCGTGTCTTGTGAATGCGTGCGTGTATGTACAGTGTCGTTCGTGCAGTGTAGGACTCGTGCAGGGGGAGAGCTGGATGCCGTTCGGCCTGGCAACCCTATGGAGACAAAGCAGAGGTATTAGCTTAGCATCGGGGCAAAAGGGCGTAATAATGATGACAGCTTACTTTTGCAGATGATGGTGGTGAGCTCAGATTGGCCTTGAGGGCGACAGCCAGGGAGACAGCGTCTGGCTCTGTGCAGGGGAGAGTGCGAGTTGCCCTGATGCAGGAGTGGAGCTGAACCGCCGCCGGGGAGAGAGGATCCGCCGCCAGGGAGATCCACCTGTGCACAGGAGAAGATGAACTTGACAAGGTAAGTCAATATAGCTTACGTGCAGCGAAGCGTTGGTCTAGGATTAGACGATGAGCCAGGATGTGGCTGCTGACGAGAGACGTGTCCTCTGGAGTTTGACAGACGGCTCCGTGCTGAATCACAGGCAGGTCTGGCTTTTTAAAGCCCGCTGATGACTGGCAGCAGGTGTGCGTGCAGCTGAGGTTAATGATGGCCCTGCGGGTGCCATGACATTCTATGCTTAAGCTGTTGCCCCATTTATGTTCCCCTGAGTAGTTAAATGCCTTGTAGTCCTCCCCACTCTCCGAGCGCATTCCCATGGTACTTTGACTACGTGTTCATCTGTATCTGAACTGGTGATGTCAATAAATGTGTTTGGTGAAACCCTGCAGTTAAATCCTTCCATCATTCTCCTCCTCTGTGTGCAATAGCAGAGCGCACGGAGAGTTTATGACAGAATGACCGAGCACGGAAAAAGGATTTAGCGGGTTCACCAACACATCCCTTTATCATTTTAACTGTTCCTTTGTTTTGGACTAACCGGTGATTGAGAGCATGATGCCGTGGGCTCGTCGACCTCGTCCAAGGAGAGGAGGATCGGGTCTCCTAGCGAGGAAGAGGAGGTGGCAGCTGTCTACATCCAAAGCTATGTGGATGAGTTTTTCCACTGCCAGCGGACCCGAGAGGGATTGGTGGTGCATTTATGGAGCGGTGGGGATTCTGGTAGCACACCCTGGGCTATGGACCTACCCACAGTACGCCGACCTGCTCTCCACAGTCTACTCGCTCCAGCGTTCCTTCCTTGGTCTGGCATTTCCCGTGATGCTGGGACGGAGGCCCGCTTTCCTGCAAACTGGCTGCCTCTGTGGCGCATTGCTTGACCCTCCACTTGCTCCAGCACAGTCTGTCCGGGCACATAAAGGACAGCGTCGTCCTGCAGGGGGACGCCGGGAGAAGCCTTCCTCTTCTGCAGCGGCCATCACTGCTTCAGCCACCGAGAGATCCATTGTATTCATCCTGGTCACGCCTACCTCCGTCGCCAGAGAGACGGCTCCTCCATAGCCTGCGGGAGGGGTCCAAATCTTTGCTGGCACGGAGAGGGGTGAACTTCTGCCCTCTGCAGCTGCAGATGTCATCAACCGGGATGACAGGCAAGTATTTTTTCATTCTGAATCATCCTTTAACACAGAATCTTGCCTGTCTCCCTAGGGGGAGGCCCAGTATCAGCAGCCCACTGGGTTCTCTCCTCCAGCTGCAAGTAATAATTGTTTCCTTCCCCTTTCCGTGTCTCCTCCCATTCTCCCTGAGGGCCTGCCGGACCAAGAACCGGGCTGCCAGACGATGGAGGAGGTTGAGGCGCTGGATGATCCTGCCAAGAGCCTGCACGGAGGCGTTCCCCTGTTACCAGTCCAGCCAATGAGGGGTGGGCGAGTCTGCTTGCCTTTGTAAACCGCCGGGTTGAGGAGGAATGCCGTGAGCGGGAGGTCCGAGAACGCACTTCCTCGGCTGTGAGCGATCCACTTCTTATGCCTGCTCAGCCCACGGATACACCATCCGACGAAGAGTGGGCAAACCTGATCGCCACAATCAACCGCTGGGTCGAAGAGGAGTGCGTGAGGACCAGGACTGCAACCACCATCACGCCTGCTGCAGGGACCACCGCAGCAGAGCCACCCCCTGGACCTGACCCCCAGCCGACGGGATCTGGAACGTCACCGTTGACGTCCTGGATGGCGGAGCTCGAGCACAGGCAAGTAAGCTCTCCTGTGGTTCATTCATCAGTGATTGAGAGATCTTGTCTGGCTCTTGGGGAGGAGAGCCGAGTGCGGCTGGCCACACCTGGACTTCCCTCGCTGGGCTCTGCCGCTGCTGGCGACCCAAACCTTTTCTCCTCTCCCATGTCTGCCGAGCCCCTCACTAGGGTCACCGGAGAGGAGTGTAACCCTTGCCTTACGTTAATTAGGTAAAAGAAATTATTAAGTGTAGACCAGTTGCTAGGTTCGTAAGGATTACAATAGGGAATTAAAATGAGTGTGGAATGAAATAGCTGGAGGCAAGAAATGAGCAATAATGGCTGTTATTTTTAAAGAAAAAGAGAACAAAATATACAAACAGTTTACAAATATACAAATATAACAACGGCCGGCATGAAATAAAAACCCCCAAAAATGTCTTACTGAGCTCAGTGTTTGTCTTTTTGTTTTAGTCATTTGACCAGTCAAGATATCTTGTATTTCCAGACTCAGGTTTTTTTTCCTCTTTTAAAGCGGTGGCTTAAGTTGCTACCACTTTGAATTTTGTGCACTGGAGAGAGGAAGGATGTTCTTCAGTCGAGATCTTGGTTCAGGTCTCGGTTCAGGCCTTGGTTCAGGTTTCGGTTCAGGTCTTGGTTCAGGTCTCGGGTCAGGCTCGCCATCTCCCTCCGGAGAGAATCCAGGATCCAGAAGATTCTTAGGTGGCAAAAAAAAAACAAAAAAAAACTACCCTGCACAACAATAATGATATTATTGTATACAGCTAAAGTAATTCATTTTTCAATCTCTTCTCATATAACACTATAGCTTAGTGTTTTAAATTCTTCTCTCATATTACTATTGTTACAATCCAGTAATATAGTAATATCTTACATTTCACATTTCACATCTTACATGCATGTTTTTTTTTTTTTTACTCAAAATCTCTCTGGCAGTACATGAAATACTTTTTCTTCTCATGTAACCAAATAAATGAATTTCTCTTTTTATCTCTACATCATTTAACCATGAAATTATGATTAATATTTTTAACCTTTGATTTGTAAATCATGAATTGAAATACAATTAATTTATCACATGTCCAGGGAATATACTGTCCCATTACTTCCAATATTCCTTTTAAAAATCAGTAAAACCCTGTCTGAGCTACTGGGTTTAGCATAACCTATGAATTTACATAGGAAACCAACAAAATGTGCTTTTAACATCAAACTAAACATTATATTCGACCAGAAATAGTGCAAAAAGAACTAAAAGTACTTCAGCATACTGTTGTGAACTGAAATCACATTTAGAAAAACCATACAGAAACAAAAATAGCCTTTTCCATTGCTTTTAAACAGAAAAAAATCCACTCGTGATTAGCATTAGCATAACACTAACATTAGCATGGCGCTAGCATGCTTTCTTTAGCACACACTTGGTTTTCACTCACCAAAATGAGGTATCAGCGTGAACACAGCAAGGGACACAGCCACACGGCCTCTCAAGCTCATGCTCCCATTAACTTAAGACAATAAAGGTTTCAAATTAGCATTTGGACAGTATTTAGATTTATTTATAGCACTTTTCTATATTAAACTCACCAAGACGACCCACAGGTTTTACACGGACCGTCTACAGCCTCTCTCGTTCGTTCTCAGAGTGCAAAAGACTGAAAAACGGGTACGTGACTCAGCACTCTGCTCGGAAGGTGGGACTAATATCGCTCTTAACAAATAAAAAGGTCAAGATCACCCAACATGACCATGAAACAGGAAAATAAACGCTGGATAACGAGGATCACACTTCCTCTTTTCAAAATAAACGTTTTACAAAATAAAATCACACAAATGCATTAACCCAATTGAAATGTGAGAAAAAGGGTCATTTTCTCAGCTGGGTTACACCCTCCAGCGCTAAATATCATGCACGTCTTGTTGCATGTGTAACCAAGACTGTCCATCGTTAGTGTTTAGAAACTCTGAGAAGGCTGTACTCAAACCTTGAAAAAGGGACTTAACAACAGTCACTAGAGCAGGGGTGTCCAATCATGTTCCATGGAGGGCCAAGACCCTGCAGGTTTTCCCTTCTACCCAGTCTCTTCAGCAGGTGTTTTCATTTATCAGCAATCAGTGGGAAGAAATTCAGTGAAATCTGCTGTTGAAGACGCTGGTTGGAGGTAAAGCCTGCAGGGTCTTGGCCCTTCATGGCACATGATTGGACACCCCTGCACTAGAGGATTTCCTAATTCAGGATACTCTAGTCTTTCTGGAAGTTGTCTGATTCTTTCAGATCGTCGCATTGGTTGAGTTGTAATGGGATCATTATTGTCCATTTCATCAGGTAAATCATTTGATTGGTGTTTTTGTTTCTCGACTGAATTGTCAGAAGGTTCTTCTAGTATTGTTACTGTTTCATTTTCCACAGGTTTGTCATTTTCAGTATTGTCTTCATCCAATATGTTTTCAACAAGGTTGTCAATTTCAGTATTGTCTCCATCCGGTATCATTTCCACAGGTGAATCATAGGAAAGTTCAATCTCATTTGCATTATGCGCCATATCCGGTTCTGCATTAGTAGTGGTTTCAGATAAGTCACAATCAGGTGGGTTTGTCATTTCCGGTGTTTGCAAAGGTTTTGGATACTCATGTACAGTAGTAAATCTGGTTATCTCCTCACATGGGGAATCCTCAACCCATAGAATAAAAAATTCATTTTCAATTTCAGTTAACTCTTCGTGATCATTGTTCTCTGTAACAGTTGTTTGGCGTGTCTTAGGACGGTGAATAGGCTCTGGTTCAGGTGTTTCTGCTGTGGCTACAGGGAGGAAACTGGAGGGAAGCAAAAGGTCTCTGTGTAAAGTTCTTGAGGGACCTTGCTTTGACTCGGGTTTAACCGTGTAAAAGGGTAAATTACCTGCACTTTTGACTACCACATGAATGTCGGCCTCCCATTTATCAGCAAGCTTATTTTTTTCACGCAGTCTCACATTTCTAACTAAAACCCTATCCCCAGGTTCAAGTTCAGAAACGGTGATTTTGCGGTCAGACCTGGCCTTGTTCTTGTCTGCAATCCTTTGTGCATTTTGTGAAGCTAACTTGTAGCTTTCTTCGAGCCTTTTCTTGAGATTTTCAACGTATTGCAAGTGAGTAACTTTCTGATCTTTGTTGAGAGGAAGTCCGAACGCTAGATCAACTGCCAATCTGAGTTTTCTTCCAAACATTAATTCGTAGAGAGTAAACCCGGTTACATCACTGCGTGTGCAGTTGTATGCATGTACTAACAGCATAACATAGTCTTTCCAGTGGGACTTTTGTTTGGACTCAAGCGTTCCTAACATACCCAGTAGCATTCGGTTGAATCTTTCAGTGGGGTTACCCCTGGAGTGGTATGGGGTTGTTCTTATTTTCTTTGGTCCCACAGGCACCTGGCCCCCGTTTTGGACTGTTGATTTGGGGTAGGCAATGCAAGGGCAAATTTAGTAAAATGATCAGTCATTACGAGAATATTGCTGGTATTGCTACTGTCTGGTTCCAAACTGAGAAAGTCCATGCAGACTAGCTCTAAAGGTCGTGTGGTGGTTATGTTGACCAGGCTAGCTGCTTTTTCAGGAACACTCTTTCTTCGTATGCACCGATCACATGTTTTTACTTTTTGCTCGACATCTGTTGCCATACGTGGCCAATAGAATCATGTTCTGACCAGATCAAGGGTTCTGTCAATACCTAAGTGGCCCATATCATTGTGCAAACTTTGGAGTACGGGAGCTCTGAGCTCCTCAGGAAGAACGAGCTGGTGGGTCACTTGGTCTCCATTTTGTCTTTTTCTGTACAACACTTCATTGTACATCTCCAATTTATTGAGTTCTCTGAGTAAAAGAGGGAGATCTGGGAGTTCTTTTCTAGCAGTCGGTGGGGGTGTTTGGCCATGTTCGATTTGTTCAATAACTTGTCTGACTGTCGAGTCCGCTCTTTGTTTGTCTTTGATTTCTGTTTGAGACAAGGCAGGGATAGTTGGTAAGCAATTGTGTTGCTCCAAAACATACAGGTCTGGGATTGTGTCAGCTGAGATGGTAAGTGACTCTACAAGTGTAACACCACTATCCGGACTGTCATCATGGATTTTAACAAGGTGGTTTTGACAGATGGCTTGGACAGCTTCACCATTTACAAGCTCTGTGGTGTCACTGTCAACTAGGTGATGCTCTACTCTTAGGGCCTTTTCCACTAGCACGCTTTAGCGCAACACGGGATGGCTCAGCACGCTTTGTACGCTTTTCCACAAGCCCCAACACGGTTTAACAGCCGCAATTCTCAGCCCCGCTGAAGGGCAGGGTACAGCAGTGCTGAGCTGTGCCGTGTTGTGACGTTAACAGACTCGCTGATTGGTCAGGTCATAACCGGTGCTGATTGGTCAGGTTGTAACCGCCCCTCTCCTCCTCCTCATCTACCAAATCTTCACGACCTTCTCAATAAAGTTTTTGAAAAAAAAAAAAAAAAAGAACCTTCCACGACCGCCTTTACTCAGCACGCAACCACTGTTGGCGGTTCCTTTCAGAGTATTGCTGTGCTATTTTCATTTATTCTCTATCAAAAATGGCTTCGCGTAATAAGGGTGTTCCATGGAGCAGTAAGGAGGTGCAGTGTCTGCTCACTGCATTGTCAGACGAACGTATGCAGCGCGAGTTAGACGGAGCTGCCCGGAATGAAAAAATATACCGGGAGGTCTCGACATCGGAGTCCTTTAACGGTGAGTTTTAATTTTTTTTATTGTGCGTTTTTTCGCAAATATATTCGGTAAGACGCTCAGTTTATTTATGCAATAAAAAAGCTGTTCATTTGTGGATGATGATCGCTGCTTAATTGCAGCACACTGCGGACTCAAGCTTTTATTTTAATTATTCATGTGAACAATACGCTGAAATAAGCTTATGTATTCTTGTTAAAAACTATTGTGCTGTATTTTATTGTGTGCATTTTCCTTGTAGAATCATCCCACGCGTCCGCCGCGACAGCCCGCACGGATTATTCAACCGAGCCTTCCTGACCCACAGCTGGCAGAGACGCCTTCATTCAGCCGAGTCGTGACCCAGTTTGGGAAGCTGGTGTAGACACTCAGTGGTCGGCGTGTATAAAATGTCGATTAACCTTCATGTTGTGTTGCAAAGTTTTTTTTTTCTTTTAATATTTTGTATATAATAAAATGGAATTGTTTTGGAAAGTGTGGTTTGTCTGTTATAACACTGAATTATAAAACAGTATAATTACATAGAAATTCCATTGCCTAATCTGATCAAAATGATACTGATCTTCCTGTCAGGGTCAACCATTGTAAAGGTAATGTAATTTTTAACTAGACCAAAAAACAAATGTTTTTGTAAGCTTTCTGTTCTTTTTATTGAAATATCATAAAAAATTAGCCCCACATGATCCAGTTCTAAACTTTGGGTACATTTTTTATGTTAACTTATAAGAAGTTGCACAGTTGGACTTTAAAATGCAGCAGGAGAGACTGATCAAGCTTACAAGTCAATGTAAAAAAGTAAGTATATGTAAATTGAATGTTCTATCGGCATTCCAAATTCAGAGAATTACAATACTTTAGAAGGAGTGTAGCATCATCTAAACGGAAAATAATAATACTGTTGTTCCAAACGTTGACCTGAAGGTGAAAAACATGAATTTTTTTTTAATTCAGTACATCCAAAATGCCCTAGGATGTAAAAAATAATTTGGTGTAGGCCAGTGTGCCACGTCTCATTATTTAATACGAATAAAAACAAGTTTCAGCTCTTTATTTCTAGGTCATTTGGCAGTTAATTCAAAACAAAAGTGACTTGTGTTGTTGCAGCTTAATTATGAGATAAAATTAATTGTGAGATAAATCCACAGAGCGAGCAAGGCAATAATCCTTGAATCGTTTTTTGTCTCGTGTAAATAAGGACTCAGTCGGGTGCGTAACGTCACGGGAGTGTGGCCCCGCCTCGCTGAGAATCTGCTGCTGCACCGCTTCTAAAACCTCCTAAACCATCACAGCACAAGCACAACACCAGTGGCGACAGAAGCATTCCGAGCCGTACTGAAGTGAACCGAGCCGTACCGAGGTGTGCTGGGCTAGTGGAAAACAGGCTAAAAAGTGGCTTACATGCGCCTGCTCTTTCCTGGACTGGACATCATTAATGAGTTCACCATGAGGACGTCTAGACAACCCATCTGCGTCTAGGTTTTGCTTGCCTGCTCTATACTGCAACTTAAAGTTGTAGTTGGACAAAGCTGCAAGCCACCTGTAGCTTGTGGTGTCTAATTTAGCAAAGGTCAATATGTAGGTGAGTGGGTTACTATCTGTAACTACCGTGAACTGACCACCATACAAATAATCGTGAAACTTTTCAGTTACTGACAATTTTAGAGCTAAAAACTCTAACTTGTGAGCTGGATAACGTGCTTCACTCCTTGATAACCCACGACTGGCAAAAGCTATGGCCCTAAGCTGACCATCCTGCTCCTGATAGAGTGCTGCACCTAAGCCGGTGGTACTGGTATCGGTATGGAGTACGTAAGGCAGCTTCGGGTCTGCAAAGCCTAAGATAGGGGCTGATGTTAACTTTTCGATGATGGAGTCGAAAGCTTTTTGACAATCTGTGGTCCATCGACTCTCAAATGGCACTTTGGGATCAAGGTAGGTTTGGTCGGTGACTTTGGATTTTGACCTTTTGTTGAGTGGCGGGTAACCGCGTGTGAGGACATTAAGAGGGCGTACTATGGAAGAGTACCCTTCAATGAAGCGTCTGTAGTACCCTGAGAACCCTAAAAAGGATCTCAGTTCCTTGAGATTCTTAGGCCGTGGCCAGGTCTTAAGGGCCTGAATCTTTTTGGGATCTGTCTCGACACCGCTTTCGGAGACTACATGACCTAGGTACCGGACTGTTTGGAAAAATTTACATTTTTCCAGCGATAACTTTAGCCCGTACTCTTTAAGACGATGAAGTACCCGCATGAGTCGCCGTTCATGTTCTTCCAAACTATTTGCAAAGATGATGAGATCATCTAGAAAGACCAGCACCTCATGTAAGTTCATGTCACCGACGCAGCGCTCCATGAACCGCTGAAAAGTGCTTGGAGCGTTGGTTATGCCCTGCGGCATGCGGTTGAACTCCTAGAATCCAAGGGGTGTTACAAAAGCGGTCTTTTCTTTGTCTGCTTCCTCTACCTCAATCTGGTAATATCCAGACTTAAGATTGAGGACTGTAAACCACTTGGATCCTTTGAGCGCCGAGAACGTCTCCTCTAGATTTGGAAGAGCGTAAGAGTCTTTTCTTGTTTTCAAATTGAGTTTGCGAAAGTCTATACATAGATGCCCATCATTGTTTTGCTTCCTCACCACGGCAATGGGGGATGAGTAGGGAGACTGGGACTCTCTTATCACACCTGCAGCGAGTAGCTCTTGAAGGTGTTTATGCACTGTCTCAAGGTCTTGAGGGTGTATAGGGCGTGCACGGTGCTTAAAGGGAGTCGGATCATGAAGATTGATGGAGTGTTTCACTTTGCTCGTACACCCAAAGTCCAAATCATGGAAAGCGAATACTTCCGGGATGTCATTTAGTTGTTTGGTTATTCGCTCTTTCCACTGCTGTGGAATCGGTGAGTCACCAAAGTTGAAACTCAGTTGTGTCTTGTTTGTGGTCGACTCATTTGCACTGATGACATTGTGCTGGGACAGGATACAATGGAAAGCTCCAAGTTCTGCGATGACACAAGTGGACGGAATTGTGACATCTTGCTCTGTTTCGTTTGTAATCATTACAGGCACTTTGTGTGGAGCTCAGGAAGGAAGTGTTATCAGGCAAATTTTAACACAAAGGCCACCAGGCAAGGAAGACTGAGAGGGGTGTTCAACTATAGCACAGGTGTCAGAAGTATAGTGAATGTTGGCAGACCCATCTAAAACTACAGTTTTACCTGCTGGAACTACAGCTGGAGCTTTGCCTGACAAGGTAACTAATCCTGAATTCCCATTTTTGTTCTTTGTATGTCTTAGTTCGAGAGTTTTCAACAGTGTCCTAAAACCGTAAGGACTAGGTAAGTAATCAGGAGTCTTGATGTCTAAATACTTTTCATAAAGAACATCAAGTGTGTTTGTTCCCACTAACACTGGTGTCTGACTATTAGGATTGGCATCTGGAACAACGAGAGCTAAGGTTGGTATGTCAATCTCTGTGTATAAGAAGTCTTTTGGAAAGGTAATACACATCTCTATATAACCTAAATAGGGGACGGGCTGACCTGCAGCGCCCTCTACTTCTAAAAGGTCATAGAGTGGTTTAAGGTTTTGATCGGGAAAGTTCTGTTTGTAAAATGACTCGGTGACTGTAGTCACTTGTGACCCTGAGTCAAGAAGACAATGCACATTAACATCAGAAATGCTAACTACAGCTGTGCATTTGGAGCCAACTAACCCTTTTGGTAGACTATACTTAGGTGGGTTAGTAACAGACTGCTTAAGGTTAGCGCGTTGCTTGTACTTGGTGGGACATGATTGTCTGGCTACAGTCTCCATTTGCCCCGTAATAGAGACTGTTCTTAGTTTAACTGATCTTTATTAGCTACGGGATTTTCAGACTCCCATCTCTTCTGTTTCTCTTTAAACAGCTTACGCTTTTCGGTAACTAAAGCTGGGTTAGGTTCGTTTTCGCAGTTCGGCTTGATGTGGCCATCCTCTCCACATTGGAAACAGTACCACGGTTTGGGTGGGGTACTTTGAGTTTTGACCGTTTGTTCTGTGGGTTCCGTTGTCACTTTATTCGACTTTCATTTCTCTTTTGGCTTTGTACTGGGTGTACTTTTTGAGTTTTGAGCTTTTGGTTCTGCAGTTAGTTTTACTAGTTGAGTTTGAATTTCTGCAACTTGTTTTGAGAGTTCTTGAATTGAGTTTAACGTGATATTGTCCTCATTTTCATCTGAAGTGCATTGCATAGTTTGTACGTGGGATGTCACTTTTTGTTTTGAACTGCTCAAATGTTGTCTCATTCGCAAGTTTTTGGCAGCATTTTAGTCTTCTTCAGTATGAAGCAAGAGAAGCAAATCAGGAAAAGTTGGGGGATTTGTTCGTTTTTGTCCTAACTGGAGTGCAGTTAAAAGGGAATCATCCCAACAACCTCGACAAAACTGTGTGACAAGCAGCCTGTCGAAATCCTGGCTTGAAGCACCACCACGCTTTACAGTGTGAGTCAAAGCTACTTGAAGACGTTGTAGGTATGACGAGGGTTTCTCACCTGTGTTTTGGAAGGTGTCAAGAAACTTGGTGTAAAGCTCTCCGCCATCTTGAACTGTACCATAAGCAGAATCTAACAGCTGAAGGTATTCTGATGGTGAGCTGTTGGGGTTCAAGTGCTTGACTACATCAGCTGCTGGGGGTAAAAAAGACTCAATGATCTTTCGGGATTGTTGCAGTTTGGACATAGCAGGATCAATCAAGATTAATTCTACACTGGAGCGCCAAGTATCATAATCTGGCTCATAAGTTGGTCAGAGGTCTTTGCCAGAAAAAGCTCTGAGCTTTTGTGAAAACGGCTGCACGGAAAAATCTTCCCTTTTTACAATGCGCTCAACTACCACACGTTGCACTTCTGGGAGATTTAAATCATGTGCAGAAATGGTGGGCATACTTTGAGCTGGGGTGCTCACAGTGTGATTTGACTGGTTAGTTGGTTGTGCACCTTGAATACTGGGCTCAGCTGCAGAAGGCTGAGGTTGAGGTTCATCCAAGGAAGCTTCAGGTAAGTTATAAGGTAACTTAACTTGCTCTGATTGATCATTTTCAGGTTCCTGGATTGACTCAAATCTGTGACATCATGTCTTTCAGGACATCTGCAAATTCTCTGCTACTCATCTTCGCTAGGTTTTTAATGTCAGTGAGATATGACTTGGTCGTATCGTTCCCTACACGGTGCGTATAAACACTGGCAAGAGATTGTATCATATAGCTAGCTCCACTATCAGATACATGGGTACATGGCAATGGGTCAAGAGCTTCAACAGCAATACCTGAGTTATACTCAAAAATAGCACCCTGGGAAAACTCAGACTTACTATCTGCTACTTTTGACTCTTGAAATCGATCCATACCGTTTCAAAAACTCAGTCACTTCATCAAGTTGCTCATCTCCAGCGATTTCACCCACTATCACTGCATTTGGAACTTTCACAGATTCACGCTCAACAATATCCATTTTGGGTACGTTATAGGCTTGAAATAACGTAAGGGAAAGAAGAAAAAGGCTCCTGGCTGGGCTCGCCACAGCTTATTGTAACCCTTGCCTTACGTTAATTAGGTAAAAGAAATTATTAAGTGTAGACCAGTTGCTAGGTTCGTAAGGATTACAATAGGGAATTAAAATGAGTGTGGAATGAAATAGCTGGAGGCAAGAAATGAGCAATAATGACTGTTATTTTTAAAGATAATGAGAACAAATATACAAACAATTTACAAATATACAAATATAACAACGGCCGGCATGAAATAAAACCTCCCAAAAATGTCTTACTGAGCTCAGTGTTTGTTTGTCTTTTTGTTTTAGTCGTTTGACCAGTCAAGATATCTTGTATTTCCAGACTCAGGTTTCTTTTCCTCTTTTAAAGCGGTGGCTTAAGTTGTTACCACTTTGAATTTTGTGCACTGGAGAGAGGAAGGATGTTCTTCAATCGAGATCTTGGTTCAGGTCTCGGGTCAGGCTCGTTATCTCCATCCGGAGAGAATCCAGGATCCAGAAGATTCTTAATCGGCAACAAAAAAAACCTAGCCTGCACAACAATAATGATATTATTGTATACAGCTAAAGTAATTCATTTTTCAATCTCTTCTCATATAACACTATAGCTTAGTGTTTAAATTCTTCTCTCATATTACTATTGTTACAATCCAGTAACATAATAATATCTTACATTTCACATCTTACATGCATGTTTTTTTTTACTCAAAATCTCTCTGGTAGTACATGAAATACTTTTTCTTCTCATGTAACCAAATAAATGAATTTCTCTTTTTTTTTTATCTCTACATCATTTAACCATGAAATTATGATTAATATTTTTAACCTTTTCTTTGTAAATCATGAAATGAAATACAATTAATTTATCACATGTCCAGGGAATATACTGTCCCATTACTTCCAATATTCCCTTTTAAAAACTAGAAAAGCACTCGGAGAGCGCAGACCTCCGCCAAGCGCCACAGTTCCCCCCATACAGTGTTTGTGTGTACGTTTTCAGATTCCTTGACCATGAAAACATATGACTAGCAATTGGATTCACAATGATAGGATTAGTGGTTGAGTAGTTATTCACGAAAATTGCGTTGTCCATAATGGTGGTTTAGCACCACATTTCCACCCATACAGTGTTTGTGTGTACGTTTTGCGATTCCTTGACCATGAAAACATATGACAAGCAATTGGATTCACAATGATAGGATTAGTGGTTCATTAGTTATTGACGAAAATGGCATTTTCCATAATGGCGGTTTTCTTCTCAACGGTGATCTGGATCACCACCAAAATGTAATCATCTGTAGGATACCCCATTTCTGACAATCTGTGAAAATTTCATGAAAATCCGTCCATAACTTTTTGAGTTATCTTGCTAAAAACAAACAAAAAAATTCCTGGATCCAGACGGTGATCCGGATCACCACCAAAATCTAATCATCTGTAGGATACCCCATTTTTGACAATCTGTGAAAATTTCATGAAAATCCGTCCATAACTTTTTGAGTTATCTTGCTAACAAACAAACAGACAAACAAACAAACAAACCAACGCCGATGATCACATAACCTCCCCCTTTGGCGGTGGTAATCAGTAAAACCCTGTCTGAGCTACTGGGTTTAGCATAACCTATGAATTTACATAGGAAACCAACAAAATGTGCTTTTAACATCAAACTAAACATTACATTCGACCAGAAATAGTGCAAAAAGAAATAAAAGTACTTCAGCATACTGTTGTGAACTGAAATCACATTTAGAAAAACCATACAGAAACAAAAACAGCCCTTTCCATTGCTTTTAAACAGAAAAAAATCCGCTCGCGATTAGCATTAGCATAACGCTAACATTAGCATGGCGCTAGCATGCTTCCTTTAGCACACACTTGGTTTTCACTCACCAAGATGAGGTATCAGTGTGAACACAGCAAGGGACATAGCCACACGGCCTCTCAAGCTCGTGCTCCCATCAACTTAAGACAATAAAGGTTTCAAATTAGCATTTGGACAGTGTTTAATTTATTTATAGCACTTTTCTATATTAAACTCACCAAGACGACCCACAGGTTTTTACACGGACCATCTACAGCCTCTCTCGTTCATTCTCAGAGTGCAAAAGACTGAAAAACGGGTACGTGACTCAGCACTCTTCTCGGAAGGCGGGACTAATATCGCTCTTAACAAATAAAAAGGTCAAGATCACCCAGCGTGACCATGAAACAGGAAAATAAATGCTGGATAATGAGGATCACCCTTCCTCTTTTCAAAATAAACGTTTTTCAAAATAAAATCACACAAATGCATTAACCCAAATGAAATGTGAGGAAAAAGGGTCATTTTCTCAGCTAGGTTACAGGAGCTACCATCATCTGGGTTGCTAACCGACGATGAGAGGTTGGCTGTCCTAAAGGTGATCGGCGAGGGCACAGCACGGGGCACAACATTGGAGACTACGCACCCCAAATCGCTGGAGACCTGGACGGTGGTAGAGCCCGAGTTCAGGCAAGTGTGCTCCATTATGTCAATTCCTCATTTGCCTATGTCACACTGCCCGACTCATGGTGAGGAGGACCCAGGGCAGCTTGTAGTTGCCCTTGGGGCTGCCTCACCAGGCTCTGCCACTGCCGGTGACCCTGACCCAATCTCTTTTTCTCTCCCTCCGGGGTCGGAGCCCCCAGCCCGGGTCACCGGAGAGCAGCTGGTTTCCGCCTCACTGGACTGCCCCGGCATCTCCCAGTCAAGTGCTGGTAAGGCACAACAAACTGAAAATTACCACCCGGTTGTTTTTATATGTGATTGTTTTCTATAGACGCATAACAAGGAATTTAAAATGTCTTTCTACGTTTATAAAAATACTAGATTCGGGGGTGTTCATAGCCACAGTGGCCCAGTGTTATAGGTGTGTTGGTGGTGGAAATACTGTTGTATTTTCACAAAAAAAAAGGAGCACATGTACAGACTTCAAATCAAAATGCTTGATTGAAATTCTTCAAGTCAGCTAACACTATTAACCCATTCTGATTTATGAGGCCACAGTACAAAGAAATTCTTTTAAAAATAACCCATTAAATCAAAATACTTTTTACAATTAATCCTTTTTGAAATGAAGGGGGGCCTAACCACATCACCACAGAAGTTTCTTATAGTCCACTCTACTGAGGGGCAACAACATGACAGTTGAGCTTAAATACAGCAACGAAGCATCCTACCACAGGCTTTCAACAGTTTAATTCCATAATATTTTTTCTGACATGTTTTGATCCGGTGTTATCTAAATACAATGACTTCTGTCTTTCATATAGGCAAGCTGAAAAGGTCCAACAACATTGCAAACCTTGCATCACTGATGGCCCAGAATCATGCTGAGGAGATGCGGATCCATGAAAGGATGCTCGAACAGCGCGAAAGACACCTGCAGTTAGCCGCATTAAGAAGGGATGAGCTGACAGAGACGGCTTCCTTCCACGGAGCCTTCCGAAACCATTTTGGCAGTCTGGTCGAAGTACTGAAAGCTCCCCATTTGTTAACATGTTTTGGGAATATTTGTAATGTAATAAAATTTTTTTTTTTTTTTTTTTTTTTTTTTTTTTTTCTCTCGGCGCCACACGAGTCGGCTGCCTTTTGCAACAGCGGCTCGATTCCGAGTCTTTTTCCCTTCCTCTCTCTTTTGATCCGTCTTTTTTTTTCACCCCACTTATATCACGGACACACAGATCGTCCTAAATGTCTCCTGAGCCGGTGGACGGAGCCACTGTCTATAGCAGGATACGATACAGCAGAGAACAGCTGCTAGCATTCAACCGCCACCCGGTCCCATTGGAAAAACTCGACATACCGAGAGAACTGAGGCGAAAACGCCGCGGCTGCCGGGCTGGAGTAAGGCGGAGGACAAAAAATATAAGGTACAGACCCTCCCTTCCATCTGTTGTCATGGGAAATGTACGGTCGATACTGGGAAAGTTAGATGAGCTAGCGGCTATCTCCCGTTATGATAGCACATACCGGGAGTGCTCTCTCCTTTTGTTTACTGAGACGTGGCTAACTGAACTAACAGCAGATGCTAACATTGAGCTGGAGGGTTTTCACATGATACGAGCTGACCGAACACCAGACAGTGGCAAGGCTAGGGGCGGTGGAGTGATAATGTATGTTAACAACAACTGGTGCAGACCGGGACATATCACTGTTAAACAACGACACTGCAGCAAAGACATTGAGTTGCTAGCTGTTAGCATGAGGCCTACATATCTCCCGAGAGAACACTCACACGTGATCTGCATTGTTGTTTATGCAAATCCGACGGCGAACGCTGGGACAGCACGTGACGTCATCCATTCAGTAACCAGCAGGCTGCAGACAGAACACCCAGATGCTCTTCTCCTCATCTCAGGCGATTTCAACCATGTTTCACTGTCTCCCATTCTACCCACGTTCACCCAGTATGTCACATGCCACACTAGAGACAATAAAACACTGGATTTATTCTACGCAAACACTAAGGAGGCGTACACCTCATCACAACTCCCCCCACTCGGGAGATCGGATCACAACTTGGTTCATCTCCGGCCGGTGTACAAACCCCTAGTGCACAGACAACCTCCGGCCATGCACACTGTGGAGTTATGGTCTGAGGAGACAATGGACACCCTAAAGGGCTGTTTTGAAGCCACCGCCTGGAAGCAGCTCTGCGATCCACATGGTGAGGACATCGATGGCCTCATTCACACCTTCACGGGCTACCTCAGCTTCTGTGTGGACAAATCCGTTCCCACCAAGACCATACGGCGTCACTCAAACAACAAACCCTGGATCAACCCTGAGATAAAAACACTTCTGAGAGAGAAGAAGAGGATCTTCAGGTCAGGGAACAGGGAGATGCTGAAGTCCGTACAGAGGGAGCTGAGGAGAAAGATCAGAGAAGGCAAGGACAGCTTCAGGAAGAAGATGGAGGACAAGCTGCAACAGAGCGACATCAGCGGGGTCTGGAGAAACCTCAAAACCATCTCGGGGCTCCAGAATACCTCCCCCCAGGCCACAGGGGGCAGGGAGTGGGCGAACAACCTGAATCTGTTTTTCAATAGATTTGACCAACCGCCCTCCCCCCTGACTGCACAACAACCACTGCTGCCTCTAAAGAAATCAAGTCCTGCTGCCCACTCCCCACTCCACCAACACCCCCCCACTCCCAACACACAGCCCCCCATCCTGACCCTGACCAGGACCCAGGTGAGGACGGAGCTGAGGAAGATCAAGGCGAGGAAGGCGCCGGGA
The DNA here is from genome assembly GCA_020510985.1 of Pholidichthys leucotaenia. Classification (NCBI taxonomy): domain Eukaryota; kingdom Metazoa; phylum Chordata; class Actinopteri; order Cichliformes; family Pholidichthyidae; genus Pholidichthys; species Pholidichthys leucotaenia. Next base: position 131,548,472 of record CM035842.1, on the reverse strand, counting down.
CCGGACGGCATCAGCGCAAAGCTCCTCAAGTCCTGTGCAGACCAGCTGTGTGGGATTGTGACGTATATCTTCAACATGAGCCTGAAACTGGGGAGGGTACCACAGCTGTGGAAAACATCTTGTGTGGTACCTGTACCAAAAACTTCCCACCCCAAAGACCTGAACAGCTACAGACCGGTGGCCTTGACGTCCCACTTGATGAAGACCCTGGAGAGACTGCTCCTTGCTCACCTCCGCCCCCTGGTGGAACCAGCGATGGATCCACTCCAGTTCGCCTACCAGCATGGCATTGGGGTGGAGGATGCGGTGATCTTCCTCCTTCACCGTTCTCTGTCCCACCTGGAGAAGCCCGGGAATATGGTGAGGATCATGTTCTTTGACTTCTCCAGTGCTTTCAACACCATCCAACCGATGATCCTGAAGGACAAGCTGCTGCGCGCAGGGGTGGACCAGCACCTGTCATCATGGATCCTGGACTACCTCACGAACCGGCCTCAGTTTGTGAGAACCCGGGACTGTGTGTCCGACACGATCATCAGTAGCACGGGGGCCCCCCAGGGAACGGTGCTGGCTCCCTTCCTGTTCACTCTTTATACTGCGGACTTCTCACACAACACAACACACTGCCATCTACAGAAGTTCTCTGATGACTCTGCGATTGTTGGCCTCATCTCCAATGGAGATGAAGCTGAGTACAGAGGGCTTATCCAGGACTTCGTGGACTGGTGCCATCGGAACTGCCTCCAGATCAACGCGAGGAAAACTAAGGAGCTGGTGGTGGACTGCCGCAGGCATGGGCAGCCCCTCACAGTACCAGTAAATATACAGGGAACAGACATCGAGATGGTGACATCCTATAAGTACCTGGGTATTCATCTGAACAATAAACTAGACTGGTCACACAATACTGATGCACTCTACAAGAAGGGACAGCGCAGGCTGTTCCTGCTGAGGAGACTCAGGTCTTTTGGTGTACAAGGGGCGCTGCTGAAGTCATTCTATGACACGGTGGTGGCATCAGCCATCACTTTTGGAGTGGTCTGCTGGGGCAGTGGCATTACTGCAGCCGATAGGAAGAGACTGAACAAACTGATTAAGAAAGCTAGCTCTGTCCTGGGGCAGCGCCTTGATCCGATGGAGGAGATAGGAGAGAGAAGGACGGTGGCTAAACTGTCATCTCTGCTGGAGTCCGAGTTCCACCCTATGCAGGACATACTGAATGCACTGAGGAGCTCATTTAGCAGCAGACTACATCATCCCAGGTGCACAACCGAGAGGTTTCGTAGGTCCTTCCTACCAACGGCTGTCAGACTGTACAACCTAAGCAGGGCTGCTCGCAGAGATAGCAAAAAGACGTAACAAACTAATAGTTTTTTGAATGCAAAAGATGCAATAGACTTACACAATGGTCCCCTCCGGCATACAACTGGGAACATACCGGTCGCTATGGAGGGTGAGAATATGTATGGGCACATAATCATACCATGTAGGATAACTAAGTAGACGGTTATGCTGTTTCATTCCATCTAGCAACAATGCTCTGCACTGTGTGTGTTTATATATTTGCATATTTATTCCATCTAGCTACAATGCTCAGCACTGGGTGTGTTTATATATTTATATATCTACATATTATTCCATCTAGCTACATTGCTCCGCACTGTGTGTGTTTATATACTTGCATATTTATTCCACCTAGCTGCAATGCTCCGTACTGTGGGTGTTTATATATTTACATATTTATTCCATCTAGCTACAATGCTCTGCACTGTGTGTTCATATATTCATATATTTATTCCATCCAGCTACAATGCTCTGCACTGTGTGTCTGTGTGTGTGTGTATATATATATATTTTATAGTAATACGTACATATGTTTATTAGCTGCTCTTGCTTGCTTGTTTTTTTTCTTGCCTTCTGATTGTTGCTCTGAGTGTTGCTATCCCTGTGCTGTTGCAATCCTGGAATTTCCCCGTTGTGGGACTAATAAAGGCTTATCTTATCTTATCTTAAATGTAATCACCGGAGAGCAGCTGGTTTTGCCAGAAGCCGCCGAGGATCAGGATCCAGCGCCAGGTGGCATTAGGAGCACCACCTCCCTTGCTGGGGAGGCCACCGCGGCAGCAATGAGGCCCCGATGGGGGTCACCGCTGGTGCAATGGTGCTCCAGCTGGAGCTCATCATGGGTGCAGCCATGTCCCAGACCGGGACTGTCGTGAGTGCAGCTCTGGCCCAATGGGGGCCCACTGCAGGCACTAAGGGGGGCACTGCGGGCACTAGGGAGTTGCCGCCAGAGGGCACCGAGGGTCTGGCCCTGCCGAGGGAGGACATCGCCACTTCAGCCCCTCCTGCCACGGTCATCAGGGCTCCCCCCATCGATCGTCTCCTCAGCCTGGTGTTGCTGCGGGTCGGCCCTCTCACCGTGGGTGCAGCTTTGACCCAATCAGGGTCCACCAAGAGTGCAGCGGAGCCTCAGCCAGAGGCCATCATGGGTGCAGTGGAGCCAGCCCAGTTGGGGGCCATCATGGGTGTAGCTGAGCCTCAGCCAGAGGTCACCATGGGTGCAGTTAGGCTCCCGCTGGAGTCCATCGTGGGTGCAGGGGAGCCGGTCTGGTTAGGGGCCACCGTGGGCACAGCTAGGCTCCCGCTGGAGTCCATCGTGGGTGCAGTGGAGCTGGTCCGGTCAAGGGCCACTGCGGGTGCCACTACGGACCACCCTGAGGATGCTGTGGAGGTTCTCTCTCCCGGTCCGGTTGCTCACCAGTCAGCCTTCAGGTGGGCAGGCCACCTCCTGCTTCACCCCTTCAGTCCTGGTGGCTGAGCAACATTGGCCGGCTGCCAGAAGAATTGTTTTCCGGCAGGCCACCGGACTCCGTCCACTGGACCTTCTGCTGGGCCTGGGACTCTGGGCGGCCTCCTGAGCCCCAACGCCTGTGGACTTGGAGGGGTTAATTGTGAGCCCTGGGTGGGGCATTGTGTTCCCTCCTTCCTGTTCCCCCTTCCACCCACCCGGGTTCGTGTTGTTTGTTGTTGTTGCAACTGTTGGGGGGGGGGGGGTTCCTGATGTTACCCTGGGTGTCTGGGATTCCACCCCTTAAAGGGGAGGGCTCTGTCATGAGCCGGCTTGGTTTTCCCCGGCTCGGCCCTGATCTCTCTGTGGGTTTTAGCTTCATTGTTTATGTGTATTTTATATATTCATTCCATCACCTTAGCCACTGCTCGACTGGCAGCTGTTAGTCAGCCTCTGATCTTTTTCCCACACTGCTGACAGTCTGTCGGTTCTACCACACCCCCTCACTCTCCATAATTCCACCAGCTGTCCCAGCCCCGGTAATTATCTTCCCCGTGCCTCAGGTGTTCCCAATTTGTGTGACCAGCGGCGTTTGGATTTAAGCAGCTCATCGCTAGACAAATGCCGCTGGATCATTGTGCGAGTCACGTCTACTCTCCTTGGTGCGACGTCACGTCAGAAGGACATTTGGATTAAGCTCGCTGGGAGTATTGGACTTTCTGGACTGTTTTACTTGTAAGTAAACTGGTGCATTTCTCTCTGTTGTTCGCTGCTACGCTGAGCCAGAAGCGCTTCTCCCTTCGCAATATTCTGCTGCACTTCTGGTGGCGTTCCTCTCCGCAACAAACTTCTACGCTTAGGCTGTTGCCCCATTTATGTTTCCCTGAGTAGTTAAACGCCCTGTAGTCCTCCCCACTCTCCGAACGCATTCCCATGATACTTTGACTACGTGTTCATCTGTATCTGAACTGTTGATGTTAATAAATGTGTGTTTGGTGAAACCCTGCAGTTAAATCCTTCCATCCTTCTCCTCCTCCGTGCGCAATAGCAGACTGCACGGAGAGTTTATGACAGAACGAAGCGCTACTGTTAGGTTTGGAGGTCCCCTGGCTGTCTAAACCTATTAGCAGCATAACTAAGGGAGGGTTCAGAGACACATGATCCCTCCCTAATTGTAGGCTATATCAAAAAGTTTTAATCCTATTTTTAAAAACAGAGATCGAGTCTGACTCCCGAATCCAGATTGGCAGCTGGTTCCACAGGAGAGGAGCTTGATAACTGAAGGCTCTGCCTCCCATTGTACTTTTGGAGATTCTAGGTATTACAAGTAACCCAGCATTTTGGGAGCATAGTGCTCTGTTAGGATAATAGGGTAGTATCAGATCTTTTAAATAAAAAGGGGCCTGATTGTTTAGAGCTTTGTAAGTAAGAAAAAGGATTTTAAACTTAATTCTAAACTCTATGGGAAGCCAATGAAGGAAGGCCAGAACCGGAGAGATACTGTATAGCCCCATTTCCACCAGTATCGCCTGGGCTTTACTTTTTTTTACTTGTTTCGGTTTTTCGCCATTTCCACCCAAGTCCTCACGGTTTAACCGTTACGATTTTCGTGCCTGTTCAGAGGCAGGGTACAAGCGAGCGAAAAGCGAGGTGTGAATTGACGTCAATCGACTGCTAAACGCTGATTGGTCAGGGCGTAACGTCACCAAACGCGTCCGTTAGTTTTCTGTTGAAGCTACACGTCCGCCATTTGTAATTTCAGCGAGTAACCGCAGTGACTGGATTCAAAATTGTGTTTTCATATAACGATGTCCACGCGCAAGTTTATTCCATGAACAAACGAGGAGGTGCGGACTTTTCTGTCCCTCGTAGCCGATGACTACATCCAGAGCGAGTTGGTGGGGCAACTTGCAATGAAAAAATATACCAGGAAGTGTCCGGCCTGCTATTATTGGCAGAGAATTTGGACTCGACACGGCCACGGAATTGGAAAACGGTGACGGTGAGTGTTGTTTTGTTATTGTCCGTCTTCTTGCCTTTCGGTCAAAAGCGCACTTTATTTTAGCAATAAAGAAAGTTGTTTGATTGTGGGCAATTGTGGTGATGGCTAGCCCGCTAATAGCTAGCTACCTCTGTACCTTGCTGCTACCTGGCATCAAGCTGCAGAATCGCGCTTTTATTTCAGTATTCACGTGAACAAAACGCTGACGTAAGCTTATTGTATTCTGGTTAAAAAGTTTTGTGTTTGCGGTACATGTTGCACTTTGTTTGTGAGCGTTATTGTGTGTTTTTTTCCTTCTATACACAGTTTTCAAATCCCTTGGGTCCGCCTCACTGGACTGCCCCGGCATCTCCCAGTCAAGTGCTGGTAAGGCACAACAAACTGAAAATTACCACCCGGTTGTTTTTATATGTGATTGTTTTCTATAGACGCATAACAAGGAATTTAAAATGTCTTTCTACGTTTATAAAAATACTAGATTCGGGGGTGTTCATAGCCACAGTGGCCCAGTGTTATAGGTGTGTTGGTGGTGGAAATACTGTTGTATTTTCACAAAAAAAAAGGAGCACATGTACAGACTTCAAATCAAAATGCTTGATTGAAATTCTTCAAGTCAGCTAACACTATTAACCCATTCTGATTTATGAGGCCACAGTACAAAGAAATTCTTTTAAAAATAACCCATTAAATCAAAATACTTTTTACAATTAATCCTTTTTGAAATGAAGGGGGGCCTAACCACATCACCACAGAAGTTTCTTATAGTCCACTCTACTGAGGGGCAACAACATGACAGTTGAGCTTAAATACAGCAACGAAGCATCCTACCACAGGCTTTCAACAGTTTAATTCCATAATATTTTTTCTGACATGTTTTGATCCGGTGTTATCTAAATACAATGACTTCTGTCTTTCATATAGGCAAGCTGAAAAGGTCCAACAACATTGCAGACCTTGCATCACTGATGGCCCAGAATCATGCTGAGGAGATGCGGATCCATGAAAGGATGCTCGAACAGCGCGAAAGACACCTGCAGTTAGCCGCATTAAGAAGGGATGAGCTGACAGAGACGGCTTCCTTCCACGGAGCCTTCCGAAACCATTTTGGCAGTCTGGTCGAAGTACTGAAAGCTCCCCATTTGTTAACATGTTTTGGGAATATTTGTAATGTAATAAAATGTTAGTCTTTTGGATAAAAGTGTGGTTTGTATATTATAACACTGGATGATAAAGGCGAATAATTACATACACATTCCATTGCCTCATATGACCCTAATCCTGCTGTTCAGCCATAAAGGTGTCAAGATTTTTAATGGTAATGTAATTGTTATTGTTAAATTTAATAAATATTACCACTGCTGTATCCATTGCTCTACATTGGGTACAGTTTTTAAGTAAAATTGTAAGCAGTTGCACAGGTGTAATTTACATTCAGCAGTAGACACTGATAAAGGTGAAAGTCGAATTGGGTAAAAGGTAAGTACATGTGAATTGAATGTTATATCGGCATTCCAAATTCTGAGAATTCCAATAAATTATAAGCAGTCTAGTATAATATAAAGCGAAAATACCCATACATGTAAACCCAAATATAACATTTTCGATGTTGTAAACGTTGACATGAATATGATAAACCTATGCTATTGTGATTCAATAGATCCATAGTGATCTTTGGTTTGAAAAAGAAAATTATAATTTGGTGTTGGCAGTGTGACAATGTCAGTGTATTTAGTAGGATTAAAAAAAGTTTCATCATAAAATTTCTAGGTTCATTGGCAATTCCATCAAACCAAAAGTGAGTTGTCTAGCTGCAGCATATTTTTTTTTTGAGTCATTTCTATGTTGTTTTAGTGTGTAATTAGCCACCACTGAACAGATAACCCTTATAAATAACAATAGATTGGAAAAATGATACACAATGGGCCTAGATTTGGATTGGCTTTTTTTATAATATCAATTATTTGGTAAGTTAAAGTTAACTGGAAGTATAACAAGTTTCCACATATAATTCCAAGGTCAATTGGCAATTCCATCAAATCAAAAGTGACTTGGCTAGCTGCAGCATTTTCTTTGCAGTCATTTTCTACGTTGTTTTAGTGTGTAATTAGCCACCACTGAACAGATAACCCTTATAAATAACAATAGATTGTACAATGATACTCAAATGATACACAATACAAAAAATGGGCCTAGATTTGGATTGGCTTTTTTATAATATTTTTAATTATTTTGTAAGTTAAAGTTAACTGGAAGTATAACAAGTTTCCACATATAATTCCAAGGTCAATTGGCAATTCCATCAAACCAAAAGTGCGTTGTATAGCTGCTGCTTTTTTTGGGAAGTCAGTTTATCATCAGTGTATCATTATTACACAATATACAAAATGGGTCTAGATTTGGATTGGCTTTTTTTATAATATTATAAATTATTTGGTAAGTTAAAGGGGTTTAGGATTAAGCTTCAGCATAATTTTAAATTACTCCGGTGTTTCAGCATTTAATTAACCGTCTGTTAACATTTAACCGTTTTGAACAACAGAGGCGACGTAGTTTAAAAGTGCACAACATTTTATTTAAAAAAGACGTTTGACATATGTATGCACATGAACACTGAACAAATGAAATGATCTCTGAATGATCTCTGCTTCATATGCAGCTGCTTCAGATTCCTCCTGGGCAACCGCTATTCTCCTCTCCTGCTCCAACGTGTGTTGTCTCAATCCACGTCATCTTCTCCTGTAAAATTCTCTTGTCTCGTTAAAGACATTCATTGTGTTAAAAACCGTGGAAATCCTCCGCTCGTAATCCGCTATTTTTTTCTGTGTTGTTGAGGAGTCAGTCTCGTCCTTTATACGTCAGCAGTGTAGCGCCACCTCGATCCCGCCCACCCCAGCAATTCTCGGCTTTCCGCGGTTGTGATGGAGGCGCAGCCGCGGGAGAAACAAGTAGTAAAGAAAAGAAAAGAGTAGCGCAGAACTATATAGTGGAAATGTGGCTTATGATCTCTCTTTCTAGTACCTGTTAAAACTCTTGCTGCAGCATTTTGGATCAACTGAAGACTTTTTAAAGATGTTTTAGGACAACCTGATAATAAAAAGTTACAATAATCTAATCTAGAACTAACAAAAGCGTGGATCAGTTTCTCAGCATCACTCTGAGATAAGATGCTCCTAATCTTGGCAAGATTATGCAAATGATAGAAGGCAGTCTTAGAAACGAATTTAATATGTGAATTGAAAGACAGATCTTGATCAAAAATAACTACAAAGTTCCTCACAGAGCTATTAAGAGAAAGAGTAACCGCATCCAAACTAAAAGTTTGATTTGGAAAGGTATTTCTAAGGTTTTTTTGGACCAACAAGAATGATTTCAGTCTTATCTGAATTTAATAGCAGGAAATTACAAGTCATCCAAGTTTTGATTTCCTTAAGACAGGCTTCTAACTTGGCTAATTGATTACTATCATCTGGCTTCATTGACAGGTATAATTGTGTGTCATCTGCATAACAATGAAAATGTATACAGTGCTTTCTAATAATGTTGCCTAACGGAAGCATATATAAACTAAAAAGAGTAGGGCCTAACACAGATCCCTATGGAACTCCATGACTGAGCTTTGAGTTGAAAGAAAACTAATTATTGACATGAACAAACTGGAACCTATCAGATAAATAAGATCTAAACCACTGCAATGAAGTTCCATTAAGTCCAACATAGTGTTCTAATCTATCAAGTAGAATATTATGATCGATAGTATCAAAAGCTGCACTAAGGTCTAAAAGGACAAGTACAGAAACAAGTCCATTATCAGATGCGATCAGGAGGTCATTAATGACCTTCACGAAGGCTGTTTCAGTACTATGATGGATTCTAAACCCACATTGAAACTCTTCAAGTAAACCATTTCCCTGCAAGTGGTCAAATAATTGCGTAGCAACAACTCTTTCTAAGATTTTTGAAATGAAAGGGAGATTAGAGATTGGTCTACAGGTACATCTCAAAAAATTAGAATATCATGAAAAAGTTCAATATTTGTTGTCACTCATTTCAGAAAATGAAACCCATATAGTATATAGATTCATTACGCAGAGAATGACATATTTCAAGTGTTTATTTATTTAAATTTTGATGGCTTATGGCTTACAGCCCATGAAAACCCCAAATTCAGTTTCTCAAAAAATTAGAATATTACATAAAATTAATTTTAAAAAATATTTTTTTAATGGAAATGTTGGCTGACTGAAAAGTATGTCCATGTGGAGTGGCATGGAGGTGATCAGCCTGTGGCACTGCTGAGGTGTTATGGAGGTCTTCTGCTCTTCTGACCTAAACTCCACAGATAATCTATGGAGTATTGTCAAGGGGAAGATGAAAGACACCAGACCCAACAATGCAGATGAGCTGAAGGTCACTATCAAAGGAAAAGGAACCTGGGCCTTCATAACACCTCAGCAGTGCCACAGGCTGATCACCTCCATGCCACATTGATACAGTAATTAATCCAAAAGGAGCCCTGAGCAAGTATTGAGTGTGTACATGGACATACTTTTCAGTTGGCCAACATTTCCATTAAAAAACTATTTTTTTTTAAAATTAATTTTATGTAATATTCTAATTTTTTGAGAAACTGAATTTGGGGTTTTCATGGGCTGTAAGCCATAATCATCAAAATTTAAATAAATAAACACTTGAAATATATCACTCTGTACAAAGAATCTATATAATATATAGGTTTCACTTTCTGAAATGAGTGACCAAAAATATTGAACTTTTTCATGATATTCTAATTTTTTGAGATGTACCTGTATAGTTAGCTAAAACTCCTGGATCCAGCGTTGGCTTTTTGAGTAAGGGTTTAATTACAGTAGTTTTAGAAGTCTGCGGTACATGGCCTAAAGTTAATGAAGGATTGATTATTTGAAGAATAAAGCTATCAGTAAATGGGAAGACTTCTTCAAATAACCTGGTAGGAATAGGGTCTAAAAGACAAGTTGAAGGCTTGGATGAAGAAATTATTTTGTCTAACTCTAAAAGGTCAATTGGAGTAATCTCATCCAAACAGATATCAATTGAAGGAGTTGTAGTGGTTACTGTATTTAAGTTAACGGTGGGAAGAATCTGATTGATTTTATCTGTGATAGATGAAATTTTATTATTGAAAAAGTTCATAAAGTCCTGACTAGTAAGCTCTAAGGGAATGCTAGGATTGACAGAGTCCTGACTCTTTGTCAGCCTGGCTACAGTGCTGAAAAGAAACCTGGGCACAAAACACACACAAGCATGTGCGTCTCCATTTTTTTAAAATTTGTGGATGAGCACAGTCAGCAACCCTGGCGCACAACCAATTTGTCCTCACATGTAAAAGCTGTCAGAATAGTAATCCACCTTTCATCATGCGCACCTGATGATTGGTTTGGATGTTACACCCAAAATATACACTACCGTTCAAAAGTTTGGGGTCACCCAGACAATTATTTTGTGTTTTCCATGAAAAGTCACACTTATTTACCACCATGAGTTGTAAAATGAATAGAAAATATAGTCAAGACATTGACAATGTTAGAAATAATGATTTGTATTTGAAATAATAATTTTTTCCTTCAAACTTTGCTTTCGTCAAAGAGTCCTCCATTTGCAGTAATTACAGCATTGCAGACCTAACATGATTGCACAAGGGTCTTCAAATCAGCCATTAGCCTTCTGACGCAATGAGCAAACACATTGTACCATTAGAACACCGGAGTGATAGTTGCTGAAAATGGGCCTCTATACACCTATGTAGATATTGCACCAAAAACCAGACATTTGAAGCTAGAATAGGCATTTACCACATTAGCAATGTATAGAGTGTATTTCTGATTAGTTTAAAGTTATCTTCATTGGAAAAAAAGTGCTTTTCTTTCAAAAATAAGGAAATTTCTAAGTGACCCCAAACTTTTGAACGGTAGTGTACCTCTCAGAAATCAGAGATCCAACCAGCCCCTTTGCACTTTTCGACTGTGCAAAGACCATTTTCTGTGCCGCCGTAATAACAAAAGGGATCTAGACACACCCATAAATGAGCTTTGCACCTTAGGCAATAGATTGTTGACTAGATTGCCATAATATGGCCCTCAGTGTTTTTCTTCAGTGTGATATCAAAGAAGAGGGATATCCCCTCAGACACACAACTCATAGTTCACGGGCTAAAGGGTTTAATTTACACAGCTGATGAAATAAATCCTGCAAATCTGAAAAATAAAAGATGGCACTGGAGTGAGTGATGGATCCATTAAACTGTATGGTGGGGACACTAATTTCTCAAAGATATTTCCTTTCCAACAACTTTGTATTAATTAAAATTTTGGAGCAATATCAGAACACAAAATATATGTACATGTATTGTATTTATCTTGGTATTCCTACAGAATATGCTGAGTTAATTTACAAATCGGTTTCTCTGATGGAAAAACTATTATGTGAAAATTTAGAGATCAAGCATCATTCATATTCACTTTCCTTAAACTATAACAAAAATAATGGAAAAATCCACCTAAAAGAAAGTACGTACTGCTGCATTTTTACCCACATCAGAAGCTTTGGTGAAGTAAAGGCAGTCATTTAAGGCTTTTTTTTTTTGGGGGGGGGGACTGAAATCCTGCCTTAATCCTACAGGGGGAGGTGTTACTCTGTAGGTCCTTGACCACCTGATGGCGAGGAGATGAGTCGAGGAGAGGGCAGCTGAGGTGAGTGGCAGAGTGGCAGTCACAGTCTGAAGCCTCAACATGGTCCTAGCAGGGTTTCTAATCAGCTGTTTCAGACACACTCATGTCCCCGCTCCCACACTTTCTGGGAAAGGAGACAAACTTATTCCTCATCAATCATTTCCCCATACTTCACTAAATTTCTAGTTCCAAGTTTAACACTGCAAAGTGAATGCCACTGCTGCATAGGTATATAGCAGTTTGTAGGAATTTGTATCCATCTGTCCATATATGCACTTTCTACCGTGTGTGGGTGCACATTACAATTGCAAAGATGCTCAGCCACTACCAAGAGTTCTCAGGCCAACCGAGAAATCGTTTTGCCATTATATACTGTTTCTGCCTCAAGGTTTCTGTAGTGATCCCGGGCGCAGGTCTGTTCCGCAGTTGAGTCACCTATTATTTTCCCCATTTTCTATCTGTTTATTTAATGTCATTTATTAAACAAAACTGTGAGTTTTGTTTTGTTGACTCAAAATTTTTCCTTTTCCAGGTGCCAGCGTTTTTTGGGGGTTTTGGCGTCTTTCACCAGGTGGTATCCTATGAGTGTGGGTTTTGAGCTCGTCCAGGTTCTAATGGAGATAGATGGCCTCCTGGCCATAGCTCGTGATCATTCTCTCAAAGATGCATTATGGTACCGTGGAGGCGGCTGTTAAACGTCATCCTCGCCTTGCTGAGCAAGGTAGGGAGAGGATTTCAGAGCTATCGGCACTTCAGCAGATGAACTGTGAGTTAGAGAGGAAGTCCTGTAGGAGGCCTAAGATGGGGCCGACGCGAAGCACTCCTGTCCCTCGCCTCGTTACCAGGTTCCTGCCACGGCTCCAGCCCCAGTGTCTGCATCGCCAGAAAGCTGTCTTCCAGCGCATCGTAGGAAAAGGGCAGCCAGGGTTCCCAGCGAAGGTGAACAGTGGGCAGCTGATTTCATCGGGGATTGCATGGCTGAAGCTCTCTCTTCCGTTAACCCAGATAAAGTTCTGAAGAGCCTGGTGGCAGCTGTTAGGGTTGTGGAGGCACATCCCAGGTTGAACAATTACCCAGAGTTTGCCGAGCTGCTAGCCACTGTTTCCGCTCAGCAGCGACGTTTTCCTGATCTGACGTTAAGCTCGCCTCCAGCCAGAAGACACCACTGCCTGGCACAGAACTCTTCTCCTCCCCGGGACACGGCTGTTCCAAAATGGAGGGAAGAGAACCACAGGGTAAATACACCTTGAGGTTCCCGTTTGGATCCAGCTACGGGCCGCCAGAAAAACTCCCCTGTCTCCCAGCCAGCTGTTTTTTCCTCGCCATGGCAGAGAGGTATGACAGCAGCTTCAGCCTCCGGGTCTTTGTTGTTAGCTGTTTCGCTAGCTCCCCTACCCCAGACTGCCTCAGCTGCTCCTCCCTCCTTTACAGTGCTTCCTCCAGCTGCTGCGAGCCCAGTGAATTCTTCTCCAGCTTCCTCCATCATCGATCTGCCAGGAGCGGCTTCTCCTTGTCTTCCTGAGGGGGCCCACCATCATCGCTACAATGGGAGAGGGAAGAATAGAGCCTGCTGCAGCAGTGATCACCGTACCCCAGGAAAACAGGCAAGTGTTTTTTTCATTCTCTATCATTAACTGATGAATTACCTTGTCTGATTCCTGGGGATGAGGCTCAGGTCATGCAGTCCCCTGAGCTCTCATCACCAGCTGTAGCTGTAAATACACTACCTGCTTCCTCTGTGTCTCCTCCTATATCCTCCGAGTGTCTGCCGGGGTCAGGATTAAACCGCCGGACGGAGGAGGAGCCTGCAGCTCTGGTGAACCTGGTCCCAGCCCCGCAGCCACTATACAGATGGAGGAGGAGGGCTGTCTGCCAGTTGGAATCTGAGCCGACGATGAAGAGTCCCTGGGTCTCCACTAAGCAGAGTTCAGTTCCAGCTGACAGTGGATCTCCTGTCACCACGCAGAGCAAGCCATCTGCATGGGTTGCAGCACCGGGGGTCCAGAGACTGCCAATACCATCATGCCTGCTGTTGGGGCTGCTGCAGGAGAGTTGGAGTCAGACCTCCAGGACGCTTGGCCAGTTGGATCGCCATCCAGATTGACGGAGTCCTGGACGCCGGTGGAACTTGAGCTCAGGCAAGTTCTCTCCTTTGTTTTCATTATTTCTGTATTGGAGAGGTCTTATTTGGCTCTTGGGGGGGGGGGGGGGAGCCGGATGCTGCAGTCAACAGCATCTGAGCTTGCCTTGCTGGGTTCCACTGCTTCCAGTGACCCTGACCTTGTTCCTGTGCCCGTTGTTTCTGAGCCTTTTCTCAGGGTCACCAAGGAATTTTCTGCCAGGTTAGAGGTCTCCATGGGTTCTGGTCCACTGCCCGAGGTCTTCGTGGGTCCAGCTCCGTCGGCCAAAGACGTGGTAGAGATGCCATTTAAGTCTGTATTTCCACCGGGGCTACGCTCCAGCCCAGGGGCCACCAAGGGTGCTGCGCTGGTGCTCAAGGCTGCTGTGGTTACTCTACAGTCTTCTGACTCCATCGTGGTTCGTCCCGTGCCATGGCTTGTTTCTGGGGCCTGCGGTGATGATCTTCCGCTTCCAGGGGGAGATGGGCAGTGTACCATGGTCCGCTGGCCTAGAGATGCAGGGAGGCCACCCGATGGACCTTTTCTTCTGTCTTGGTGGTACTGGAGGTCTGGTAGGCCGCCCAACCTTTTCCTTGTGGCACTTGGGTGGAACTGGGACTCTGGTAGGCCACCGGAGCAGGTCTCTTATTGGACTGGTGATGCTTAGTTCTTGGCCTCTTTTTTCTGCATTACCACCGTCTAAATTACTATTAGTTTTACTGTACTATTTACTAACTATAAGTATGAATGTTCAAGCCTCCTTAGTCTGGATTTCTATCCTGGTTTGACATTGCTGGGTGTTACTCCCATTTGACTTTAAAGTTTTGGTACCTGCTGTGATATTTTCGTGTCTAGGTACATTGATAAATTTTCACTCTGACTTTTCTGGATAAAAAGGAAAGAAAAAGAAACAAGAAAGAAGTTCTCATTTGTATTGTAGTGGTGGTTTTTGCTATTTTTTGTTTGATACATTGTCTAATTTTCACATTGTCATTCTAGGAAGAAGAGTGTTCTCATTTGACCTTAAAGAGTTGGTATCTGCTATGTTATTTTTGTGTTTAGGTACCTTAATGAATTTGCACCTTGACGGTTCTTGTAGTTTTTGCTGTAAAGCATTTTGAGCTTATTTTCAGTCCAGTGTCTTTCCCTCCAGGCCTGGACTCCCCCCCTCTGCCCTCCCGAGGCTGGTTTTGATAGTTTTTCTGGTTGAGGGGAGAGGGGGGGTTCCGTTTTCCCTTGATGTTACGTCGGGATGCCTGGAATCCATCCCTTAAAGCGGTGGCACTGTAGAGATCCCGAGCATGGGTTTGTTCCGCGCTTGAGTCACCCATTATTTTCTCCATTTTCTATCTGTTTATTTAGTCTCATTTATTATGTGGATTATTTGTGCTTTTATTTTGACAATGCCGCGGCAGGACTTCCTGCTGTCAAACCTGCTCACGGCCTGTCACAGCTGAGTGTATTTATTAATTACATTAACTCCACACCTGTTGGTAGTTTGAGTTCTCTGTGTTCTATTTAAGATTGCTAGTGGGGTTTATTCCTCGCTGCGACCTCGCCCTGCCTGCCTGGCTGGTGTTCCTAACCCTGATGCCAGCCTTTCTACAGCATTAGGTTTTGCCCTCACTTTATTCATGTAAGTGTTTGCATTTGACTCTTTATATCTCTTCTGTTATTTTACCATTTGGGGTTGCATGTTTAGTCGTTTGTGTTTTGCCCCTCGTGGCACATTCTTTTGTTACTTTTCTTTAATAAATAATCAAACTCACTGCTGGCATTTGGTGCCTCATTTATACCCTGAAAGGGGCATTCATAACAGTTTCCTTCTAGTTGAGCACAGAAAACCTCATCCAGGAGGCACTGTGTCTGCAGACCCCAGAGCCACCTTTCAACATACAGAAGTTGCAACTGTGGTATATGGAAAAGGGGCACTTTACTGTGAAGTGCAGTGTGGTGACATGGACTTCCTGTCATGTCACTGCACTGCCCTATATAGTGGGCTGGCCACCATGTCACGCTCTTTTTATGCCGGATGCCCACACTAGACGCTAGGTGCCATGCCGTGTACTGCTACCCTTAATGTTTAATTAAGCTGTGTTTGCCAACTTCATCTTCCCTCATTCATCACAAAGGTATTTCATACATAACATTTGGCAACTGAGGATTAATGTATGGAGGCGTGCATTACACCACTTCGTCCCTTCCTTGAGCTCCCGGGAGAGCCACTGGTGCCATGGCTGCATTGGTTAGAGGCCTATCAAACGGACATTATGGCACTGGACCTCGGGAAGCTTGATAAGGTGAGGGCGCGGGCGCTTCTTGTCCACAACCTGGGCATTGAAGGCAGGAAGGTCCTACAGACGCTCGGAGTGGCGGACTCATATGAGGACGTCGTGGAGCTCTTCACTAAACATTTCTTCACCCCTGACAGCCTGACTGTTCGGAGAATTCATTTTCGCTGGAGACGCCAGTGTATAGGTGAGCTTATCTGCCAATATGTCATTGACTTGAAGCAGCTAGCCAATGAGTGTCGTTTTGGACCGCTTGAAGATGAGATGGTACGCGACCAACTAGCAAAGCACACGTGTAATGCTGAGCTGCGTGCTAGTATATTAGTGGTGCCTAATGACTTGACGTGAGCTGAAGCAATTGAGCTAGCTCTCCGGTTGGAAGCTATTGATAAGCTAGCTGTGGAGCTAAATTAGTGCCAGCCACAGAAGCTGCTGGAGCCGCCCGCCTCAGCTAATGTTGCGGACCCTGATAGCGAGGATAGCTGGGATGGAGATTATTGGGAAATCAATGCTGCAAGCTGAAGGTCTGCCCTGGGAAACTCCCGTTGCAGGGGTTGTGGGTCCGCAATGCACCGCCATAAAGCAAAGGAATGCCCGGCAAGAGGAAAACGTTGTACTCGATATGGACGCTTGAATCACTATGCCAGGGTGTGCCGTTTGTCTTACCCGGGGAACCCACAGGAGAAATCACCCTGCCCACCCCTGACGGACAATGTGAGCGAATGGTACGAGGAGCTAACGGACACCCTCACTTTCAAGTCGGCCAGTTCTTGCTCAGTGTCGGTACCCATGCCAATGAGCAACACCATGCTAGCCCCAGATGCCTCTGGTACTTGGCCACAGTTGCGTGTGGGGTCTGCAGCTACAACGGTGAACACTACAACATTTGTAGAAGAGAATGGGGCCAGACCAGTGAGCATGGAGTTTCCGCATGCTCAGAAGCAGCACATCGGGCCTAGTAAAATTCCACTTCGGGTTATGGACTTGGTTCAGGTTTGGGGTGATGAACGACCACGGCGAAGATGGGCCAGATGACAGCCAGCAAAACATCAAGCACGTCTGTGGATAGTGGCGAAGTTGGGAGTCGCGTGTTTCCGGTTGTCTGACAGCTTGATAAGGCATGCCAACCAGCTGCGGCATGTCCAGGACGATGCTTCAGGTGGCGAGGCTGGACGGGACACGATGATGGCGGTGTGGGATCTGGGCTCCACCGTCCAGAAGATCAGCCATTGATCTGGGGGCCTGCTGCCTCCATGGGTGCACCTGCTGAGGGGCTGCCCTGGGCGCCCCCATGCCGGTTCCATCTTTCCCACCCAAGTGACTGTCCGGTAGCACTGTGTTTATAGTTTTGCATGTGCATGTTATGGGGTTTTATGTATATGTGTGTGTATATATATATATATATATACAGTATACAGTATATATAATATGTATATATACATATAATATGTATATATATATGTGTGTGTGTGTGTTTAGGAGCACAGCTGTGATTTTAGTTTAATAAAGGACCTTTTAGTTATTTGGTGGCAGAATAATCCACCATGCCATGTGGGCTGTGCGGCAATCCACCCGTCAGCCCTATTTGAGATTGTTTTGAGTGAGTGTGTTAGGTCAATTTAGTACGTCAGTTTTCGTTATTGTACAGCATGATTTGGGTTCCAAATTGGGGGGGGGGGGCAATTGTGTGTGTGGTTTTGGACTTTTATAAGGGGGGGGGATGTGGTATATGGAAAAGGGGCACTTTATTGTGAAGTGCAGTGTGGTGACGTGGACTTCCTGTCACGTCACGTCACTGCCCTGTATAGTGGGCTGGCCACCATGTTACGCTCTCCTTATGTCAAATACCCACGCTTGGTACCATGTCCTGTACTGCTGCCCTTCCTGTTTAATAAAGCTGTGTTCACCAATTTCATCTTGCCTCATTCATCACCCAGGTATTTCCATACATAATAGCATCATCTCCTGAATAGCCTTATTTCTAAGGGATGTTTTCATAGCTAAATTGTGTATGCATTGATCCAAATCAGTTAAGGATTTTTTTAAACTTGGGCCATTTCCCCTTGGTTCATTTTCTTTTCAAACGGACAAAAATTCAACTGCATAAAAAATGTGTCACTACTTTGAGCTACACAAGAATGTCCTCTCTGCTTATTGGTTAGATGGCTGCCATAGCAATGAGAATGTAAATACAGGAACTAGATCCTGTGTTGACAACATGTCTGTGATGGGGAGATATAATTGATGTTAACATCAGTGAGTTTGTTGTTGCCATGGTAAATATCTATTATATTACTTGCATTTACCATTTGAGAAAAAAAACTGTTTTAAAAAAAGCCAAGCTACAGCATCAAAGCAACGTGTTCACACACTGGTGTTGTCGAGACAACACAGGAGGTGGTGTGCATTAACTGTTTTTGTGAGAGAGTGAGAATATGTGATGGTGTGTGAGGGTGAGTGTCTGAATGTGTGTGTTTGGGTGGCTGCAGGTCAGGGGGATCCAGACAGACGGAAGCAGTAGGCTACTCCATGAGTCGCCTCTGGCATGGGGGGTGGGGGTGGTGGGAGGGTGGCTTCCCAGCACCTGGAGCTGGCATCCAGTTCTGCTGGGGAGGTGGGGGGGTCATCTGGCCCGGGGCAGCAGTGCACTGGCTCTGGTTGCCCCCCTGCCCTCCCTCCTTGGGCGGGTGCTTGGTTGTCCTGGGGTTTAACCTACAGTCCTTTTTTCACCTCAAGTCAGATTTAGGGGCATGCTGTGAAAGTTTTTTTTTTTTTTTTAAATTAAGGACTTATGAGACTAACTTCAAAACTCAAAATTTTGTACGTATTGTGGTGGACCACTAGGAGGCTCCACTCACATCCAGTGACTTGGGGAGAAGGGTAGAGAGATGGAGAACATTTGTGTGTGCGCATTGGTGCCAAGGTTCATTCATGTTGTTGCTGGAGTTGAATGAAGTTCTGAACTGGCAGCTCTCGTGTCTTGTCACTTCATTCCTCCACACTGATGAGCTACGATGTTGATAATGCTCGAAATCGAAGATGAAGTGAGTTCCTCTTCGGGAACACCCACGCTAGGGTTTCCCTCCGAGACCCCGGCCTCATTCACTGTGGCGGTCAAGCTTCTGGACTTCTGGCTCCATGATCCTGCTGCCTGGTTCATCCACATTGAGGCTCAGTTTGCCCTCCGTGGGATTTCTGCAGACAACACAAGATACCATTATGTGGTGGCTTCGCTCAACCCGCGCTCCACTCAGTGTGCCATGAGCCTGCTCCGAGACCCTCCACCCCGGTGGAAATACACCGCTCTCAAACAGCTGCTGTTACAATGTTACACCCTGTCTGACAGGGAGAGAGCGGAGAAGCTCCTCTCCCACTCTGAGTTAGGCGACGGCTTGGCTGTGGAGTTGATGGAAAGTATGCTGGCTTTGCTGGGCATGGATAACGGATCTTTTCTCTTCACCTATCTCTTTCTGAGGAAACTGCTGGTTTAGGCGCAGACAATTTTGGCCAACTCACCGCTGCTGGCTGCCAGGGACTACCGTGTGCTGGCAGAAGAAGCGGACCGCAATATCCTGGCGAATAGGAGTTTCGGTGTCCAGGCAGTGATACCGGCACCTTCGGCAGAGTCCAAAGAGGCTGCGTTGCTGACGGTTGTGGCTGGAATAGCCACTTGGAGATGCTGGAACAGGACTGTGTGCTTCTACCATCAGTGTTTTGGTGCCGACGCACAGCGTTGCCTCCCACCATGCCGTTTCAAGATGCCAGGAAATGGACCAGCCAGCAGTCAGTAGCAGCTGCAACCACTGGCAACAAGGAGAAGCTGTTTTTCCTTGAGGACACACATTCCGGGAGACAGTTTTTGGTCGACTCTGGTTCCCAGAAGAGTCTTATTTTGCTGACTGGTGCTGATAGACTGGTGGAAGGCTGTGGCCCTTCATTAACTGCTGCTAATGGCTCCCCTATTAAGACGTTTGGAGAAAGGTCAGTGACTGTGTGCTTTCATCAATGCAATTACAAGTCGGACTTTGTGGTAGCTGCCTGCTCGGTTCCTATCATAGATGCTGATTTTCTCTGTGCTTATGGTCTCCTTGTCGACGTTGCTAATTGATGTTTAGTTGATGCCATTTCTTTTTCTTCACTGCCTTGTATGGCTCGGGGAGCCGGGCCACTAACACATGCTAATTTTTTAGTCTCGGGATGTGTACGAGCGCTTGCTTTCTGATTTTCCTGCGCACACAGTGCCTACCTTTTCTGCTACTGTGACCAAACATGGGGTTGAGCATTTTATCACTACAAAGGCCCATCTGGTTTCCGTGCGCCTGCGCTGCCTTGACGCAGCTAAGCTAGCCTTCATGCGGGAAGAGTTTGCTAACTTGGAATGCTTGAGGATCGTTAAGTGCTCCAATAGCCCTTGGGTGTCCCTGCTGCACATGGTGCCCAAGTCCGATGGTTTGTGGTGGCTGTGTGGTGATTTCCGTCGCTTGAACAACATCACAGAGCATGACTGTTACCCCATCCCTCACATTCAGGATTTTTCGGTGCACCTGGCCAGAATGTCTATTTTTTTCTAAGGTGGATCTGGTCCACGGCTACCACCAGGTCCCGGTTTGCGCTGAAGACGTCTCAAAAACAGCGATAATAACACCTTTCGGCCTTTTTGAGTTTCTTCGCATGCTGTTCGGGCTTAAGAGCGCAGCTCAGACTTTTCAGAGGATGATGGACGCGGTGCTCCATGATTTGCTGTTTGTGTTCATCTACTGTACCTGGATGACGCTCTGGAGGCTAGCACGTCTGAGGAGGAGCACCTCTCTCATTTGAAGCAAGTTTTCTGTCGGCTGGAGGCACACAGATTGATAGTTAATCTAGCAAAATGTCAGTTTGGGTTGCTGGAGATTGATTTCTTGGGCCATTGCATCTCATCTAAGGGCGTGATTCCGCTGCCGGATAAAGTGCGGGTGGTGTCGGATTTCCCACGTCCACAAACCGTGAGGGCGCTGCAGAAATTTTTTGGGATGGTTAATTTTTACAACTGTTTCCTTCCCTGGGCAGCCCAGCTGTTTTACGATGTGCTCAAGAAGAAAAAACCTGTGGATGGCATCGACTGGACGTCCGATCAGGTTCAGGCTGTTTCGGGCGTCAAAGCTGCACTCACCAATGCAGCTTTGCTGGCCCACCCATCCCCTTCGGCGCGGACTGTGCTAACTACGGATGTGTCTGATGTTGCGGCTAGAGCAGTGGTGGAACAGTACGTCTCCGGTTCATGGCAACCTCTTGCCTTTTTCAGCTGCACACTGCATGATAACAAGCGTAAGTACAGCACTTTCAGCAGAGAGTTATTGGCTCTCTACCTGGCCACGCGTCACTTCCAGTTTTAGCTTGAGGGTCACGTATTTACCGCGTTTGTTGACCACAAACCTCTAACCTATGCAGTGTCCAAAATCTCAGAACAGTGGTCAGCACGTCAGCAACGTCATCTAGCCGCAGTATCGGAGTTCACTACTGACATTCAACATGTGGCCGGCAAGCTCAACATTGTGGCCGACTGTTTGTCTCGCGCGCTGGTCTCTCCAGTCTACTTGGGCATTAATTTTTCTGCCATGGCCACCAACCAACTGGGAGACATGGACATACTTGCTCTCCATTCCGCGGGTACAGGCCTTAAACTAGAGAGCAGGGTGGTACAAGAGGGTTGTCCCCCACTGCTTCGCGACGTCTCCACTGTCTGTCCCCACCCGGTTGTTCCAATCTCTTGGCGCTGCCACGTTTATGAGTTCGTTCACTCTCTCTCACTCCCTGGCATGCGCGCTTTGGTTAAGCTCGCGGGGTCTAAATTTGTTTGGCCCCAATTACGCAGGGATGTGAAGGAGTGGGCTGCTGCTTGCATTGCATGCCAACGGGCTAAGGTTCAGAGGCACACCAAGGCCCCCTTTGAGCCTTTCTGGATTATGAGCAGAAGATTCAACCACTTCCACGTGGACTTAGTGGGCCCCCTTCCTCCATTGCAAGGTTTCATGCACCTTTTGATGATAGTGGACCGCACCATGCGTTGGCCAGAGGCAGTCCCGTTGGCTTCCACCACTTCTGCCAATGTAGCCCGTGCATTTTGTCATCTTGGGTCACGCGTTTGGTTCCCCGTTGAAAATTACCTCTGACAGGGGCCCCCAGTTTATTTCAGAACTCTGGTCCATTATAGCCGAGAGCTTGTGGGTCAAAGTGCACCATACCACCACATACAATCCGCAGGCTAATGGTTTGTGCGAGAGGTTCCACAGGTCACTTAAAGCCGCATTTAGAGCCTCGATGACCACGTGAATTGGGTCAATCACCTCCCTTGGGTCCTACTTGGGTTACGCTCTGTGCCCAAGGAGGATCTTGCAGCTTCCCCGGCTGAGCTTGTGTTTGGTCAACCGTTGCGGATCCCACGTGAAGTTTTGCCGGAAGGTCTCGAGAGCTCCAGCTGGAGTCCACCGTGGATGCTGCAGAGCTCCAGCCGGAGTCCACCGCGGGTGCTGAGGAGCTCCAGCCAGGAGCCACCGTGGGTGCAGCGAAGACCCGGTCGGGGTCCACCGCGGGTGCAGTGATGGCCCGGTCGGGGTCCGCTGCTGGTCAGCCCAGGAACACCATGGCCTCCTCACCCCCTCTGTCTGGCGCCGTGGGGACAACCTTCCTATGGTCTGGACAGCCACCTGTGAGCCTCCTGGTGGGAAGGCCGCCTCCTGCTCCACCCCTCTGGTCCTGGTGGTTCAACAATGCTGGCCGGCCGCCTGAAGGACTGGGTCTCTGAGTCAGGTGGCCCATGTTTTCCGGCAGGCCACCAAACTCTGTTCATTGGACTGGTTGCTGGGCCTGGGACTCTAAGCGGCCTCCCGAGCCTCCACGCTTCTGGACTTGGGGGTTTAACTGTTTTTTCTGTTTTGGGGCCTGGGCGAGGTTGTTATTTGGGTCCCTCCTTACCGGTTCCCCCTACCTCCCACCCAGGTTCGTTGATTGTTGTCCCTACTGGGGGGGAAGGGGTTCCTTCTTTGGTTGTGGTGCTACTTTGGGGTGTCTGGGAACCCCTTGAAGGGGGGGCTCTGTCATGAACCAAGCCAAATTGTTCTTTGGGGCTTGGTTTGGACCTCCTGTGGCTTGGGAGCATCTGTGTATTTATGTTCTGTGTTATCTTTTGAGGTTTATTCTAGTCTTTTCTTCATTTGGTTATTTTTCTGTACCCATAGCCACAGTGCTCCAGCCGGCAGCTGTGATGCAGCCCTTGCGGTCCGCACTTGTGTGGATGCTGTTAGACACTTGCCGGTCTGACCACACCCCCTCTCATGACTGCCAGCTGGGTCTCTGATTGCTCTTCCCGCGCTTCGCCCAGGTGTCCCTAATTTGTGTCTCCAGCAATGCTTGTACTTAAGCAGGGCTTCGCCAGTCAAACATTGTTGGATTATTGTTTGTGTCTGGTGGAGGTGATTCGTTCCGCACCGTCGCCACTCCATTCGGTGTGTGTTCTGCTCATTGGACTCTCTTGGACTTCTCGGACCGCTCCAGTTTTTGTGAGTACAAACTGTTGGCATTTCCCCCGTGCCATTTTCCTACCACGTTTTGGAACTTTGCCCAGTTTCTTTCACCCATGACTGTAGAGCGTCCTGGAGGACTCCAGTGTAACCCTGAGCATTAATGTTATTCTGAACTGTGTGTGTGTGTGTGTGTGTTAGTCAACTGTTCAATAAACATGATTTGGTGTAACCTGAGCGTAAATCCTCCTTCCTTCTACTCCTCCGTGCACTTCATAATAACGTACAAGGAGGTTAATGACACTTAAATGTTTCAGATCATCAAACAAATTTAAATATCAGACAAAGATAACAAGTAAACACAAAATGCAGTTTTTAAATGAAGGTGTTTATTATTAAGGGTTAAAAAAATCCAAACCTATATGGCCCTGTGTGAAAAAGTGATTGCCCCCCATTAAAACATAAATTAACTGTGGTTTATCACATATTGGAAAGCTGAGTTCAATTTCTCTAGCCACACCCAGGCCTGATTACTGCCACACCTGTTCTCAATCAAGAAATCACTTAAATAGGACCTGCCTGACAAAGTGAAGGAGACCAAAAGATCCTCAAAAGTTAGACATGTTGCTGCGATCCAAAGAAATTCAGGAACAAATGAGAAACGAAGTAACAGAGATCTATCAGTCGGGAAAAGGTTATAAAGCCATTTCTAAAGCTTTGGGACTCCAGCAAACCACAGTGAGAGCCATTATCCACAAATGGCGAAAACATGAAACAGTGGTGAACCTTCCTAGGAGTGGACGGCCGACCAAACTTACCCCAAGAGCACAGCGACGACTCATCCAAGAGGTCACAAAAAACTCCACAACAGCATCCAAAGGACTGCAGGCCTCACTTGCCTCAGTTCAGGTCAGTGTTCATGACTCCACCATAAGAAAGAGACTGGGCAAAAATGCCCTGCATGGCAGAGTTCCACAATGAAACCCCTGTTGCGGAAAAAGAACATAAAGGCTTGTGTCAGTCTTGCCAGAAAACATCTTGATGATCCCAAAGACTTTTGGGAAAATACTCTGTGGACTGACGAGACAAAAGTTGAACTTTTTGGAAGGTGTGTGTCCCATTACATCTGGCGTAAAAGTAACACAGTATTTCAGAAAAAGAGCATCATACCATCAATAAAATATGGTGGTGATAGTGTGATGATCTGGGGCTGTTTTGCTGCTTCAGGACCTGGAAGACTTGCTGTGGTAAATGGAACCATGAATTCTGCTGTCTACCAAAAAATCCTGAAGGAGAATGTCCGGCCATCTGTTTATGACCTCAAGCTGAAACGCACTTGGGTTCTGCAGCAGGACAGTGATCTAAAACACACCAGCAAGTCCACCTCTGAACGGCTTAAGAAAAACAAAATGAAGACTTTGGAGTGGCCTAGTCAAGGTCCTGACCTGAATCCGATTAAGATGCTGTTGCATGACCTTAAAAAGGTGGTTCATGCTCGAAAACCCTCCAATGTGGCTGAATTACAACAATTCTGCAAAGATGAATCGGCCAAAATTCCTCCATGGTGCTGTAAAAGACTCATTGCCAGTTATCACAAACACTTGATTAAGATAAGATAAGCCTTTATTAGTCCCACAATGGGGAAATTCCAGGATTGCAACAGCACAGGGATAGCAACACTCAGAGCAACAATCAGAAGGCAAGAAAAGAAAGCAAGAGCAGCTAATATACATATGTACATATTACTATATATATATATATATATATATACACACACACACACAGTATATATATATATACTATATATATATATATATATATATATATATATATATATATATATATATACAGACACACAGTGCGGAGCATTGTAGCTAGATGGAATAAATATATAGATATATAAACACACACAGTGCGGAGCATTGTAGCTAGATGGAATAAATATATAGATATATAAATATAAACACACCCAGTGCGGAGCATTGTAGCTAGATGGAATAAATATGTAAATGTATAAACACACTCAGTGCAGAGCATTGTTGCTAGATGGAATGAAACGGCACAACTGTCTACTTAGTTATCCTACATGGTATGATTATGTGCCCATACATATTCTCACCCTCCATAGCGACTGGTATTTTCTTAGTTGTATGCCGGAGGGGACCATTGTGTAAGTCTATTGCATCTTTTGCATTCAAAACTATTAGGTTGTTACGTCTTTTTGCTATCTCTGCGAGCAGCCCTGCTTAGGTTGTACAGTCTGACAGCCGTTGGTAAGAACGACCTGCAAAACCTCTCGGTTGTGCACCTGGGATGATGTAGTCTGCTGCTAAATGAGCTCCTCCGTGCATTCAGTATGTCCTGCATAGGGTGGAACTCGGTCTCCAGCAGAGATGACAGTTTAGCCACCGTCCTTCTCTCTCCTATCTCCTCCACCGGGTCAAGGCGCTGCCCCAGGACAGAGCTAGCTTTCTTGATCAGTTTGTTCAGTCTCTTCCTATCGGCTGCGGTAATGCCACTGCCCCAGCAGACCACTCCAAAAGTGATGGCTGATGCCACCACCGTGTCATAGAATGTCTTCAGCAGCGCCCCTTTGATTGTAGTTGTTGCTGCAAAGGGTGGCCCAGCCAGTTATTAGGTTTAGGAGGCAATCACTTTTTCACACAGGGCTATGTAGGTTTCAGAATCAGAATCAGAATCAGGCTTATTGCCATTGTTCATGTAGTACACAAACTAGGAATTTGTCTCGGTACAATGCTGCAACATTAAACATGATAAGATAAAAGAAATAAACTATACATGTAATAAAGTGTAGAATAAGATTAAGTGATACTGGTCAACAGTTAAAATATATTAGCGAGCAGCAGATACTGTGGAGAACTATATAGTGCAGTCGGTAATGCAGGAAGAAAACAGTGATGATTGACATGAGTCTGGTTGAGCTGCTGTACATGGTGCACGAGAGTCAATAAGTCACTTAGTGTTCAGCAGTCTGATGGCAGAGGGGAAGAAGCTGTTCATGTGACGGGAGGTTTTAGTCTGGATGGACCGAAGTCTTCTACCAGAGGGGAGGGGGGCAAACAGTACGTGACCAGGGTGTGAGGGATCGGCTATGATCCGTCCAGCACGCCTCCGGGTCCTGGAGATGTACAAATCCTGGAGAGATGGGAGCTTGCAGCCGATCACCTTCTCAGCAGTGCGCACGACGCGCTGCAGCCTTAGTCTGTCCCTGGCAGTGGCTCCTGCGTACCACACGGTTATGGAGGTGGTGAGGATGGACTCGATGATGGCTGTGTAGAACTGCACTAACATCTTGGTGGGTAGCTTGAGCTTCCTCAGCTGCCGCAGGAAGAACATCCTCTGCTGGGCTTTTTTGATGAGTGAGCTGATGGTCGGCTCCCATTTGAGGTCCCTGGTGATGGTAGTGCCTAGGAAGCAGAAGGAATCAGCAGTGGTGATGGGAGAGCCTGAGAGGGTGAGGGGGGGCAGAGGGGATGTGACTTTCCTGAAGTCTACAATCATCTCCACTGTCTTCAGAGCATTCAGCTGCAGGTTGTTATTGTTGCACCAGAACGCCAGCTGGGCCACCTCTCTCCTGTAGGCGGACTCGTCGCCGTTGGAGATGAGCCCGATGAGGGTGGTGTCGTCCGCAAACTTGATCAACTTGACAGACTGGTGGCTGGAGGTGCAGGAGTTGGTGTAAAGGGAGAAGAGTAGGGGGGAAAGTACACAGCCCTGGGGTGATCCGGTGCTGATGCTAGTATAGTCTGAGACAGTCTTTCCCAGCCGCACATGCTGCCTCCGGTCCGTCAGGAAGTCGGTGATCCACCTGCAGAGGGAGTCAGGCACGTTGAGCAGGGACAGCTTGTCCCGGAGCAGAGCGGGGCGGATGGTGTTGAATGCGGAGCTGAAGTCCACAAACAGGATCCTGGCGTAGGTTCCCGGGGAGTCCAGGTGCTGCAGGATGGAGTGGAGGGCCAGGTTGACTGCGTCGTCTACAGACCTGTTGGCTCGGTAGGCAAACTGCAGCGGGTCCAGGAGAGGGGTGGTGATGGACTTGAGGTGGGACAGGACCAGGCGCTCAAAGGACTTCATGACTACAGAGGTGAGCGCTACAGGTCTGTAGTCATTAAGTCCAGTGATCCGTGGCTTCTTGGGGACAGGGATGATGGTGGAGGATTTGAGGCAGGACGGCACGTGGCATAACTTAAGGGAGGTGTTAAAAATGTCTGTGAAGACAGGAGCCAGCTGTTTCGCACAGTGTCTCAGGGTGGAGGGAGACACGCCGTCTGGGCCGGGGGCCTTGCGCGGGTTCAGTCTGGAGAACTGTTTGAGCACATCCTGCTCACTGATGATAAGGGGAGGGGGGAGGGGGGGTGCCTTTAATGAAGTAGGGAATGTGGAGGCTGTGGAGCTGGAGGGAGGGGGGGAGTTGGACACAGATGACGAGGTGTCAAAACGGGCATAGTTGGTAGGTTTGGATTTTTATTGGATTTTTATCCCCCTTAATAATAAACTCCTTCATTTAAAAACTACATTTTGTGTTTACTTGTTATCTTTGTCTAATATTTAAATTTGTTTGATGATCTGAAACATTTAAGTGTGACAAACATACAAAAAAAATGAGAAATCAGGAAGGCGGCAAACACTGTAGATGGTCAAGGGCCACAGAAGTTGGGGAAGAAGACCAAACTGGAAACACCACAGCTTTATTCTGCCACAAAGCAAAGATTTATTGATAGATTCCAGGCCTTTGATGGTATCTTGCCTGATCTGATCTGCTTGATTTGTGTCCCTGAAGGTTACACCATACTAGCATCCAAGACTTTTAATTGGTTTGTCTGCCACTGTTGGAATGGGATCTTCACCAATGGAGAAGCGTTGCTGTCATAGCTTTCCCTTAGTAATTGATGTGCTCCTGGACTTGCTAGGATTTATTGTCATCCGGGCCCACTCAATATTCTCTTGCAGCTTCTTTAGTAGTCTCTTAGTACAGGCTGTGGTTGTAGTAAGTATGGTAAAGTCATCCATATATGCCCTAATCGGAGGGAGGCGGTGTCCAGGTTTAAGCAGCTGTCCTCCAACTACCCAGCGAGGGGCACAGATGATAACCTGCATTGCCATTATGAAGTTTAGCGGAGAGATTGTACATCCTGTCATGATCCCTACCTCCAGTCACTGCCATGTGGTAGTATATGTGTCTGTTGTCAGGCATAGCTAAATGTCCTGAAAATAGGATTTGACCAGGCCTTTTATGGTTTCTGGAACATTGAAAAAGTTTATGTGACAAATGTAAAAGATTACAACTTTTTTGCCCCAGTTTTCCCTATGTAGAAATAAGATACAAGTTAGATCTCATCTCTTACGTCTCATTTAGTAAATGAATTTCTGCCTCCTTTTAACCAGCTAAATAAAAACGACAATGTTTTTTGTTTCTCTTTTCACATACAGCAGAGTATAAAACCATGCATTCTCTGGCACTGAATTCAACAGTGATTAAAAAAGTGTCCAACATTCTGACTAATAATGATCGTCTAGCATGCCCTCCTCCCACATGTGGGCTGTTTTTCTGACGTTTCTTCTTTTACTGCTTTTCTGTCTCCCGCTGATCTGTCCATATGGTTAACATGTTTGTGTTACTGCATGTGCTCTCGACTCAACACTTCATATACAAGGGTATGAAAAAGTGTTTGCCCCCTTCCTGATTTCTCATTTTTTTGTATGTTTGTCACACTTAAATGTTTCAGATCATCAAACAAATTTAAATATTAGACAAAGATAACACAAGTAAACACAAAATGCAGTTTTTAAATGAAGATGTTTATTATTAAGGGAAAAAAAATCCAAACCTACATGGCCCTGTGTGAAAAAATGATTTCCCCCTAAACCTAATAACTGGTTGGGCCACCCTTAGCAGCAGCAACTGCAATCAAGCATTTGTGACAACTGGCAATGAGTCTTTTACAGCACTGTGGAGGAATTTTGGCCCACCCATCTTTGCAGAATTGTTGTAATTCAGCCACATTGGAGGGTTTTCAAGCACGAACCGCCTTTTTAAGGTCATGCCACAGCATCTCAATCGGATTCAGGTCAGGACTTTGACAAGCTATTCCAAAGTCTTCATTTTGTTTTTCTTAAACAATTCAGAGGTGGACTTGCTGGTGTGTTTTGGATCATTGTCCTGCTGCAGAACCCAAGTGCGCTTCAACTTGGGGTCATAAACAGATGGCCGGACATTCTCCTTCAGGATTTTTTGGTAGACAGCAGAATTCATGGTTTCATTTACCACAGCAAGTCTTTCAGGTCCTGAAGCAGCAAAACAGCCCCACAACACCACACTACCACCACCATATTTTATTGATGGTATGATGTTCCTTTTCTGAAATACTGTTACTTTTACGCCAGATGTAATGGGACACACACCTTCCAAAAAGTTCAACCTTTGTCTTGTCAGTCCACAGAGTATTTTCCCAAAAGTCTTTGGGATCATCAAGATGTTTTCAGGCAAAACTGAGACAAGCCTTTATGTTCTTTTTGTTCAGCAGGGGTTTTCGTTGTGGAACTCTACCATGCAGGGCATTTTTGCCCAGTGTCTTTCTTAAGATGGAGTCATGAGCACTGACCTGAACTGAGGCAAGTGAGACCTGCAGTTCTTTGGATGTTGTTTTGGGGTGTTTTGTGACCTCTTGGATGAGTCGTCACTGCGCTTTTGGGGTAATTTTGGTCGGCCAGCCACTCCTAGGAAGGTTCACCACTGTTCCATATTTTTGCCATTTGTGGATAATGGCACTGTGGTTTGCTGGAGTCCCAAAGCTTTAGAAATGGCTTTATAACTTTTTCCATGCTGATAGAGCTCAGTTACTTTTTCTCATTTGTTCCTGAATTTCTTTTGGATTGCAGCATCATGTTTTTTGAGGATCTTTTGGTCTCCTTCACTTTGTCAGGCAGGTCCTATTTAAATGATTTCTTGATTGAGAACAGGTGTGGCAGTAATCAGGCCTGGGTGTGACTAGAGAAACTGAATTGAGCTTTTCAAAGATGTGATAAACCACAGTTAATTTATGTTTTAACAGGGGTTCAACCACTTTTTCACACAGGGCCATGTAGGTTTGGATTTTTTAATCCTTAATAATAAACACCTTCATTTAAAAACTGCATTTCATGTTTACTTGTGTTTTCTTTGTCTAATATTTAAATTTGTGTGATTTGAAACATTTAAGTGTAACAAACGCACAAAATGAGAAATCAGGAAGGGGGTAAACACTCTTTCACACCACTGTATCCCACAGACCTCTTGCATCACTTCCCAGTCTGAGATGAAACAGAATACCAATGGACAACTTATTTGAAAGCTACTGATCAAAAATGCTTCAATCTGTAATCGTATGGAAGCTTAAAGACTTTACAAGTCCTCTGTGACAGACATCTGAAGATATGTTAATGTATACTGCTTGATGTGCATTGCTGGAATATGGGAGTTTAAAGCAGGAAGCTTTAATTATCATGTCAATGAGACAGCAGATGTTCATGCTGACACTTCAGTAATCACCATGTTCGTAGGATTATATACATCCACATCCTACATGACGGAACCAATAATTTAGGTTCCGTTGTGATAATTGAACTGGATGCTGGAGTCATTCAACTGTTTAGATGCCCTTCTCTAACCCATGGCTCCTCCTGATACATGAGGATGTGGGTTAATTTGTGTCTTTTATTCGGTGTGATAGGGTACCATTTTCTTTTATGAGCAAAATATCCTGTAGAGTTTAATTAAATTTGTGGCACCCAAAGTACTAATGAGAAGGAGGAAAACATAATTCATCCTCAGCTCAGATGTCTTTTTTTAAGTCTTGTGTAGTTATACTGCTCTTTGAAAAATTTGGGAATTGAGAAGAAAATATTCACATGGTACAAATGTACACATTCATTACTGCAATTGCTAAAACCTTGGCAAAAGCATCCCTCATCCATAATAACAGAGAATGTATATTTCCCATGTTTTAAATGTTGAAGTCTTCTCAACACAAACAAGAACCTACAGAAGGCTATTATGGCCACTTAGGTATGACTAGAAGTTTAACTTTGAACTTTTTCAGAAAAAGACTACAATTAGAACACAAACAAGCCTCCTGGGTGGTATAAGGAGCTCATGATTACATTCCTTCAACATCATCACATGCAGTCATTAGTATTTTGGATGTTCATGTCAAATTAATGAGCACCACAGGCAGTAAAGCTCTAATAAAGTTTAGCATGTTCTGGAACATGTGTTGATTATGACGCTCCAAACAAATACTGTACCTGCATACTGAAAGTGTCTCCAGGTGTCTCTACAACATGTGCAATGTCATCTGGTCCAAGCACTGATGTGTTATTATTGAAGAAGTTGAAAAAAATTATAGAGCTAATACCGTAAAAAGTGATTACCCTGTTAATGAGAAATAACCCCTTGCAATGGTATGTGGTTTACAATGAAACTTCTATAAACTTCTATAGTGTTTCACTGGTATGTTTTCCCATTAGTCCCATTAGCCTTCATGTTATTACACACCAACAAAGTAGGTGGGGGTGGTAATGCAACTTTATGCAGAAGGAGAGCCTGTGTGAAACTGCAGAAGAAGGAAGAAGTTATACTGTATGGAGTGTAATGAGCATTGTGATGGGTGAAGGGACAGAGATGGGGGGTACGATATTGCATAGTGCATGTGTTCCCAATATCGTGAAGCCCAACTAAAGTATTTTAACTCCCACATTTAAAGTTTTTATTCATATTTAGTATTTTATTGGTAACATTAACAACACTTATCACAGGCTGCCCATCTTTACAAGTTGTAAAAATGACTTCCATGTGTAACTTCTCAGGAAATACTAACGCGGAACAAGTCCAGGAATGCATCATTACTCCTGTAAACCTCGTTTTAAATGGCTTGATATATAGGTTCCATTTTCTTTCTTAATACCACCCAACCTTTGCAGATAAAAGTATCCAGTTACCTTCAACATGAGGCCTGCACTAATGATGGAGTTACAAATACGTATGTAAATACTGATTGTATTATGTTGCAGAGATGCATCTGTTACAGTACTTGGCAAGTTTAAAGAAAATCGTTCCTACATGCCCCTGTGGATCACCATCTTATGGTGGAAGTTTTGTGTCCCCTAATGATCTTAGGAGTTGTTGGGGTCTCCCCAGGCAAATTGGTCCTGGGTGAAGGGTCAGACTAAGAGCAGTCCAGTGGATCTCCATGAAAAAGTTACAAGAATCTAGTGTACCCCATTTAGTATGGAGTTACTTGGACCATGCCCCGAAGCTGGGTGGGGGGTAGGGGTATCAGCAAGTTCCTGGTGACCAGGTTTCTGCTCATGGGTTCAACTTGAAGAAGAAACATGTGTCCGCCTTCAAGTGAGCTCACCATGTGTACAAGGGATCATTGAGCTCATGGGCGCTACATGGATCAGGCTTCGGTCTGGGCTTCTATCCTTAAACTGCTGCCCCCATGATCCGGACTCCTGAGTAAAGGTGCATTCTAATCAATTGTGAAAATTTGAATTTTTTTGCATGAGGTGACTACATTTATAGTTAATGTAAAGATGTGAATAGACACAAATTTGCATCCAAGTGGGATGCAGAAGGGTGGGGTTACCTTCATAACTTCTGCAGCTACTTTGTACATCCTGTGGAAATCCCCAAAATACCATCTTTTTTTAGGTTTACACCGTTATCCTTTGGAGCACACAGCTGGGAAAATGTCACTACTTCCTCCAGAAACTGCAACTGAATGATAGAACACTGCTAGCATGGTGTTATAGTGGTTAGCACTTTTGCTTCACAGCTAGAAGATTCCAGATTCGAATCCCCAGGCTGGAAGGGGTGGGAACCTTTCTGTGTGGAGTTTGCATATCCTCCCTGTGCTGTGTTTGGGTGCTTCGGTTTCCTCCTACAATCCAAAGACATGCATGTTAGGTTAATTGATGACTCTAAAATTGTCCCCATTTATCTGTCTCTGACAGACCCTTAGAACCAAGCTTTAGTGTAGCTATTAGCTGAGTGCTTTAAGTGGTCTTTCTGACTAGAAAAAGTGCTATAAGTACAGGTCCTTTTCCCTTGTTCCTTTGCTAGCCCTTTTTAGCACATCCATAGTAGGAGTAAGGGGGTGGACAAACAGCAGTTAGCTGCAAAGCTCCTTGTCCATCTGTCTTGCAGGTGAGTAGCAGTCTCATTTTCAAACGAGTTTACTCTCCAGTGTTGATACTTTTACTACAGTGATGGTAGAATCTCAAGGCTGATTAGCTATCACATCCTCAGATGTGAATTTACATGTTTTTGAATGTTTACATTAACATGTAATCACGCCACACAAAAAAAAAAAAAAAAACGCTTACACCTTAAGAGGTAGAAGATATATGGATGGATGGATCATTCCCACACAAACACACAGCTAACATAATTCAGTAATTAAATACCTCTGTCACAATTAGTGGAATACACAACCACAAAGCAAGCTGTTATGTTTTATTTTTATAATCTGGAGGAGTCAATATCTCCAAAGACATTTCATACAAAATACTCTCCACAGATAAATAGCACTGCATTCCACAATAATGTGTAAATTGGGTTTTGTGGTGAACTATAGCGTCCCTTTAAAGTTGAGTTGCACAACGAGAAGAGTTTATATTTTTCTAAGTTCTTTGGATATACATTTAAGTTTAATTGAATTTTGTTTTAACACCATATTTAGGTCACACCTTTGAGACTGCCAAGTAACTTTCACTTCTTGGCAGTAATCACTAAAATCTAAATGTCATTACACACTGTGCCAAATCTCTGCTCAGTCTTTATCCTCACATGCAGCCATATTATAGAATCTTGTACTAACTTCAGAAAATATTAATCTTCATCTATCATTGTTACTGCTGCCTCAATGGTACAGTTTAAGCCACAGAATTGCTATAGGTTCTTAGTTTATTGTTTACTGTTACATAATATTTAAATCCTTTTGCCAATTATTAAGTATAATTGATCTTTGATGAGGCGTGTGATTGTCACAAAAATAGCACATCAGAAATGAAAATCTTCAAACTTCTCAGACATTTAAGGCTCTTCATAAATGCTGGAAGGTGTGTGGTGCTTCAGAATTCAAATTAAGTTCACAGCAGCATAGATTCCTTTCTATGCAATGGAACCATCTCCCAAACAGCAGGGGTATTGAACAGACATTCACTCTAATTATAAATCAACCTCCTGCTTAGCCTGTTTAGATTGCTCATACTGCTCTCTCTCCTCTCTGTCTCTCTCGCCCACATCTACCCGCAGCCAAATACTTTGGTTCATCCAAGGTAAATCTACACTGGATAAACAATCACCACCATACAGGATGCAATTTAGACTCAATTCTGAAAAGTTCTTTTGAACACACAGCTAAAATCTTGATCTGACAGTTTATCACAGTTGATTATTACTTGATTACTTGAAAAGCGCTATATAAGTGCAGGTTAGTTAGTTAGTTAGTAATTATATGCACCTTAAGCTTATTTCTGTCTGGGCCCTTCTATCAATAACATATAAGGATACCAATCATCTTTTTTCAGGTGCAAACAGTATTAATTACTGGGTTCACATTATTTATCATATGATGTATGATGTAGTGGGGTAACATATAGAAAAGTTTGACCTGATGGCAACAGAAGGAAGGAAATCTTTCACTTGGCTCGCTGGATTCAGTCCTGTCTAACTGTGTTCAGTTTAAGATGTACTTAGCTTCACAGGAATCACAACTCTTTGGTACTCATGAATGTCTGTACAAAATTTCATGGCAATCCCCTTAGGTGTGCTTGAAATTTTTGTTAATGCACCCTGCCCAGTTGGCTGACACTGTCCTCCAATGGAAAAACAAAGCATATACTGTAGTCCAATCCCTGCAAATTACAAATTGATCATCATAACCAAATTACTATTTTAATTTTTGTTGCTTTATGTGTTAAAATTTAGCACTGGCTTATCTTTACTCCATCTCCTCATGTTCTAATGGTACTTACAGGGCACTGTGCTATGTTAAGTGATTTTTGTGTCTTATCCACTGACCTGAACTGTAACCAGGCCACAGCATTCATGACCTGGGGCCTTTTGCCAGTGCCCCAGGAACTCCACATCTCACATTGTTCTGTTCTTAATTACAGCAAATATCTGCTTTGCAGTGTGGCACAAAGTTCAGTTTCTTAATTCATTTCTATGAGCAATGGTTGTCGCGTATTGCTGCATATAGATAGGGGGAGTTCCAGTTTGAATGTTTATTATGTTTATTATATGTATACTAATTAAATAAAGAAGACCTTTTCCCAGGCAAACATAATTAGGAAGAATGATAATAAGACTCCTCCAAAAACTCTTCAGTTATTAATAACAGCCTCTCAATAAAAAAGTCATATGAGCAAATGATGCTATACAATGGTTAAGCCGTGGGAAATGTAACCCTGATGACCCTGATAACCCTTTGAAACTGGAGCTCTACTAAACAAGCTTGGCTAAATAATTAACTCAAAACCACACCACTAGTACAAGAACACTGTTATTTTCAGTCCTGAGACATGCGCAGGACGACTTTAAATAAATCCCAGAGGAAATAAGGGACTGGCATATCCGTTTGTTGTATCCGGCCCCTTTGCCTTTCCAGTTGTCTAAACCACACCCTGAGGTGAAATGAGTCCAGTGGAGTGTGGGGGGCCCAGTATTGCGGTGGCCAAGCTTAGGAAGGATTTAAACACTACTACTTAGCAGCTCTTAACCCCACTGACCCTTTTGGGACTAATACAAATCCTGTTGTCCCAGAGAATTACATTAAGCCCTTGCTTTGAACCCAGGTTGCAGTAGGCATATGGACTTGAACTTTTATTGCAGATTTTTAGCTCTCATTTGCACAACTTGACAGGTTAGCTGTGAATTTTGTATTTTCAGGTGGTAAGCAGACCCTGATGCCAACACTACTGGGGTTGGCTTGGGATAAATTAGTGGGGGCAGACCATAATAATTTGTCTTCCTTTGAGGTTTTGATATTTCCAGCTTTCTGTATTTGCTACAGTTACCGTTATGTTATAACATAATAGGAACGCCAATGGCTTACTTGTATTGCTTAATTGTTTTCTTACCTTTTATCTCTACATTTCTCTTTTGACTTGCAAAAATCTAAACAGAGAAACTCAACTTCATGAAGTCGTTCTATAAATGTTTTGGTCTCACCTCATGCAGCATGGAGCCTGTGCTGCAGATGCCAGATGTGTTTTGTTGGTATTTCTCACCTCAACAATAATCTGGAGCTCATTTAGAGAATAGCATTGCAAACTTATTGATGACAATAAACTACACTGAACAAATACTGTGCATTTTAACCCACATTAAATACAGTGAAGTATGTTCTGAAATGAATCTGCATTTTGTTTGTGGTGCTTTTTGCTTCCACTTCCATTCAGTGATGAAAAAAACACTTCATTTGGTATAGAAGAAAATGTTAACATGTCTTTTTACACAGGAACCAAGTGCACTTTGAGGCGAGAAAATCCTCCACCTCCATTTTCTTTGAAGAGCCAAAAATCTTGCTGAAGGAGAGCAGTTTTTAACTTTTAATTATTGGGGCAGAACCAAATTATGATAAGCCTGTCAGCCATGAATATACAAGGAATCATAAATCATCATAAATGGCTTCCTATATGTTCAGTAGTAACACTGGTCTTTTCTATTACTATTGAGTTTAGCAATCCGTGTACTCTGTTCTTTCAATATTTTGTTTCTGAAATTAAAACAGAACAGCCAGAAATGACCATTATGTGGTTTTGGCCTTTGTCAAAATAAAATCAGAATTGACAGGATAACAGATCTGATTTTGTTAGTCTGTAGTATTGTTTTATTATTTTGCTCATGGTTGAAAGTAAGAGCCAGAAGTTGAACAAAAACATGTGCTTGAAATTTGTATTGTGTTAATTGATTGAAAAGTTCATGTGATAATTTCTATAAAACAAATATTGCTGGCAAAAGCAATAGCTAGATCTTATACTTTACAAAAAAAAGGTTAATTAGGTCTAAATATGAAACAAAAGTTAAATGTACTTCTGGCTGTAACCAAAACAATAAAATAATAATAATTTAAAAAACTAACAAATCAAACTACAGAGGCATAAAGTTGATCTGCCACACTATGAAGATATGGGAAAGAGATGTTGAAGCCAAGTTAAGTAGAAAGGTCACAATCAGCCAGCAGCAGTACAGTCTCATGCCAAGAAAGAGTATTACTGATGCAGTGTTTGCTCTAAGAGTGTTGATGGAGAAGTATAGAGAAGGTCAGAAGGAGTAGCACTGTCTTTGTGGATTCAGAGAAAGCATATGACAGGGTGCTATGAGAGGATGTGTAGTACTGTATGAGAAAGTCAGAAGTGGCAGAGAAGTATGTGAGGGTGGTGCAGGAAATAAGTATATCAGACGGACAGCTCAGGTTGAGTGGTTTGGAGACCAAGTAACAGAGGCAGGGCTGAGGTGGTCTGGACACGTGCAGAGGAGGGATAGTGGATATATTGAACAAAGGGTGCTGAAGATGGAGCTGCCAGGCAGGAGGAAAAGAGGAAGACCACAGAGAAGGTTCATGGATGTAGTGAAGGAGGAAATGGAGAGGGTTGGCGTTACAGAGGAAGATGCAAGGGAGCTTGTGAGATGGAGGCAGATGATCCCCTGTGGCAACCCCTCATAACACTCAGCTTGGGCATAAAGCAGAACAACTGGCATACGGACAGAGAGCCCCTTGGGGGACAACCAGTTAATCACACGATTGTATTGACTGATATACTGTATATATCATTATGTAAATGTGCCATGCATTCTCTCTTGTCCTATTGTTATACATCCCCGGAGTAAGGAGTGGAGTCTAGCACCAGTTAATCAAGCGATTGACATGTATTATCTGATATGTATGTCAATTTTGAAATCACTGCCTGGGAGCAGCTCTGCGATCCACATGGTGAGGACATCGATGGCCTCACTCACACCATCACGGACTACATCAGCTTCTGTGTGGACAACACCGTACCCACCAAGACCATACGGTGTTGCTCGAACAACAAACCCTGGATCAACCCTGAGATAAAAACACTTCTGAGAGAGAAGAAGAGGATCTTCAGGTCGGGGAACAGGGAGATGCTGAAGTCCATTCAGAGGGAGCTGAGGAGGAAGATCAGAGAAGGCAAGGACAGCTTCAGGAATAAGATGGAGGACAAGCTGCAACAGAGTGACATCGGCGGGGTCTGGAGAAACCTTAAAACCATCTCTGGGTTCCAGAATACCTCCCCCCAGGCCACGGGGGGGCAGGGAGTGGGCGAACAATCTGAACCTGTTTTTTAATAAGTTTGACCAGTCGCCCTCCCCCCCCACCGACTGCACAACAACCACTGCTGCCTCTAAAGTCATCGAGACCTGCTGTCCACACCCCACTCCAGAAACACCCCCCCACTCCCATCACACAGCCCCCCAACCTGACCCTCACTAAGATCCAGGTGAGGACGGAGCTGAGGAAGATCAAGGCGAGGAAGGCGTCGGGACCGGACGGCATCAGTGCGAAGCTCCTCAAGTCCTGTGCAGACCAGCTGTGTGGGATTGTGGAGCATATCTTCAACCTGAGCCTGAAGCTGGGGAGGGTACCACAGTTGTGGAAAACATCTTGTGTGGTACCTCTACCAAAGACTTCCCACCCCAAATATCTGAACAGCTACAGACCAGTGGCCCTGACGTCTCACATGATGAAGACCCTGGAGAGACTGCTCCTTGCTCACCTCCGCCCCCTGGTGGGACCAGCGATGGATCCACTCCAGTTCGCCTACCAGCATGGCATTGGGGTGGAGGATGCAGTGATCTTCCTCCTTCACCGTTCTCTGTCCCACCTGGAGAAGCCCGGGAATGCAGTGAGGATTATGTTCTTTGACTTCTCCAGTGCTTTCAACACCATTCAACCAATGATCCTGAAGGGCAAGCTGCTGTGCGCAGGGGTGGACCAGCACCTGTCATCATGGATCCTGGACTACCTCACTAACCGGCCACAGTTTGTGAGAACCTGAGATTGTGTGTTTGACACAATCATCGGTAGCACGGGGCCCCCCCAGGGAACGGTTTTGGCTCCCTTCCTGTTCACCCTTTATACTGCGGACTTCTCACACAACACAACACACTGCCATCTACAGAAGTTCTCTGACGACTCTGCGATCGTCGGCCTCATCTCCAACGGCGATGAAGCTGAGTACAGAGGACTTATCCAGGACTTCGTGGACTGGTGCCATCGGAACTGCCTCCAGGTCAACGCGAGGAAAACTAAGGAGCTGGTGGTGGACTGCCGCAGGCAAGGACAACCCCTCACAGCACCAGTAAACATACAGGGAACAGACATTGAGATGGTGACATCCTACAAGTACCTTGGTGTTCATCTGAACAATAAACTAGACTGGTCACACAATACCGACGCACTCTACAAGAAGGGACAGTGCAGGCTGTTCCTACTGAGGAGGCTCAGGTCTTTTAGTGTACAAGGGGCACTGCTGAAGACATTCTACGACACAGTGGTGGCATCAGCCATCACTTTTGGAGTGGTCTGCTGGGGCAACGGCATTACAGCAGCCGATAGGAAGAGACTAAACAAACTGATCAAGAAAGCTAGCTCTGTCCTGTGGCAACGCCTTGACCCAGTGGAGGAGATAGGAGAGAGAAGGATGGTGGCTAAACTGTCATCTCTGCTGGAGTCCGAGTCCCACCCTATGCAGGACATATTGAACGCACTGAGGAGCTCATTTAGCAGTGGACTACATCATCCTAGGTGCGCAACCGAGAGGTTTTCGCAGGTCCTTCCTACCTTACCTCTTACCATCCTCACCTGTACATAACTGCCCATCTAACTTATTGTACATTATTTGCACATAACAGTACTCTTAACTTTCTGCACTGCTGCATATATTTGCATATATTTGCTTAAATTGCACATACTGTTAATTACCGTATATACTGCACTGCTGTCCTTTGCACTTCTGATTGGATGCTAAACTGTGTTTTGTTACCTTGTATTCATACATGTGTAATGACAATAAAGTTGAATCTAATCTAATCTAATCTAATCTATTGCCTTCTGTGTTTCCGCTGGGTCCTCTGTGATTGTCATCGTGTTTCCTGGTCCTTAGTCTGCCGTGTCCTCCCCGTTGTCCCTGTTATTGCTGTTCTCTGTGTCCTCCCCGGTCTTCTGTGCAAGTCTCGTGTGTATCCCCTGTACTTGTTTACCTATTGTTCTCAGTCCCTTGTGTGTTCCATATCTATAGCCAGTTTTCCTTATGTGCTATCTGTTAGCTTTTGATTGTCTCCACCTGTCTCGTGCCTGTTGAATACCTGTTACCCTATTTACATATGTCTATGTCAATCTGTTTCCTCGTGGCATCATACATTGTTTTTCCCTCTTACTTCTGTTCCAAGTTTTTTTCTCTTAATTCTTGTTTGTGTGTTCAGTCTTCCACAGCTCATTTTGTGTTTCAGCCCTCGTGCTATTTATTTTGTGTTTCTGAAAATAAACTGAGTTAGACTGTAGTTCAGCCTGCCTAGTTCAGCCAGAGTACATTATTCCTGCCTGTCAGAGGTCGCTATGACAGAATGACACCACCAAACATGGACTCTGCAAGCACGGACTTTGCAGCCCTTGGCTTGGATGAGGAGTGCTCTGCAGCTCAGCTCACTGAGGGGCTGATTTCTGATGCCCGGACTTACCACACCGGAAAGAGCGATGGGGTTTCTGGATGTTGCAGCCAGTGTTACCGAGGACTGCCCCAGTCTACGGAGCTACCCTGGTCTGGTCGGACTACTCATCTTGGTGCCGAATTTACAATACTCTTTCTGCAGGCTGGTGAGAAACTTTCCCCCCTCACCCAAACCAGCGTCAACGACGAGGTGTCATCGGGTGCAGCCTACCTCACTTTTACTTGCCAGCTCCTCTGCCTGCCTCCTCGTCACAATCAGTAATCCCTGACCAATGGCCAGCTGCCGGTCTTGTCAAACCTGTGGGATGCAATGGGACCTGCTGGGCATACGGCGGTCCAGGTTGGTAAGGAGGCTCCAGGAGATGTTGCTCTTCCCAGTGTTCCACCGCTACTCCTCCAGGGGAACCTCCAGCATTACCAACTCGAGTCTGCCTCTCCTGATCTCCGCAGACACATCACAGGCTAGAGGAGAGCTGACGAAGCGTGCCCTGGTTTCGGCATCTCGTCTCTCCTCCATTCCGAGCTCCAGGTCTGGTATCCCAGCAGCTGCAGCCCCTATGTCTGGTATCCTAGCAGCTGCCTCCACGTCAGTTGTTCCTCCGTCAGCAACATCTGGTGTCCTGCTGGCTGCCTCTTCATCTGGTGTTCCACCATCAGCTGCTGCCATCATGTCTGTTCCAGCAGCAGCTGCTATCACGTCTGGTGTTCCATCATTCTTCTTGTCATTTGGTGTTCCACTCACTGCTGTCTCCACATCAGGTGCTCCATCTGCTGCTTTACCTGCTGCACTCCAGGTCTCCTTGTACACTGCTGTGTCCCAGAGCGCCTTGCCTGCTGTTCCACCAGCATCTCCAGAAGCAGGGGTCATTCCAGCAGTGTCTCCAGAGGCAGGGGTTGTTCCAGCAGCATCTCCAGAGGCAGGGGACATCCCAGCAGCATTTTCAGGCGTCATCGGCACCTCAGCAGCAGTGCCATCTGGACCCTCATCAGCAGTAGAGCAGGAGCTAAGGCAAGTCCTCTTCTTTGTTTTCTTAACATCTATTTTAGAGAGGTCTTGTCTTGCTCCTTGTGGGAAGACCCAGTTGCAGCTCCCTTCTGCTTTTGAGCTCTCCTCACCGAGCTCTGCTGCTGATAGTTGTGGTGTGGATAGATAGATAGACAGACAGACAGACAGACAGACAGGCAGGCAGGCAGGCAGGTGGATGGATGGATGGATGGATGATGTACTTTATTGATCCCAAACTGGGAAATTACAGTGATGATACCAACTGATACCAACCTATGTTTCTCCCTCTCTGTCTGAGGTGTCAGCGTCAGGGATGGAGGAGCACACTACTGCTCCAGTTGTCTCCGGGGTGCACACCACAGCTCCAGTTGTCTCCAAGGTGCATGTTACCACTCCATCGCCGGCTGAGCAGTCTGCTTCACTGTGTTCGTCTGAGCAGTCTGCGCCACTGTGTTTAGGTAAGCTGTGTTCATCTGTTTGGTAGGCCACCATATGCACCATGCTCCTCAGTCTGGTGGCCCATGGAGTTTGGTAGGCCACCTGATGTACTGTGTTCATCTGTCTGGTGGTTCATGGACTTTGGTCGGCCACCTGACGCATCATGGTCTGCCTTCTGGTGGTCGTGGGATTTTGGCCGACCACCCAATGAACATTTTATTTTGTGTTTATGTTCTTGTCCCATTGTGCCTGTGTTGCCCTCCTCCCACCCAATTGGGGTGCTCTTT